>JAJHZJ010000257.1:14036450-14621450 GCA_023548195.1 Bettongia penicillata ogilbyi
TTCAACTAACAGGTGTTTGGACATTACTTTGTCTACATTTTATATTTAATTTTCTGTATATATGCTGTTCCCTATCCCCTTCCCAATATAAAGGTATATGTAAGGTAGAGATTATTTTTGCTTTTTGTCTCAGCATTCCCTTTGCTTAGCTTGGTGCCTGGCACAAAGTAGCTTTTATTAATAGATGCTTCTTGAGTGAGTGAATGGCTGTCTGTTGTGTGTCAGGCACTGTACAATGTTATAGAGATACAAGAACAAAATGAAAAAAAAATACCTACCCTCAAGGAGATTATAATCTGCTGGAAAAAACAGCAACAAAGCATTAAAAATGTATCACTAGAAGGAGTCCTAGAGATCATTGAGACTACACACATTCTCTCTGTCACACACACACACACACTCTCTCTCTCTCTCTCTGTCACACACACACACTCACACACACACACACTCACACACACACATACACATCCCCTTCAATTTATGAATGAGGGAACCGAAGCCCAGGTAAGCTAAATAATTCACTCAGGGTCACATAATTAGTGTCTGAATTGAACTTAGTTGCTGTGACTTCGGAATCAAAGCTCTCATCCATTACATCTTCCTTGTGTTTGACTCATTTAGCTGTTTCCAACTCTTTGTAACCCCATTTGGGATTTTCTTGGCAAAGATACTGGAGTAGTTTGCCATTTCCTTCCCCAGTTCATTTTACAAATGAAGAAATTGAGGCAAACAGGGTTAAGTGACTTGCCCAAGGTTAAGCATTAGTAAGTATCTGAGACTGAATTTGAACTCAGGAAGATGAATCTTCCTGACTCCAGGCCCAATGCTCTATCCACGGAGCCACTTAGCTGTCCTTTTTTTAAAAAAATAGTATTTTATTTTTTCTTGATTATATGTCAAGACAATTTTTAGAATTCATTTTTCCAAGACTTTGAGTTCCAAATTTTTCTTCCTCCCTCCCTCCCCTCCCCTCTTCCTATAATGGTAGGCAACTTGATATGGGTTATATATGTGCAATTATATAAAACATATTTCTATATTAGTCACAGTTGTGAAAGAAGAAACAGATCAAAAGAAAAATAATATAAAAAAATAAAGTGAAAAAGTATGCTTTGATCTGCATTCAGAGTCTATTAGTTCTTTATCTGGATGTGGATAGCATTTTCTGTCATGAATTCTTTGTATTTGTTTTGGATCATTGTGTTTCTAAGAAGAGCTAAGTTATTTACAGCTGGTCATCATGTGTTACTGATACCATATATAATGTTTTCCTGGTTCTGCTCCTTTCACTTTGCATCAGTTCATACATGTATTTCCAGGCTTTTTAAAAATCTGCCTAGTATTCTATTACATTTACATACCCCGACTTGTTCAGCCATTCCCCAATTGATGGGTATCACCTCATTTTCCAATATTTTGCCATCACAAAAAGGGCTGCTATAAATATTTTTGCATATGTAGGCCCTTTTCCTTTTTTCTGATATCCCTTTCTGATACCGACCTAGCAGTGGTTTTACAGGATCAAAGATATGCACAGTTTGGTTGCCTTTGGGCATAGATACAAACTGATCCCCAGAATGGTTAGATCAGTTCACAACTCCACCAACAGTCTAGCTGCTCTTTGCAATGGAACCTATAGATTTGAAGTGTCATGGTCACCTGGGTCCTCCCAGAAGAATACTCATTTTCCTGAGATAAAGGAATAGCAAACCTAAAAGAAACACAGGTTCCACTTGCTCCAACTTGGCAGTTGGGGGAGGGGAGAGGGATCAGAAAAATGGAGATAATTACCTCTCATTGATCTGGCAACTAGTTCCCAGTAGACTTTGCCTCACTTCCCACCAAGAAGGAAAGGAGAGACAGGCTGTAGGAGACCTTTAGAAGCATACTCAATTCCAACAGCCCTTTCACTTGGTCATTGGTTCTTCGGGCTCCGAAGTCAATTAGAACAAGTACCATCCACTTTGTTACAAATGACTTGGAAACAGACTTCCAAAGTTCCAATTGTAAGACTGGTGCTAGGTAGGTGATAGCTTTGGATGCTCTGCAGAATTCCCAGGGAAGGGCAAATCCAAGCATGCTCTAAGGACTTAACTCTTGTTGGCTGGTACCCCCATTATAAGTGGAAGGACAAGAATTGGGTTCACCTTTTAGGGATCTGCTGTAACAGATTAAGTAAAAGGTGAAGGGGGAATGAACTAAGGTGGGGGCTCTCGTTTTGCCACTCTGGCTCTCACTTTCCATCTTTGTGTGATGTAGAGGAGGGGCCAGGAAACTATAGGATCAGAAAGACAGAGCTGGAAGGCACCCAAAGAATCATCAAGTCCAAACGTCTTCTAATTGGACAAGTGAGGAAACCGAGACCCAGGGAAGGTTGGGGAGTTGCTCAAGCTTATACAGGTAGTCAACATGAGAGGTAGGGCTTGTTTTTCTTTCTTTTATGAAATTTTGTTTTATGATTAACTTAATAAACACTAAATAAAATGGACATTTAAACAGTAAAACAGAAAAAAGAAGATAGGACATGAACCTGCAAATTTTTGAGGTCTAACTTGCTTTTCTTTTTAATTATATAATAAATTCAATCTGTGTCTTTCAAAGTTCTCATGCTTGCTTATGATTCTGCCTGGCTTTTCTTCTCTATCTTTCTCATTGTCTCTGTCTCTGGGTCTCTTTCCACCCCCACTTCCCACTGGAAAACAGAAAAATAAAGTCCTTGTAGCAAGTTACCTATCTCTCTGTCTGTCTGTCTATCTATCTATCTGTCTGTCTATCTGTCTGTCTGTCTGTCTATCTGTCCGTCTGTCTGTCTGCCTGCCTGTCTGTCTGTCTGTCTAATCAAACAAAACCTTTTCCCCCATTGGCCAAGCCCATGGCTTCTGTGTCATCCTGCCCTCCGAGTCCCCAGTACCTCTCTCTGAGGAGATGGGGAACGTGCTTCATAATAATTCCTCTGGAATCCTGGTGGATCACTATATTGAATCACTATACATAGAGAGTCACTTCCTGAGTTCAAATCCAGCCTGATATTTTTAAGACAAATACCTTAAGCCTCAACTTCTTCATCTGTAAAACAGGAATAATAATAGCACCTTTCTCCCAGAGTTGTTATGACAATCAAATGAAGTCCTACTTCCCCAACTAACGCTTGGTTCTAGTACCTTCCCTCTATTAATTAATTCCTTTGGTTGCCATTCACTCACTTCCAACCCTTGGGACCCCATGGATCCTACCCATGGGATTTTCTTGGCAAAGTACTGGAGTGGTTTGCCATTTCCTTCTCCATTGGATTAAGGCAAATAGGGTTAAGTGACTTGCCCAGGGTCACACAGCTAATGAATGTCTGAGGCTGGATTTGAACTCAGGCCTTCCTGACTCTAGTTGCCACCAATTATTTCCTACTTATCCAGTATATAGTTTGTTTGGTTTAATTTTGTTTGCACGCCATCTCCAGTATGAGATTAGAAGCTTCTTGAAGGCAGGTATTATCTTTTTGTACCTCCAGTGTTTAGCACAGTGTCTATATGTTTATCGATTGATTTATATTTGTAAAGCACCTTGTAAATCTTAAAGCATCATATTCTTGCTATTTCATCTTATTGTCACATAAATTGTCCTGGTTCTGCTCATTCAAGTCTTCCCAGGTCCCTTTGAAATGATCCCTTTTGTAATTTCTTAAAGGTATCATAGCATTTCACTGCATTCATATACCAAAATTCATTTAGCCACTTCTCAATTAATGGGCATCCCTTTGGTTTATAATTCTTTGCCACAAAAAGGAGTAGGGGCTATTATAAATATTCCATGTGCATGTGGGTCCTTTTCCTTTCTTTGATCTCTTTGGGGAAGTGGTATCTTTGGGTCAAAGGTACCCATGGTTTAGTTACTTTGGAGGCAAAGTTCCCAATTGCTTTCCAGCCTCTGTAGAAGAATTCACAGTTTTACCCACAGTGAATTAGCACACTCAGGTGGGATTTGAACCCCGGTCTCTGGCTCTTGAACCAGGGATCTTTACCACATTGTTGTTTAAACATCCTTTCTGTACTGACAGTGATCTTTCCCCCCACTTTCTGCTGTGCCCATTCCAAGGAGAGTCTCTAGGGGAGATTAATGACATTAGGGGAACAGGACAGGAGCAGTTCCAGGAGGTTTCAAGGCCTTATTACCATGTTTTTCAGGTATGGGAATCCTGGTCCTTTTTGACTCACACAGGCTTTCCTCCAAAACCATCGACTCTCTTGCATGCATGTAAGATGCACGGGCTTCCCAGGAGAAACTCTCAGCCTAGAGACAGTGTCCCAGGATCCCTCTCTGCAATGAATGCACTGGAAAGTCTGACGGGGAGGCTTGGAAGGGGGCCACTGGGAGCAAGTGTTGGGAAGAGGAAAGGGAAGGGCAATGCTGGGACGTGGCTGAGTGATGATGCAGAAGGCCATCCTTCACGTTTAAGGAAATTCACAATGAGTAAGTGAGCTTCGATGCTTCTGTCCCTTTAGCAATAGCAAACCCAAAGGGACTTTAAAAACATTTTCTTTAATAAAAGTTAACATTTATCTTGTTGGCAGAGGCTTATCTCTCCCTTGGATCTCCTTGAAACCCTTGGAAAATATTAAGACTTAATACAATAAGGGACATATCCACTATGAGATAATTCCCTCCTTTTTATTAAAGAACCCTGGTTAAGCAAGAGAGACTAAGAAAAACTGGAAGGAATCCAAAGAATGGGTGATGGGAGACAGGCCCTTGACTGCATGATGTAGAGGAAAGGGTTGTAGGCTTGTGAGAGAGGAAAACACTGGCCCCGAGAAGCAGGAGTCCTAAGTTTATCTGCTTTGATCTGTGTGACATTGTGGAAGGCCCTTTTGGAAGATGGGTTGAAAAGTATGGTACAGTGGAAAGAGCACTTCTTCTAGGCTCTGAAGATCTGGGTTCAAATCCTGCCCCTTATGACTACTATCTTGAGGAAAATCATTTCACCTTCCTTGGCCTTAGTTTCTTCCAATGCCAAATAGGTGGGTTGGACTAGATGTTCCTGTAGGTCCCTTCCAGACCTAGAGCTGAGGTCCCAGGATGGCTAAGATGCCTTCCTGTTCTTGTCATTTAAGATTCAAGAACTCAGAAGATGGGGAGAGGCTTTTAGAAATTGAAGCCCAGAGAGATTGTATCTTGGCTAAGCTCACATAGCCAGTAGTTTGTGAAATGAGATTAGAAGTCAGGTCCCTTGACTCCAAACCTAGGACACTTTCTGTTGTGCCATGTAGGTGTGGTCCTACTTGGAAATGGGAGGGAGGACTAAGAACTCCTGACTGTCTTCCTGTTTCAATGGGAGATGAGAAAGCTGTGACCACTTGAATTTAGGTAGCAGCAAGGCAGATTTTTTATTTTACAAATATTACCGTAGTTATTCAAGTGCTCCTCAATACATTTTCCACTCCAGTGGAGTCATACATCTCATTCTCCATCAATCAATCATTCAGTCAGTCAACAAACATCTGTGAAGTGCTTATTAAGTCCTTCAGTGCCTCCAAAAATGAGAGGAATTACTGATTTCCATGAGTGGTTGGAATAGATCTTCTCCTTGGGAAGTTCACCTACACTGCATAAAATCCAGGTTTGGATAAAAAAATTACAAACAAATCCTAAAACTCTAATAAGAGTTGATGTTTATAGTATACTTTATGGCTGTTTGACTCCGAGATAGATACTAGAAGTATTTTTATGCTCACTTTATAAATGAACCTCAGAGACCTTAAAGGATTGGCCCATCTTCATCCACTAATTAATGTGAGACTTGGGATAAGCACCCAGATATCTAGCAGCCTTTCTCCCACTCCATGCTGTCTTTGTGTTACATGTAGCATGTGGCATTGGGTAGAAGCCTGTTTTGAATATTGTGTGACCCCTGATTTCGCCAGATAACTATGCTAAGCACCCACCCTGCTCTCTACCTTTCTCTTAAAGGAAGGCTCCAGGGCTGGACCTGAAGGCCCTCTACAAGGACATACTGAATGAATGGGGTCACTGTTATATCTTCAGGGAGCAGGGTGTGGGGTGAACTGGAGCTGAGGAAGCAGTTCCTGATTCCTTAGCTCTGCATGTGAGTCAGAGCAGGGTTAATCTCAGACTACGTGCGGACCCCTTCTTTCCTTCTGAATCAAAGGACATTCTGATATTTGTACCTTTGAGAAAAGGACATAGATTTCCCTGACCATGGACTTGCAGCCAAGGGTAAGTATGAATGGATTCTCTGCAGTACTTTTCTTTCTTTTCCCTCCTTTTGAGAAGTTTGGTCTCTGTGTCCTGGGAATATCTGGCTGCCTGGAGGGCTGGAAGGTGGGCCGACCTCAAGCCAGTGCCTCTTCCTCTGATGCTGAGAGCAGCCCCCTGCTTTCTGAAATGACATCAACTTGGGTCGAACTCACCATGCATGTGACCGACTCATTACGTGCTGGAATGAAATGATTTCCAGTGGAGCAGAGGGTGGAGGAAACGGGCCCTTAGTGGGACTTCTGAATTAGAGGATTCCTGCTTCTTACAGGCTCAGGTATGGCCAGGTGTCAGTCCACCTGCTCACCTGCTGCCTCCTCTGGAATTCTTTGGATGTATGATGCATCTGGAAGCCAGCCAGGGCCCATCTGGAAATACTCGGGGCCAGAGGAAAGAAAACACTGATCAGATTCTAATTCAAAGGACATGGGTTTGAAAGATAGCTCCATTAAATGGATAATCTTGGAGGGTCACACTCTCTCTCTGGACCTTCATTCTCCTATCTGAAAAAAATAAGAAGCATTGGATGAGGTGTTTTTTGAGGTCATTTCCAGCTAGTTGGATTTGGAAGTTGAGAATTTGAATTCAAATCCTAGCTCTACCAGTTATTACCTGATTTGGAGTGAGTTATTTAACTTCTCCTGGTCTGTTTCCTCCTCCTCAAAATGAAGATGGGGAGGGGGTAGAATTGGACTAGATGACCTTGATGGTTCCTTCCCTCTCGAAATCTGTAATTTTATCAGCCCCTTAGGATCCTATTATCCTGATTCAGAGGAACTGAGCCAACCAGGGGGTAAAAAGCACAGGCTCTGTTGCCATAGCAATACTAGGTCAGTGGCCAGAGCCAGAAGAGACCACAACACCCTCAATTTACCTGTAGCACCTCAGGGCACTTCTCCCAAATCCTAACTTGCACATGGGTCTGCCTGAGACAAACTACCCCAGGTTCAAGGTGCTTTTTGGGTCCACATGCCACAGTACACTCAAAATCACAGCCTGAGAGCCTCCACTGGTGTCAACTTTTACTAACCAGAAGATTCACATAGAAGTAAAGACATTGTTTGGAAACTGCAAGATAGAACTGGCAGTAGACCATTCTTACTCCTCTCACCCCAGACCTGTGCCACACACTCCCATAAATACATCAGTTGAAAGAGTGGACATATGTAGTAAATACATGTGAGGAGAATATGCACAGATGTATATGGGCATACATATGCATCTAAGGTCCACCTGTAGTACAAACAAATGAGAAGGACAGACACTTAGCAAAGACATGGGGGTGGGAAAGAACATGGAGATGAGAAACGCCTGTTCTCAAGGCCTTCTGGTAAAGTGGTTGCATTGTTTTCCCAAGTGTCTGCTGGACTCAAAGGCAGGCAGGAAGGCCAGGCACAAGCATTCATGTATATTTACTAAGTGTTGAGCATTGCTAAGCATCGGGAGTACAAAAACAAACACAAAGAAAGCCATTGCTCTCAAGGAACTTACATTCTAGTGGAGGAAGAAAGAACATGGAAGGGTTATACAGGAGGAGGGGGAGGGCAGATGGCCCTAGCTGGGGCCTGAGCCTGGGCCCTGGGGTCTGAGTCTAGGGCCAAAGCCCAGAGAGTCAGAAACACAAGCAGTAGGGAAATAAGCAGAGGGGACGTGGCCTGATCATGAAACAGAGAACCTAGGAAGTAGCTCACCCATGGGAGGAGGGGCTGATGTGGTGGAGGGCTGGTTCAGAATGAGAAGATGCCAGGGGCTGAAGGACATTCCTGGGTGGGAAGGTAACTGAGAAGGTGGCTGCTTCTGGGCACAGTCAGGCAAAACATCCTGGGAAAGAAGGTGTGAGTTTTTTTTTTCTACTTCTAGCTTTGGTTTCAGCTGGAGTACTCCATCACAAAAGAAGTATCTATTAATCAAAATCTCTTTCTTTCTGTCTCTGTCTCTCCTCTCTCCCTCCCCTACCCCCCTCTTTCCTTCTCTCCTTCCATTCTGAGGACATCAGACCTCTCTGTCAGAAGGTGGATGGCACATCTCATTTCGAATCCCCTAGAATTCTGGCTGGTCATTGCATTGATCAGAATTCTTTAGCTTTTCAAGGTTGGTGGCATTTATAGCAGTGTTATTACCTGCACATCGTTCTGGTTTTGCACACTTTGCTCTGCACCAGTTCATAAAGATCCTGTCTCCTTTGACTTAAACCAGGGAAGCTTAAATTCTCTTTTTCTCAATGATCAGAAATCTATTTTCTCTTCTTTCCACTCTCTCCACCCAATCTAAAAACAAAAGCAAATCCTTGCAGTGAATTTATATTCTCAAGAGCAAAAGATTCCTACCTTGGCAAGGTCCGCTTTTGCCCTTTGAGCAGGTCACCTCCCTGGCAAGCCACTTCATCATCCCTTGTCTGGCTGGTCCTACCTATGGTCCTTTTAACAAGTCATCAGAGCTTAACTCCTTCACCTGCCCGGGGACAAGGGTCCATCAATCCAGTCAAAGTCGTTATTTTTATAAGATTTCTTTTCTTTCCCAGAGGAGAGTCCTCTTCATAGGGGTTATGCTTTTTGAAATATTTAAAAATTGATAGATTTATTTATTTTTTTTTAAGCCTGAACAAGTCATTCACTTTTACCTTAAGTACAAATGAGACAGGAAAAGTGACTTTCTTAAGGTCACACACATGCATACATTCTAGAGCCCAGATCTGAACCGGGCTCCTCTGCACACTGTAGTGGACAGAACCTGGTTTTGGAGTCAAGGAGGCCGTGATTCAAATCCAGGTTAAGAAAGTCACTGGAATTCCCTAGGATTCATTTTCTTCATCTCTAACATCAGGAAGTTGGAGCTGATGACTTGGTCCCATCCCTTCTCTAAGTTCAGGATCCTTTGATCCTAGAAGGGCAAAGTGCCCCTGGCAGCAGTGGGAGGCTGGGAGTGGGGGAGGGGTGTATTCCTCTTGGTTCGGATCACAGCTCAGAGACTGAGAGAGCCGAGGCCATGACTGAGGCTTCCACAGACCCAGCTGGCATCGGCAGCGATTGTCAAGAGGAGAGAGGTGCTGAGGATTTCCTAGCTCTCACCCATTCAGTCTCCCTTGCAATTATAACTCATTGTTCTCCCGACTTCCTCTTGCGGAGGACACAGTTTCTCCAGGGTAAGCAAGGCTCGGGGTTGGTCTGGCAGTACCGATCTTCACTTTTGTTCTCCCCTCCAGCTGTTCCAAGTTTCTCTTTGACTGATGAGTGGCCTGAGAGCCAAATCCTATCCCTAGAGAGCTGAAACTCACTTAACATCTTGGCCATCCCGAACTCTGCCCTGGAAATTATTGCACAACGGAAAACCCTGTCCAAGTAGGCTTTTGTCTACTTTGAGATCAGCTTTGAAACTGACACAGTCCAGAATCAACCAACCTATGAGCTTTCACTTGGCACCTTTCTACCACCTACACGCTGCGCTAGGAAATAATATGTAGCAAAATTAAATATAAATATAAGATTAGATATGAAACTGTTTCATCTGAATGTCATTAAAAAGATGAAAAGAATTAAATATGGACAATGGAAGCAACAGCAGAATGGTTTCAGTTTTGCAAAAGCGTTGCCACCTTTTCCCTCTTCCCACCCTAACAATGTTGTGCGGGTTTTCTTGACAGAGATACTGGAGTGGTTTGCCATTTCCTTCTCCAGGTTATTTTACAGATGAGAAAACTCAGGCAAAACAGGTGAAGTGACTTACTCCAGGTCACACATCTATCTACTAAGTGTCTCAGGCCAGATTTGAACTCAGATCTTCCTGACTCCAGGCTTGGCACTATCCACTGTGTTACCTAGCTGCCCCTATCCTGTGACAAAGATGTTGTCATTATGATTATGGCATCCATATTTTATAGATGAGGAAAATGAGGCTCAGTGGAATTAAGTTACTTGAGTGTAGGCACTATGGAGTGGTTGAGATGGGATTTGAACCCAGGTTTTTTGATGACCCTAATTCAGGTATCTTCCATTATATTCCACTATTCTAAAAAAACTTTCTTAGGAAAAGGAATTTCCAATTTTCTTATCCTTTTTTTTTTTGAAAACTATATATGGGGGGAAGAGAGACAGAGGAGATAAAAAGAGAGAGAGAGAGAGAGAGAGAGAGAGAGAGAGAGAGAGAGAGAGAGAGAGAGAGAGAGAGAGAGAGAAAGAGAGAGAGAGAGAGAGAGAAAGAGAGAGAGGCAGTGTGGCACACCAAATTGGGCAGAGTTGTGACAAAGGTGGGGAAGTTGTGTCTATGTCACCAGGTGCTACCATTACATGGAGTGGGAAGGTCTGTCCTTAAGCAGTTCCCCTGACTCATTGTCCCTATGGACAGCTATCTCACATTGTCCTAGACCTTAAGGAGCCTTTGGAGTTCCATGGCTGTGGCACCATCTCCCAGGGCCTTCCTCCCCATCAAACGTTGGGGACCTTGGGCAAAGCTAACTCTGGGGAATGGGCTACCACCCTTGGCTCTACTCCATCTATGGAGGACTGTCCTCTGTGTTGAACTTACTTTCTTCCACCTCCTATTCCACTGAATTCACTTCAGGTGCAAGGATTCCTTGTTAAATCTCTAGGGCTGAATTTGAACTTGGAAAGATTCCAGTTTAAATCCCATTTCTGATACTCAGAATCATAGAGTCAGAGATTTAGAGCCATTACAGTCTAACCCCTCATTTTATAGTTGAGAGGAATAAAACTAAATAGGTTAAATGATTT
Organism: Bettongia penicillata ogilbyi; assembly: GCA_023548195.1. Classification (NCBI taxonomy): domain Eukaryota; kingdom Metazoa; phylum Chordata; class Mammalia; order Diprotodontia; family Potoroidae; genus Bettongia; species Bettongia penicillata. The sequence goes on from JAJHZJ010000257.1 coordinate 14,047,445, forward strand.
GTGAAAGGTCACAGAGCTCACAATATTCACAATAATCCTAGTAGTGGGAGTGCATACATTATTACCCCATTTTACAGATGAGGAAAATAAGACACAGAAAGGTGATGACTTGTCCGGGGTCACACAGCTACTTGACTTTGGGTTTTAAACCTAGGGCTTTCCTTGGCACCTCATACTACCCCCCCAAATGTGAAAAACTAAGTAACAATGAAATTCTGTCATAAGACTTGTGTGAAATAATTAAACCTGACAATTTTGAGGAAAAAAATTAGTTAAAAATTCCCTTTGAATCAGTCATCAGAAGATTATAAATAAATGTAGCAATAAACTTGAATAAGTGACTGTATCTTTTTCTGTATAAATTCACTTGGCAAAAGTAGAATTGCCCCTGGCTTTTGAGATGACTGCCAGGGAAGTTTAAATGTATTGAGTTTTTTGATTCCTCCAATCTAAGTAGAAGAAAGATGGGTTTGTTTGTGGAGAACTGGGTTCTATTTCCAAAATAGGAGGAAATCTGGAACTGGTTTCTTGAGGCTTACCTGGAATCTACTTCTAGTATCCAGAGAACTATGAGAGAACCCACCCCATTCTTCAAGGGAAAACATCCAGAATGCAAAAATGTTTGGCTTCAATGGGTAGCCCCCATTGGCAGCCTTTCATGGTCTACTCTCAGTGGGGTTTCGAGAGAACAGGACTTGAGCAGAAGTCGTTGCACTCCTGGTGTTGCACCACCCATAAGACAAACCCAGTCTCTGCCTTCAATCTAATGGGGGAGTGTAATGGTAATTTAAGGTTAATGGTAGGTGGAGTGAAGAGTTAAAGATATTCCCTGCCCATTAATAGACCTCAATACCTTTTGTTAATTTCTATTGAGGTACTGGGTCAGAGGGTCCTGCCCTCCAGCTCTGAAAAGTGTATAAATACACGGAGGTAAGGTTTTACTTTGGGGTTTACTCACTGGAAGTGTTTATTTGGCCAGATGAGACTCTGGGTAGCCGCTAAGGAGCCCCCAGCTTTGAAAATCCAGATGTTGGTGCTTCTCTCTCTAGTAACTATGTGTGTATGTAATGTTCAAACAGTTGGATCTGTTTGTTGATCTGTGATGTATGTATTGCTTAGAATCAGACAGTTGGAAGCCCTGTCTGTTGGTCTTTATCTGTATTTTCTCTGAAGTTCAGGGTACTTACTTTTCCCCCTGAACTAAGTGAATGATATATGTGTTTGATTAAAGTGACCCCTCAAAAGTTGTTTTCCTTTTAGAAAAGCTGATCAAAGAACCTATACAGCAGGTCCTCCTGTGTATGCTGGGGCACTTGTTGTTACAAGGTGTAAGCAAATAAGATACAGACACTATTGGAAACACTGGAGATAATCAGAAGAAGGAAGGCCCTAGGATGAAGGGAAATGAGGAAAGACTTCCTCTAGATGGTGGAATTTTAGGAGGGATCTAGAGAAGCTTCTGGAGGTGGAGATAAGGGGAGAGCATCAGGGAGGGGAGACAGCCAGTGAAAATTCCCAGAGTCAGTAGATGAAGGGTCTCTTTTAAGGAGCAGAAATGTTAGTGTCGGTTAATCACAGAGTGATGAGAAAATTGGAAAAGTGAGAAGAAGTTAGTATACGAAGGGCTTTGAATGCTAAGCGGAAGATGGGTGTGATCCTGGGGTAATAGGTAGCCATTGGAGTATATTGACTAGGAAACTGATGAGGTCAGACCTGAATTTAAAGAAGATTTTTATAGTTGAGTGGAAGCTGTATTGGAGTACCTGGAGGCAGGCAGACCCCCAGCAGCTATTGCAATAGTTCAGCCATGAAGTGATGAGAGGGTCTGCCTCAGGGTGGGGCCATCAGAGGAAAGAAGGAGGCATATGCAAGAGATGTTACAAAGGTAAAAGTGGCAGGATTTGGGAATGCATTGGGCATGGGGTGGTGAGATATAGTGAGGGGTTGAGGACAACATCTAGGTTGCAAACCTGGCTGTCTTGGAGAATGATGTTGCCCTCAATGGTGACAGGCAAGTTAAGAAGAGGTGATATTTATGGGGAAAGATAATGGGTTTGGATTGGGGCATGTTGAATATAAGATGACCTCAAGATCCAGTTCAAGATGTTTAACAGGGAGTTGGATATGTGAGACTGGAGGTCATCAGAGGGTAGGGCTGGATAAAGAAACTGGAATGTCATCAGCATAGAGATGGTAATATGTAATCTGTAATATGTAAGAGCTACTAAAGCGAAATCATATAGAGACAGAAGAGAACAGAGTCCAGAGTAGAGCCTTGGGGGTTAGCGAACATGCTTTGGAAGAAGATCTAGCAAAAAAGACTGAGAAGGAGCAGCCAGATAGGTAGAAGGAGAATCAGGAGAGGACAGTCATGGAAACTGAGAGATAGGAGGGTAGAAAGAAGAAGGCGATTAACCATGTCCGAGATTACAGAGAGGAGCAAATCATGCACAAGAGTTTGTACTGCATGGCTGACATTGGTTCTGTCTTAGCAAACCGGGGATCCTTCCTTCTCATTTCCCTCTTTCTTCTTTTCTCTTCAGAGAGGGAGTGAAGCCTAATGTATTCCCCTGGGGGAGGTGGTTTATCCTTGATTCTTAGAAGTTTGCTCACTCTTTGGAGTGTGAACATTTAGTTTTTTCTCTTAAGTGGCATTTGTGATAAAAGTTGAGCATGGTTCTCATTTATTTAAAATAAACCTGAGAGGAGGCAATGGAGAAAAGCTGGAATGGAGAGGGAGAGAGAGACAGAGACAGAGGCAGAGAAAGAGACAGAGACAGAGAGAGGGGGAGAGAGAGAGGGAGAGAGAGAGAGAGAGAGAGAGAGAGAGAGAGAGAGAGAGAGAGAGAGAGAGACAGAGAGACAGAGAGAGACAGAGAGAGACAGAGAGAGACAGAGAGGGAAAGAAAGAAAGAGAGACAGAAAGAGAGAGAGAGACAGAGGAGAGCCTCTGCACTGAGAAGGTATAAAAATGTATCAGTGCTACTCTCCTCTATCTCTGAACCCTCAGGCAGATAGCATGCTCTGGCAAAATGTCATATTTTCAAAACTCTCCATCTCTCTGTCTCTCTCTCCCTCTCTGTCTCCATCTGTCTGTCTCTGTCTCTCTGTCTCTCTTCCTATCCCCCGTCCCTTCCTGGGATTCTACTAGGCAACAGCTTGGGCATCTGAGATTGGCTGGATTGATGAACACCACATTTTCTTATCTTTAAGGGCCTGATTTGAGAGGAAAGCTATTTCTCACCCCTCCACTCCCTCATTCTGCCATTCTGCCCAGAGCCTGATGGGTAATCAGATTGTAGAGGTCCAGTACTGGTCTAAGAGGATGCCAAGGATAGATTTAAAACAGTCTTGCCTTCAAGGAACTTAGACTCTGTCTATGGTGAGTGGTGGAATGGTCCAGAAGGTAAAAGGATGAATAGGTATGTCTCTGAGGATAATAATTGGGATAAGATGAAAAGCTTCCTGCAGGAGTTAACATAGAGTGAGCCTTGAAGGGAATTGGAGACTCCAAGTTGGGAGGTGAGAAGGGAGCATTCCAGCACTGACAGGAGTAAGGAGGAGGGGAGGCAGACCATGCAAAAGTGTGGAGGAGGGAGATGGGAATACAGGTGGTGGAAATGAAATGAGAAAAGACAGGATGATTGGGAGGAGGGGACATTAGGGAAGGGGAGGTGCCAGAATTCACATGTGTGAGTAGGGGCAGCAAGGGTAGCAGCCAGAGGGGAACAGAGAGTTCTTTTAGAAGAGTGGGAAATCAGATTGGCTAGCCCGGGTGGGACCAGACAGGGGAGGTCTCATTCTTAGGTTCTCTGTTGAGCACGTGGAACAGAGAGAGTTCAGTGGTGCTCCACAAAAGCTGATTTCTGGGTGATTGAACATTATTAAAACTGCTTCCGTCCAAGCACAGCCAAGGAGAATGATTAAGTCAGGCCCATTAGGATGGAATTTCAGTTTTAAAGACTGAGAAGAGAAAGCAGGAAGTATATTATCAGACTTCACTGGCAGGCCCTTTTTCTAAGACGGTTTTTTTAAGACTTGAAAAAAAATTTTTTTTCTTCAAGTGTCTATGTCTTAACTATAAAGAAAGCAAATTAAAACAGGAAGGGTGAGGACCAGGAACATTTGAGATGATTTCCCCTTTGTTATGTAATGAAGTTTAAAAAAATAGATGGGGCATCTATCAGTGAGATCCATTGGTTTGGAACCATGATCCCTCCTATGTGAGGGGCAATGTGACCTAGTGGGTAAAGGGCAGGCTTCAGAAGCAAGTAAGAGCTGAGTTCAAATCTTGCCTCTGAGTTTAGCTAGCTGTGGAACCCTAGGAAAGTCTTGTTATCCAGGTGCATAGTGGATAGAACACTCAAGAAGATCTGAGTTCCAATCTAGATGAGTGACTCTGGGCAAGTCATTTCACCCTGTTTCTCTCAATTTCCTCATCTGTCAAATGAGCTGGAGAAGGAAATGGCAAACCATTCCACTATCTTTGACAAGAAAACCCCCAAAAGGGGTCATGAAGAGTCTGATATCACTAAAACTGCTGAAAAATAACCAGAAATTGGGGATCATGATAACAGCACCTATCTTGAAGGCTATTGTGAGATCATTTGAGATCATGTATAGAAATTGATTTGCAAAGTTTGAAACACTGTAGAATTCAAGCTATTCTGTTGGAGGGGGGATTGATGGATTGGGCAGGGGGTTGGACAAATGACCTCTCTTCCAACTCTGAGATTCAGTTCTATTTACTTCATTTTCAGAGTTTCTCATTATCCAGCTCTAATCCAGTAGGTCCTTGCTTATATAAGAGGTTTGTGTTTGCAACATAATTCAGCACATGTCAGAGGAAATCCCATGAGATTCCCAACAGGAGCTATTTTAAAAGAGAGAGATAGAAGTAGCCATGATCTTGGCTCTACCTTCTCATCCTAAAAGGGATAATAGAGAGAGTTAGTAAAGGACTTGGCTTTTTTGGGGTCAGAGGAAGTTGGGTTCAAGACCCACCTCTAATATTTACTACCTGTGAAACCTTTGGAAAATGACTGACCTCTTTGGGCTTCAGTTTTCTCATCTATAAAATGAATGCCCTGCTTTCTAGCCCTTAAAGGGGTGATAGAGAGAATTGGGAAAGTCCCTGATCCTCTCCTCCTCCTCCTTCTCCTCCTCCTCCTCCTGCTCCTCCTCCTCCTCCTCCTCCTGCTCCTCCTCCTCCTTCTTAGTCAGAGTGCAATATGGTGAAAAGGATGGATACTACTTTGGAGGCAGAGAGCCATGGGTTCAAACCCTCTGGCACCAGCTCCTTGTGGAGCCTTTGGGAAATCACTTAGCTTCCTTGGGCCTCAGCTTTCTCATCTTCACAACAGGGGGGTCCTAGAGTGGCTGCCATGGGTGTATGATCCGGCTCTGGGTGTATGATCTTGTGAAGAGAGAGACTATTTGATTTGTTACTTGGGATTTGCTGTTGAGGGCCCAGTTTTTAGAAACATGCCATATTTGCTGTCCAAGACAGTTACTGCCAAGGATGTTTTGGTGAATGTGCTTCTGGAAACTTCCTGCTCATGTGCAACAGAGGGGCCTGGCACAAAGTAGACACTTAATAAATGTTTATGGATTGATGGACATATGACTGATATTATGCAATTTCTCTACAGCATAAATCGACCCAATTGGCTCCCTTTCTAAGATCTACTATATTGTAAGCCATGATCTTCAGCATCCAGCCAGGGAGTGCAAGTTCTGTGTTGTCCACTAGGTGCTGTTCTCCTTGAGCCAGCAGCCCAGTCCCACCTTGGTTCATGTGATCTGAGGTCCTCAGCAAACATCTAGTCCAACACCATCATTTTATAGATGAGGACACTGAGGCTCAGGATATAAGTAACTTAGAAAAAAGTCACTTTGGATACAATCTTCAATAGCAGGATTCGAATCTAGGTCCTCTTATTTCAGAATCAATGCTCTTCCTATAATACCAAGTTCTTGGGTCCATAGGAATAGAGCCTCCATCCTCTGCTCTCTACCTACCACACTACCCCCTCCAGCCTCTACCTCTGCCCTAGTGCTGGCTGGCTCTGAGATTTGTTGCTGTTTCTTGTTCAATTGTTTCAGTCGTGTCTAACACTTCATGACCCCATTTGGGATTGCTTGGCATAGACACTGTAATGGTTTGCCATTTCCTTCTCCAGCTCATTTTACAGATGAGGAAACTGAGGTACAGAAAAGTTAAGTACTTTGCTCAAGGTCACATAGAAAACAATGGTAAAACTCATATTTGAACTCAAGTCTTCTGATGTCCAATTCAGCCTCTTTGCCATTGTATCAAGGCATGGCTTTGGGGGACAAAGGCAGATGTACCTCCCCCCATATGTCTCCCTCTTTGTTCACTATTTCTAGAATCTGCTCAGACTGCTCCCAATTCCTTTGTGCTTATTCTTGTGATTTTCTCCTAACTCCTCATTTCTGCTGGTCAATATTCTTCCCGTTCTTCAAGGCTAGGCTCTAATGACACTTCCTCTATGAAGTCTTCCTTCATCCCTCCCAGTCAGTTATAAGCTCCCCCTTCTCTGTGATACCATAAAATGCCCATTAACCACATACATTCAGTACTTTCTAGTCTGAAGATCATCATCCTTGGCAGAGGAAACGAGAGCCAAAGCTTGGAACAGCTGCCTTCTCTCCGCTGCCATTCATCTTACCGTTACCATCACTGACATCTGAGGTTTGCAAGGAGCCTTGAATATCACTCCATCCACCAGATGCAGAGGCCCCAGCTGTGCTTTCTTTGGCCCTCTTCTTTTTTTTGTGTCATCCTTGGCTTTCTTGGCCAGACCCAGCTCATCCTGACCTTTAGCTCTGCTGGTGCCATTCTTAGGGGACCATGCTAGTGTTTCAGAGAATCCTAGGGATGTCTGAGGAACAGGAATCATCACACCTCCACTTATACCTGATGAGGGAGTCAGCCAGTCAAAAAGCATTTATTAAATGCTTACTGTGTGCTAGGCACTGGGCAGAGTGCTGGGGATACAAAAAGAGGCAAAGGATAGTCCTTGTCCTCAAGAAGCTTACACTCTAAGGAAAGAGACCCAAGCAAACAAATGTGTACAAAGAAACTATAATACAGGATGAACAGGAAATAATGAATGGAGGGAAGACCCTAGGATGAAGAGGGATTGGAGAAAGCTTCTTGTGGATTTGAAGGAAGTCAGGGAATCCAATAGGTGGAGATGATTTCAGGGAAAACATTCCAGGTTTGGCGGGACAGACAGATGTCCAGAACTGAGAGATGAAGTGTCTTGTTTATAGAACACCCAAAAGGCCAGTGTCATTGAATTGGAGAGGACATGGAAGAGAATTAGGTGTAAGAAGACTGGAAGGGCTATGAAGGACTTTGAATGCCAAACAGAGAGTTCTGTGTTTGATCCTGAGGTGACAGGGAGCCACTGGAGGTTACTGAGTAAGGCAGGGGTGGGGGTGACATGATCAGATGTGTGCTTTAGGAAAATGATTTTAGGGACTGAATGGAGGATGGATTAGAGAGGCAGAGACTTGAGACAGGTAAGCCCATCAATGGCTATTGCAATAATCATAGTGAAAAAGGGATAGAGCAGGGTGGGGGCAGTGTCAGAGGAGAGAAGGGGGGTATTCAAGAGACGTTTCCCCAAGGTGAATTCAACGGCCTTTGGCAACAACTTGGATGGGGGGAGGGGAAGGATGAGAGGTAGAGAGGAGTCCAGGATGTCTCCCCCAGGTTGGACCTGAGGGACTGGGAGAGTAAAAGTACCCTCAGCAGGAATAAGGAAGATGGAAAGGAGGAAGGTGTGGGAGAAAGAGAATGTGTTCAGTTGCAGACATGTTGAGTGTAACATGTCTATTGGACATCTGGTTCAAGAAGTCTGAAAGGCCGTTGAAGATGACAGATTGGAGATCAGCAGAGTTTGGGGCAGAAAAAGTAGATTGGAGAATCATTGATATAGAGATGGTAATGAAAGCCACAGATGCTCATGAGATCACAAAGTGAAGTAGTATAGAGGGAAGAGAGAAGAGAACCCAAGATAGAGCCCTGAGGGACACTTATGGTTAGAGGACATTATCTGGAGGGGGACCTAGAAAAGGAGATAGAGGAGGAGCTGTCAGAGAGGTAGGAGGAGAACCAGGGTGGGGGGGGGGGAGAGAGAGAGAGAGAGAGAGAGAGAGAGAGAGAGAGAGAGAGAGAGAGAGAGAGAGAGAGAGAGAGAGAGAGAGAGAGAGAGAGAGAGACAGAGACAGAGACAGAGAGAGAGAGAGAATGTGCCCTGAAAACCTAGGGAGAAAAGAATATCAAGGAGAAGAGAGCGATCAGTCACATCAAGGCTGCAGACAGGGTAAACAGGATGAAGATTGAGAAAAGGATCTGGCCATTAAGAGATGATTGGTAACTTCAGTTTTGGGGGAATGAGCAGGTGAGAAGCCGGATGGGAGTGGAGGCCTATGTTGTAGACGGGGGAGTTCAGCCACAAAAGGCAGAAGAGATATAGGACAATAGGGGGATGGAAGGATGAAGTGAGGTGTTTTGCAGATGTAGGAGACATGAGCATGCCTGTAGGCAGTAGAGAAGGAACCAGTAGACAGGGAGAGATTTATAGTGGGAATGACAGAGGGGGCACTCTGTTGGAGGCGATGGGATGGAATGGGATTGTGCAGGTGGAGCCATGGGCCACCCTAAATGGGTGAAAGAGGAAAGAGGGGCTGAAGGCATCTGAGTGATTGGGGATGAGAAAGGGCTCACAGTTAATGACTTCCAGGTTTTTTTCTGTGAAAAATGAGGTCAGGTTCTTAGCTGAGAGGGTCAAGGGAAGCAGAATCCTGAGCAGGGATGGAAAGATTTGGAAAAGCCCCTGGCTATCGATCGGCCTCTTCATTTGTTCTTAAAAACTTACAGTGTGAGGGATCCTTCAGTTTCCCAAGGCTGCCCATTCTATTTTGGGACAGTTGAATGGTCTGGAACTTCCTCTTGACAGGAAGTCTAAATTGGCCTTCTCCCCTACTATGCCTGATCCTCTCCTTTCCTCCTCCCAATCTAATTTCTACTAGTTTTGCTCTCTGGGACCAAGCAGCCTAGGCCAGCCTTGTCTTCATTCCTCTCAGGACTCTGCTTCTGGTTCTTCAGACTTTTTCCACCATGTCCCCTTTGAGGAAACCTCCTCCTCTTCATTCCCTGCTTTTCAGCTTCCTTTTATGTCTCGCTCATTAGAGTGTAAGTTCCCTGAGGACAGGGTCTGTGTTTTGCCTCTTCTGGTCCTCAAAGCTTAGCACAGTGTCTGGCATACAGTAAGCACATAATAAATGCTTGTTGAGCTTCTCTGCCACCCCCATGGCCAGGCTACAACTAGGTTTTACAGCCAAGGTGCCTTGTGAGGTAATGGATCAACGGTACCTTGAGGCACAGTTCATTAATTATTTCCCCTTGGAAAATGGCCAAGGTTGATCCTTTCCTTTTATTTGGATGTTTCTGTTTTGACTGTGGCTGGATGGTGAGGTGCCCTACCACTCTGAGACTCCCCTTTTTGGACAATCAGAGAAACATCGATTTGGAGGGATCTGAGAGGTTCTCAAGTACGTGTCCAGTGGTTTCAGTCATGTCCAACTCTTCGTGACTTCATTTGGGGTTTTCTTGGCAAAGATACTGGAGTGGTTTGCTATTTCCTTCTCCAGCTCATTTTATGACTGAGAAAACTGAGGGAAACAGAGGTAAGTGACTGGTCCAGGATCACACAACTAGAAAGTATCTGGGGTCAAATTTGAACTCAGATCTTTCTGACTCCAGGTCTGGCCCTCTATGTATCTACCTAGATCCACCTAGCTGCCCTTATCAAGGGTGAGGCCTTTATTTTACAGAGGAGGAAACCGAATTTCAGATATGTCAAAGGACATAGCTCGCATCTGAGCTGGTCTTTCTGAGTCTAAGTAAGTCTAGCACAGTGGGCACCAGACTATGACATTTTTCCATAAGTGTATCAAAGGCTCGTCTTAGTGAGGTTCTGCTTTCAGTGGCTATTCTAGTACTTTGTCCCCAGTTTAAAGAGCAGCCATTTATCTATTTACTCCTTGGAAACTGAGGCTCACCTGTACTGTGAAGCTGGATCTGAGAATCAGAGCTTTTTGGTGCTTGAAATACACTAGGAATAAACTATAGGAGGTCTATCCTCAAGTCAACTTTGTAATTCAGAAATGTGAAAATAACACAAATAACCAAGACAACTTTATTGGAGTAGGGGGAGTATAGTATTTAATATAGTACAGTAATTTTAATAAGTACAGTAATTAATTATTGTAAAACTGCTAAAAGTGTGCACATACTGAATTTTTATACTCTCTAAATTTCAGAGCCCTGATTGCCACATCCTAATCATGGTTCTGCCCCGACTCCTAGAATGTTAGAAATGGAGGTAACCTCAGAGGAACCTACTCAAGATATTCACTAGCTGTGACCCTGGGCAAGTCACAACCTCTATGGGGCTCAGTTTCCTTATCTATAAAATGGGGGTGGTGGTGGACTGACCAATTTTCAAGGTCCCTTCTAGTCCTAGATTCTAAGCCTATGATACTTAGGCAGATTACCCTTAGGTCTGATCCCCCAATTTGGCAGATGAGGAGAGTTGTTTTATATCTGCATCTGCATCTAGGAAAGACTATAAAGAACATGCCATTTAATTATCTGAAGTTACAGATGAGGAAATGGAGGCCTGGTTAGAGGAAATGAAGTGTCCAAGGTCCCAAGGGCAGTAAGTAACAGTATTAGGATTTGAACTCCGGTTCTCAAACTCCAAATCAAATGCTCCTTCCACTCCCATTCTTAGCCCAGTACCTGGAATATAGGAGAACCTTAATAACAGCTCCCTAATTAAATAACTGCTTGGTTTTTTTACTACCTCTCACTACCTCCCACATTCTATCTAATACTTCTCAAGGCTGGCTAGTCTGGATATGATCATGAAACAGCCTTTTTTCTTTCTTTTTTAATATTAATTTTATTTATTTTTAGTGTTCTACAATCATTACCACCCCCCCTACATACCCCCCCATCACCCCCTCCCTCCCCGAGATGGCATACAATTCTATATAGGATCTACACATACATGCCTATTGAATACTTTTTCACTATAGTCTTGCTGTGCAGAAGAACTAAAATGAATTGGAGAAATCATATAACAAACCAAAACATTAAATACACACACAAAAAAATTCTGCGATTGAATTCCACAGTTCTTTCTCTGAATGTGGAAGGCATTTTGCCTTAGAAGATCACTGGGAATTTTTTTTAAGTCTTTGCATTGCTATGAAGATCCAAAAAGGGACAGCCTTTTCTACGATAATCTGTTCAACAACTGACAAGTCACTTAAATTTTTAGAGCCTCAGTTTCCTCATCAGTAAAATGAGGGATGGCTGCTGAGGTCCTTCCCAATTCTAAATCTATGACTTAGATTTGAAAAAGCCTAGGGGAGATTTATCATGTCAATGGTGCTTTGGTCAGGGGACCCTCAAAACTTCTGGACTTGGTTGTTCTTTAGTAGATATGAGAAGAGGCTGATAGACAGACATTGAGATGTAAAATGGAAGAAAGGGATTTAGGAGACAGGCTGTCATAGAAGGGAGAAGCCTCTTCTACCAAGAGCCAGCTGTATAACTTTGAGCAAGTCCCTTTGGCCTAAATTCCCTCCTTAATAAAATGAGAGGGTATGTTTGGATGTTCTTGGAAGCCTCTTTTAGCTGTAAAATTCTATGATTTCTGACCTAAAGAATTAGGTTTATCTAGATATTTGACATATTCTTCTGATAGCTCGGTCAGGGAAGCCTTCAGCCTCGAGGTCACATGTAGCCCTCTAAGTCCTCAAGTGTGGTTGCTAGATGTGGCCCTCTAGGTCCTCAAGTGTGGTTGCCACATATGACCTCAAGCTCGCGGGTTCCCTATCCCTGCTTTAGTCTCTGATTTGAAACTCTTGGAATGAGCCACAGCTGAAAAACAATTTTAAAAAGAACAAAATATCTCATGGGAAACTAGGACGTGGCCAGCCCCAGCCTTCCTTTCTTTGATTAGCCAGGCAGAAAGAAAGCAGGATTGCCTTGAACATGTGCAAGATTTGGTGTCTCTGAGGGTCAGTCAAGGTCAAGGTAGGTTGGAAGAAATTACTCAGAGAAGTCTGGGGACCTCAGATGAGTGAGGGTGATCCGTTCAGACTCCTTTGGGAATCAAAAGTCATGTTTTGACTAAAACCACCCTTGTGTTTGCTCTTGGCTTGGGTGGCTGGGATTAGGCTGGCCTAGAAGAAAAGGGGTGAAAGCTGAGTAGGCCACAAAGCTGCCCTCATAATATAACAATCTCTTCAATTTGTATAGCATTGCTTTACTTTTCAAAGTGCCTTCCCACCCACTACCTCATTAGATTCTCCTTACTAGAGGTTAGATAGGAGGGGGATGGGAAAGGACGCTGGCTTTGGAGATGGAGACCTCGATCCTTGTCCTGTTTCTGATACTGGATGGATAGGTGGCTCTGGGCGGGTCATTTAACTTCTTTGGAACTCAGTTTCCTCATCTGTAAAATGAAGGGTATCATCTAGCTCTAAATCTACGAGGCTCTCACAATTTCAATTTCCTCATCAATGAAATGGGAATGATTATGCCTGTCCTGCATCCCTCACAGGGTCCTGTTAACCAAAAACAATATCCCAAGTCCATGAGATGTGTTGTAACTAGATTTATTACAAGAGAAAAGCACAGAGTTCCCACATGCATGTGACTTTCCCTTGTAATAAATCCAATTGTGAGGCATCTCATAGACTCGTGACTTGTTTTTGGCTAATAGTCCTCATGAGAATTCAATGAAAAAGCATCTGCTCTGTAAACCATAAAACTTACTCTAAGGATTCAAGGGGTGATGGTCATCATCCATCATCATTTGATAGAAAGGGAAGCTGAGGCTTAGAGAAAAAGCACTTCACTCAAAATCACTCAGTGAGTTGTTGGCAGAGCTGAGTCTAGAATCCAGTGCTCCAAACTCCTGGCCCAGGCCTTGGGATACTGGAGATCAGCCTTCTGACCACTTCTTTTGTCTTGGATTTTGTGTGCACATAATGTCTCTCATGTGGAAGAAGGATTGGTTAAGCCCTGCTCAGTTTTATCTCTGGGGGTAAAATAGGAGTGGTGGTTATAGGTTGGAGGTTATAGATCAGAAGATTTTTAGCTCCATGTCTCAGAAAACTTCCTTATACTTAACTGGAGCTGTTTAAAAGTAAAAGACAGGAAATTTGGCACAATGACCAGAGTGGACCTTGAGACTGGGAACTATTGAGTTTAAGTCTTGCCTTTGATATATACTTTCTGTGTGACCCTGAGCAAGTCACCTCTTAGTGCAATGGGCATCTCAAAGACTAAATGTTAGAAAAGATGCAACCTTCCATGGATAGAGGACATTTCTTCAGTGGGAACTTGTCTGAACTAATAATTCAGTAGCTTTCTTTACATAAGAATAAAAATGGGGCACCTTTAGAGGCAACAGGGGTAGCCCCTTCTTTGAGGTCTTCAAAGAGAACATGGAAGATCCATTACTTATTTATTTGTGGTTGGGAGGAGTTATTTATTTATTGAGAATGTTGCAGTTGGCATCAGAGGTCTTGGGTTCAAAGCCTGACCATGACAATTCAAAACAATTCAATTTAATTCAAGAGACTGTTATTAAAAGGGTCTGTATGCTGGGCACCAGAGCATCTGCAGCAAATTGAGTTGGGGGTTGTTTAGGGTGATACTTCTCTTGTAGGTAGTAGGATTGAAGCCAAGGTCTTGGAAACTGAGGAGGGGGAGGGAATGGAAGGTCAGAGGATCTGAGGGAAGTAGGGCTTAAGGTGGAGAAGAAGGCTTGGTGTGTGAGTGAGTTGGCAGAGGAGGGAAAGTGCCCTGGGATTCTAGAGATAAGTCCCTGGAAATGGTGGGTGACAATGATGGTGGAGGGAATTTGGATAAAGAATTGTGGGAAGCTAAGAGTGTGCTGAAACATATAGGTGGCTCAGGAGATAGAGCACTGGGCCTGGAGTGGGGAAGGCCTGAGGTCAAATCTGGCCCCAGGCACTGAAGTAGCTGTGTGACCCTGGGCAATGAGCTGGAGAAGGAAATGGCAAACCATTCCAGGATCTGCCAAGAATACTCCAAAAAGGAGTTATGAAGAGTCGGACACAATTGAAATAACTGAAACAACAATATAAAAAAGAGTATGCCAACCTCTGCTCCTGGACCTCTTTTTCAGTGAATATTTATTAATACCCACTCTGTGCCAGGCACTGTGCTTAGTAAGTGTGAGAACACAAGGAAAGGCCAATAGCCTGACCCTGCTCACAAGGAGTTAGCCCACCATCTAATGGGGGAGATAAGCAAGTAACTAAGTACAGACAAGCTCCATACACTATGAACCTGAAAAATATCAACCAGGTAAGTCATTGGAGTGAAGCCTCTGGGAAAGACCTGGGAAAGATGGTGGGGTTTGAGCTGGGGATTGGCAGAAGCTGGGCAGCGGGGAGGTAGAGATGAGGCAGGGCTGGGGAAGATGCCCAGAGGTGGGAGAGAGAGGAACAGCAGGAGGTCAGGGTCACCGAGTGGAAGGGTGTGTGTGGGGGGGGCCGGTAAGCTACAGCAAGACAGCAAGACATGAGAGGGTGCAGCTTGTGAGAGGCTCTGAGCAGCAAACACAAGATCCCAGAGGTGGTAAGGAATCATTGGAACTTACTGAGGTGTGTGTGTGTGTGTGTGTATGTTTGTGTATTGTATATGTATGTATATATGTGGATATGTATTTATATATGTGTATGTATGTATCGTGGGCATGTTCATGTGTGTATGTTTATATGTGTATGTATGTGCGGTGTGTGTGTATGTATTTGTGTGTATTGTATATATGTATGTGTGTATATGTACTTATATATGTGTATGTATGTGTGTATTGTGTGCATGTTCATGTGTGTATGTATATATGTGTATGTATGTGCAGTGTGTGAGTGTGTGTATGTATTTGTGTGTATTGTATATATATGTATGTGTGTATTGTGTGCATGTACATGTGTGTATGTATGTGTATGTATATGTGTGTATGCATGTGTGCATATGTGGTGTGTGTGTGTGTGTGTGAGATGTGGTCAGACCTGCACTTTAGGAACGTCACTTTGGTGGCTTAGTGGAGAATGGACTAGAGTAGAGGGATAGTGGAGGTAGGAGCACGTACCCAAAGCTACTGCAATAGTCGAGGACAGCCAGGACCAGAAGCACAGGCAGTGGCGGGGAGAGAAGGGGGCAAGTGCAGGGGTTGTTACAAAGGTAAGATGGACAGATCTTGGCAACAGATTGAATGTTGGTCTGTGCGTGTGTGTGTGTGTGTGTGTGTGTGTGTGTATGTAAGACAGACAGAGACAGAGAAATAGAGAGGAGAGAGAGAGCAGAGAGACACAGAGAGAGAACATGGGGAATTGAGGCTGACATCACTTCAGTTTTGAGCCTAAGATAATTCAGAAGATGGTGGTAACCTGGACAGGAAGAGGGAAGCGTTTGGGGGGCAAGGAGAATGGCTTCTGTTCTTGGACTTAGTGAGTTTAACGTAGCTATCAGCCACTTGGCTTGAAATGTTCATTAGGTAATTGGAGACTGGAGAGAGAGCAGGACTTGATGGTTGAGAGCTGAGAATCTGGATCATCAGACAGCTCAGTCCGTGTCTGAGACGAGATTCAAGCTCAGCTCTTCCTGACAGTAAGCCCAGCCAAGGCCCTGTCCTCTGTGCCACTCAGATATTGGACATGGAAGCATTTATAAAGCTTTCTAAGGGGCTCCCTGGGCAGGGTATCATCGCCATTATCATGTTCAGTAGCTGGACTTCCAAGCTGAAATGTAGGAGCTACAGTAGGGGAGGCAGAGATGGTCCTTGAGATCTAGGCAGGGAGACCAGAGCCCTTTGCTTTGGCCCAGCTGTATTTCTAGGGATCAGGAGCACATTCCTGCGCTTTCCAGCTCCATGATCCAGCTAGTGTCTTGAGAGCCACCGAGGCCAAGAAAGGAAACAGGTGGAAAGCATATGGGCCAGAGGAAGCCCACGGCTGCTCAACCTGGTCCAGGGGTCAGGAGGCAGGTGTTCCCTTTTGGTAGTGTCAATGACAGAACTGTGGAGATATAGGGCCTCGGGGAGATAGACTGGCCTTGGGCTGCTATTTCGATTTGCACAAGGCAGCTACTGGGATCCAACACAGGAGATGGAAGAGAACGGAAAATGCCTTCAGTTCATCCTGAGAGAGCTGGAACTGTACTTGGAAAGTGTCCAAGCATTATGCAAATACCATGTGTATTTCCGGAAGCCCCTTAATAGAATTCCAGATTGCGGGAGCTGGGAGGGTCTCTCCTGGTCTCAGTTCCCTAATCTTTAATATTAATATTATTAGCATTAGTGCAGCAACAACAGTAATGTCTGGTCTTTGTCTTAGCACAGTGCTTGGCACCTGGGAGGTGTTTAGTAAATGTTTATTTAATTAAATATGTATTTAATTAAATTGAACATAGCACTTCGAGGATGGATAGAGAGCTGACTTCCTTTCCTGAAGGAAACCTGGATTCTGCCCCATATTGGCTGTGTGACCCTGGGCAAGTCACTTTTATCCCAGTATTCCAAGAAACCCTCTAAAACTAAATTTCAGAGCAGGTATTGAACTGTAATGGTGCATCAATGAAATCAAACGTCAAATTCAACCTACAGTGTGTCCCCAAAGGCTCACTTTTGGGGGACCCTGTGTGTATGCAAATTGAAGGTTTATAAAGTACTTGACATGACTTATTTGGTGCCTATGAGTTAGATACTGCTGGTATTATTCTCATTTTTTCGAATAGAGAAACTGAGGCTGACAAGTTAAAGTAAAGAAGTGGTTAATGCAGTCAGGGAGCCAAACCCAAAACTCTTGTGATTTTAATTCTAATTCCACACTCTCACATGGCTTCTCTGAGAAATGGGGGGTTGGAATCCAGCAGGCCTTATTAACCTGGGCTTAGTGGATCCCCAAGAGGTCTGTGGAGAGATTTCCTGGGGTCTGTGAACTTGGAAAGGGAAAAAATGACATCTTTATTTTCATAAACTTTGAACTGAAATTTTTCATTTCCTTCAATTATCAGTGTAGACAACAAATCCCAGTGGTATTAGCAGGACCTGTGACCCCTTGATATCATAGATATTTTCATATCGCATTATAGCTGTGGCTGATATCTCTAAGTCTCATGTACATTCATCATACTTCAAAATTACTTCAGTTATTAGATATGCTTTCTATATATGTATATATACACATATTACTGTAACATTCAAAATATTTGGATAGCTGTATTTCAGCTTAACATAATTGATTTTTAAATAATCCTATGCATTTGTTTAATGCATTTAAAAAGAAAATTATTCTGAGTAAGGCCCCAAAGGCTTTACCAGTTAGCCACAAGTAAAAGTTAAGAACCCATGGACCAGATGGAATGTTATTGGCCCCTTGGCCACCGTGATTGTTTGATCAAGTGACCACAGATTTAGGGCTGAACAGAACTTTAGAAGTCACCTCTCCTTTTATAGATAGCTTGTTACAATTCTCTCATTTTATAGATTAAGAAATTGGGGGGGGGTGTGCTGTGAGTGGAAGTGATTTGCCCAAGGTGATACATAAGTGGCAAAGCTTATCAGACTTACTAGTGGGTGCCCAATCCAAACCCAGTATCATAGGGAAACTGAGGTTTACCACTAGTCAAAATGCAATTAAATTTAATTGCAAATGTGTAGACAAAAATGAAAAAGCCCTCCTTCTGAATATATAATATGTGTTTCTATGGAATAGATATATAAATATGTCTATGCATACATATGTATATAAATACCTCTTTATATTATATACGCACACATATACATGGATCTTGTGAATCACATCTTTTTTAGAGGCAGGTAGGTAGAGCAGTGAATGGATAGAGTGTTAAGAAGACCTGAGTTCAAATTCATTCTCAGAAACTTACTAGATGTGTAACCCTGGGCATGTCATTTAACCTGTTTGCCTCAGTTTTCTCATCAATAAAAGGGGATAATAACAGCATTTACTTCCCAAGATTTTTGTGGGAACCAAATTCAACAGTATTTATGAAGCCCTTCACACACAGTAAGTGTTATATAAATGCTGGTAGCTATTAATATCATTATTAATGTTATTATTTCCCCTTGAACAGTTTAGATTTAGAAGTCGGTTTTCTTCTCACATATGGGAGTCATAGAAAGAATACTTATTAGCTGTGTGACCCTTGGTGAGTCATTGCTGGGGCCCCAGTGTCCAAGTAAATAAAATGAAGGGGTTGGATTAAATGACTTCCAAGGTCCCTTTGGCACTGAAGTTGTGGTCCTGCGAATCTAGGGACTTGGCATCTGGAGACCTGGATTTTTAATTTCTTTCCCTTGCTATGTGATCATTTCGCTCCTCATTTTATAATAAGATAATAGTAAATTTGCATCATTTTCCTCCCAGGAATGCTGTTAGGAAAGTGTTTTATGAACCAGTCAGTGTTATGGGAAAGTGAGTTCTGTTTATTTCCAATTGATTTGCAATAGGCAATGATAAGTCTTTTTTGAAACTGTAGATGGTAGTGGGACCTTAAAGGCCATCCAGGACAAACCTCATTTTACAGATGAGGAAACTGAGGCTCAGAGTTGCCCCAGGTTGCATAGGTAATCAGTAGCAAAGTAGCTAAACTACAGTTTTTAAAAAAGCACACTTTAGCTCCTAATTTTCTTTTCAATAGATAACCACTCAACCAAGAATCCAAGAAAGACTAAGAAAGGCACTCAGCCTTGTCTTTAGAGAGAATCCTTTTGAAAATTGCAAGTAACTCTGTCTTTGTCACTGTGAGTTTTCATTTCTGGGTTCCAGCGCATAGGTATTTTAAATTTTAGGGGTCAGCACTTTACACTGTCTACCTTGAGCTGTAATGAGCTGTCTTAGTGCATGGGGTAAATCAAGATGAATGGAAATGAGGTTCATCTGGAGCGGTTTCTGGAGGTTAAAGAGGAATCCCAGAATTACAAGAATTTAAGAGCTGGAAGGTATCTCTCCTGCCTCCAGCACAAACAAAAAAACCCCTAATATAATGGACTAGCTATGTGGGGTATGTGTGAGAGGAACTGAGGATTTCTCTGAAGTTAAGAGCTTGGGGTGACTGGAGGGATGGGGGAGCACTGTTTCCCTTTCCATCTTTAGAATTCATTTGGGAGAGCTTTTACCTCCTGCTTTGAGTCTTCTTTTTTAGTATCTGCTCTCACCCTTCCCATCTCTTCATTCCCTGAACCTTTGGGAATCTCTCCTTCCCCCAAATTCCCAAGACAACATCCCCCATCAAATGATTGTAATCATGTGGTTCCCGTGGAAAGAGTCCTGGCTCAGTATTCAGAGGATGAGGGTCTAAGGCCCACTTTAAACACTAACTACCTCCTTCAGAAAGTGAGCTTTGAGCTGAGATTTGAGGGGAGCAGGGAATCCAAAAGGCTGAGGGCATGGAGGAGAGTGGTCTAAACATGCTGAATAGACAGAGCAAATCCACTGAGCTGGGAAATGTAGGGAATGAGGAACAGTGAATTAGGACAGGTATTCTTTATCTTAGAAGTACATGAAAGTGAAGAAAGTACAAGAAGACTTGGTTGGAAAGATTGGAAAGGACAAGGTTATGAAGAGCTTTGAATATCAAGTTTTTATTTGATTTTAGAGGTGATAGAAAACCACTGGAGTTTAATGGATAGTTATGGGGGTGCTTTAAGAAAATCTACTGAGTGGAGGAAGGATTGAAGATGGGAGTAGGAGATTAAGAGATTATTGTAAAAGTCCAGGGGAAAGATGATGAGTGCCTGCCTCAGGTGAGTGGAAAGACAGACACCTGAGATACTGGGAAGGTAGAAGCAACAAGATTTGACAATAGACCGGTGGCAGCTAGGTGTTAAAGTGGATAGAGTTCCTGCCTGGAATCAGGAGGATTTGAGTTCAAGTCTGGGTTCAGACACTTAGTAGCTATGTGTTAGAAACATGCTTGACCTTAAAAGATATTAAGGAAAATTTATTACAGCAGAGTTCAGAGGAATTGAATGATTCATCCAAAGTGGATCTCAACCCTCTTTTCAGGAGGAAAACTCTTTGATGTGCCCACTATGCATCACTCCTTGGGGTGCCCTCCCCTTTCAAATATGTTTCAACATAGAACCCATGATCAGAAAATGGAGGGATAATTTTATGCAAGGTGTGTCTGCTTATATACAAATTTCTGACCTTTTTAACTGACCATGCTAGGTCACAACTCTGATTAACTGCCACCACCTAAAGCTGAGAGTTTTAACCCTGTGGAAACATAACTCCTTTGTTTCCCACACTGTGTGACCCGAGGTGAGTCACTTAACCCTGGTTGCCTCAAAACCCTCAACACAAACAAATGAAAATAATTAAGACAATAGGTTAGATATTTGTGAGTGCTTTCTCCTCCTCCTGCTTTGAATTTTCCTTAGTAGTTGCCTTCTCCTTTCCCCCACCTCTCCCATCTCTGAACCTTTGGCATTTCTTCTCCTCATATATAATCAACCCACATTTCAAACTGTGCATGGCTCTCCTTTCCCATATCTTGGACCCTAGAAAGGAGCAGTCATAATTCTCCAAGCATCCCCTCATTTCCACACCAGCAACTTAGCTCATCCTTGCTGGGGAGAACCAGGTTCAGAACAGTTTTCTTGGTTCTTTAAGGGATCTAAGAATCATTTGTTCAGATCAAGTCAGTGTGAGCTGCCTTGCTTTCAGCCGACAGAGATCCAAAACTGATATGCTGCATCACTTTCCATTCAGCAAGAATTTTCTTGTGAGTCTACTATGTGCCAGGCTTGTGATCTGTTTCCTAATCCTCATCAATTTCCTAGAGCTGGCATCCTCTATCTTCTCTTTCACTGCCAAACTCCACCAGGGATGGGGAACATGTAGCCATGCAAATCCTAAGGAGTCCAATGAAGGGCTGCACTTGAGGACCTAGAGGGTTGCACGAGACGGCTGCATGAGACAGGTTCCCCACCCCTGTCCTAGGTAAAGCTGTCCAGTTGTTGCCTCCCCTCTCTAACCTCCCATAGGCTTCTCAACCACCTCTAATTTTGTCAGTTAACTGAAACTGTTCTCCCTAAGGTTACCAACTTTCTCCCAACAACACCTTTTCTTAGACCTCATTCTGGGTTTTTGTTACATTGCTCTGCCATGGTTCTTCCCCTGCTTCTCTGACTACTTCATCTCAGTTGTCTTTGCTAAGTTATCATGTATGCCCTGCTCACTTTTCCTTGGTGCTTCCAAGACTCTGTTCTGGACCCTGTTTTCTCTTTGTGCTCTCTTACTCATCAGTTGCCACAGGTTCAATTGATTTCCAAATCAATACATGCAGTCTTGATTGATCTCTTTCCCCCCCTCACTCTCTCTCTCCCCCTCTCCCTCTCTCTCCCCCTCTCCGTGTCTCTCTCTCTCTCTCTCACTCTCCCCCCCCCCTCTCTCTCTCTCCCCCTCTCCCTCTCCCCTCTCCCATCCTACATCACCAATTGCCTTCTAAATCTCTCCACTTAGATGTCCCAGAGGCATCTCAAACTGAATCTAGTCAAAGCTACATTTGTTGTTTTTCCCACACTTCAAGTCTGTAACTCCAGTGTCATCCTAATTCCTCATTCCAGATATCCAGACTGTTCCATCGAATCTATCTTCACAACACTTCTCATATATCTCCTTTGGCAAAGCATTTTCCTAACCTTCCCCTTTCTGCAAGTTAGGTTAGTTTTTCCTTAAAGTGTATTGTGCCACTATTCAAACTTGATTTGCCTGGAGAACTAAAGACTGACTGTTAATATCAGTTCCTCATAAGGAGGCGTTCTGAGGCTTAGCTTGTAGCCAACAATAGACACCTTGACTTAGCTGAATCAGTTTGAGGGGTCCTCGATGTCTATCCTTGCTGAATAGCTTCTTCTTGAGCTGTGTCTAAGCATCTAAGTTAACTGTTAAATGACTTACTTGTGTCTCATTTTTTTCCAATATTGAACCTTGGCGACTGGGGAATGGCCTGAATCAGGTCCAGCCTAGAAAAGTTGGCATTTCCTTGCAGGATGCAAACATCATGAGCTAGTTGAGGGGGATTAGGTAGTAGAGAGCAACATGAGCCCAGGTGTAACTTCATGCTTCTGGGGGCAATTTTGGTGATGAGCTAGAAATGGTGAGGTCCACCCTCTTCTACCCCCACCCCCTGGAGATTATTACTCAGTAAGAAGAGACCAACATATGCTCAAGAACTCTACTTGAAAAGAAAGTGGTCAACTGTGTCTTAGGCCCTCCAGCTTTGTTGGCTCTCCCAGGCAAGAATTAAAATGTCTTTCAAGTTCCACTAGGGCAGGAGTGGGGAACCTTCATGAGACTACATGTGGCCCTCTAAGTCCTCAAGTATGACTCTTTGGATTCTGTGCCACAAAATCTCTTCAGAACTTGGTTTACCTCCTAAGCAGTCTAGTAGGATTGATTTTTTTGGGGAGGAGAAGGGAAATGGAGAGATTTCCTCTTCATTAGAAAAGGACAAATTCAAAAGAACTAGTTTTGCCCAAGTTTTACTTATTACCAATGACCATCATCACCCAGTTGCCTTGGGGGAAGACCTCCTGAACCCCATCCCTGCAAACTGTCTGGCCTTGGATGACTTTTTGGAAATGTCTGTGCAGCTGAAACAATGATCCTCAGAACTCCAATGGTACGTAGATGTGGCCAGCCATTGAAGGGTTGCAAGAGGGACCTCCACAGTGAAAGGATGCAAACCAAGACAGATCCATGGAATATTAGGATTGTCTAACAACGGTGGTGAAGAAACAATAGAGTTTTTGTTTGTTTTAAATTTGGAATTTGAGAGACCCCTCACAATTTTGCCACATGGATTTTGTTGTGGTGCTTTGGTGGAAATAATTGAGGGACAAACTTGAAAGGATGATGCTAATTCTCTCCAGGATCCAGAGGCATTTCTAGAATTGAGAATATGGACAGCTGTGCCAACTGGGCTCCATTTTAATTAGCTGAGAAGACAGAGGTGCTATACTATTATTTTTTTTGAAAATTTTCACTCTCCTCCCTGAACTGTGAACAGTGATTCTCTCTCTCAGTAGAGCTTTCTCTGAGGGACCCTTGGAGATTACAGAACTCAGGCCCTAGGAATATTTTCTCAACTCCATCAGAACCAGCTACTAATTTACATGGGAAATAGATTTGCCAGAGTATTAAGGCTGTTGGGAATATCTTTGGTAACCAAGCTGACTACTACTGACATTTCACAGGTGCCCAGATGTCTTCAGTTGACTGTGGGCTGTCCCTTGCTGAGAATTTCCTGAGCACTGAACACCCCATTCTCCTTCAGATCTTGAAAGTGAACCCAGGCACATTTTTATGCCTTGAATTCTTAAATGCCATCACACATAGGCACCTACCCATTTTACATGTACTGATATTGACTAGGAAAAGAGCCCATATATAAATGCAAGCTCATGCTAGCATGTTGTGAGTGGGAGCCCCAATCTCTGCTTTACTCATAATGAGTTCAAGGAGTATACATTGTTAGACCAGTCACATGCCAACTGCATAAGTCAGCTCAGCTGGCTTAAGTATGATGAGTGTTCAGAAAACGGATTGTCGATAGGTGACTGAAATATTTGAAGAAGATCCTTGGAGGAGAAGGGAGTCTAGCTGAACCTTGAAGGATGGGATAGAATTTGGAGAGTAAAGGAGATTCTGAAGACAGCATATCAGAGTGGACAGAATACTGGACTTGCCATTAGAAATTGATAATCCACAAGCAATTATTAAACACCTATTATGTGTCAGGTCTTGAACTAATAACTCAGCATGAAAACATTAAGCAAACATTCTCCTGCCCTCAAGAAACATGCATTTAATAGGAAGATCTAGGTTCATTTCCTGCCACTGACCCTGACCTTGAATAGGCGATTTGGATCTCCCTGACTCTCAGTTTTCCCACCTGTAAAATGGGTACATTTTACCTGCAGTATCTACTTCACAGGTTTGTTGTGATACTGTATGTAGAGTGCTTTGCTAACACAATGAGTAATGCCCATATTGGCACTTATTGTGATGGTAGGAAGAATCAGAGCCAGCAGCTTTCAGTACCTTTCAGTAGTTAGGCCATAATTTTAGAGAGAACAGCGCTTTAGGAGACACCTCATTTTTATTCTTATTATTAATAATAGTAGCCAGCATTTACACAGTGTGCTAAGGTTTCCAAAATTCTTTACAAACATCATGCCATCTTGCCCTCATAACAACAGCCAATGAGTGGCTGGTCAGTACCACTGGCATTCTTCAGGCTGGACTCAGGCTGCTGGTTATGGGGACGGCTCATCTTGCTCCCTGGGATGTGAAAATTCTCTCGCTCCACTGGGATCAGTAGAGAAGACAAAGGCAGGGCAAAGATAGCTGTTGCCTGGTGCCAGGCCTGATGCCCGCTGACCATGGCATCCTGACTCTAACTCTGGCTGAGGCTGGTGAACATGACACATGGCCAAGGGAAACAAAGAGGGAGCCCCAGCCTCCACTCCTACCACATGCCGAGTCAATTGTTCAACACTGGGCAGGGGGAAGACTTCCTCCCAGAATTGTCCTGTGGCCCCAGGCGGTAGGACCAAATCCTTGGGCTTACAGCAGCTTGCACAGAGTGCTAATGATAAGTCCTCCTGCCCTTGTTAAAATTCAGCCACAGGATGTGATGTCAGATCCTTCCTCACTCATCCACTTGCACCCCACCCCCATCCTCACTCCTCTATTCCACAGACTGGCTGGAATAGCACAATTCTTCCTGGGCCTCAGCTCTATGGGGCCCAGCTGAGCACCACTGGATGCTGAGCCCAGGTAAGGGAAGCCCCAAGCCCAAGAGACAAGCTTTGTTCAAACATTGGCTCCAGTTCTAGCCCCAGAAAGGGAGCAGAGAAGGGACTCCAGCCTCAAAAACCTTCACCCTGACACTCATCGCTTTAAAAATATATTTTTAAGGATTGTTGATACCTTTTATTTTAACACATGAGCATTTGAATATTTTTCATCCGCCTCCCTTCTAACCAAGGAGTCTTTCTTTATGATGATATTTAGACAAAAGAGAGACAGAAAGGAAAGAAGAAAGGTAGAAAGAAAAGGAGGAAAGAAAGATAGAGGAGGAAAGAAGAAAAGAAAGATAGAAGAAAAGAAAAATTCACCAGGATGACTGAGATATTGACCAGAGCCGATGATATCTGCACCATTCTATGTCCTTGGTTTGTGACTTTTTCGGATAAGAAAGGAAGCCCTTACTGCTTCCAGGCCAGCAGCATACCATAGACAGAATGTAAGATATGATGATAAGAGCTGGTTTCAAATGCCAGCTCTTAGACCTGGTATTACTTAGACCTGTTTCATTGTGTTTAAGTTGATGGACTCCCTTCCTCTAAGTTTCTTCTTCTGTCAAAGGCTTGGATTAGAATGAAAGGGTCCTTAACCTGGGCTCCATGAGCTTATTTTTAGTCAGTATTTTGATGTTTCAATATAATGAGTTTCTTTTGTAATCCTGAGTATTTTATTTTGCATTTCAAAGCATCATTCTGAGGAAGGATCCATAGGCTTCCCTAGATAGATACCAGAGAGATCCAGGATGCTCAAAAAAGGAAGACTCCCTAACTAGATGTGGTCCCCAAAGTTCCTTCCCACTCTAGACCTAGGACCTGCAATCCTGGCTCTGCCTGCTTATTCGTTCTGTGTGTGGATTTCCTTTAGGTTTGGATGCATTTTACTGGGTCCTGGCCCATATAGAACAGCTGCCTGGGATTTGGGCTCTGATGGCATCCTGTAGTTACTCTGTGCCTCCAATCTGTGTAACTAGAATCTAGGCAGCCAGATGGTGCAATGAATAGAGCTCCAGACTTGGAGTAAGGAAGATCTGAGTTCAAATCTTGTTTTTTGACTTAGTAGTTGTATGATCCTGGACAAGTCACTAAAATCTTTGTCTACTTCAGTTTCCTCAACTGTAGAATGGATATAATAATAGCTCTTACCTCCTGGGGTTGTTGTGAGTCTCAAATAACGCTGTATTTGTAAAACTTTTGACACATAATAGGCACTTTATAAGTGGGCAAATCACTTAACTTCATCTCAGTTTCCTCATCTGTCAAATGAGCTGGAAAAGGAAATGGCAAACCATTCCAGTACCTCTGCCAAGAAAACCCCAAATGGGATTATGAAAAGTCAGACACAACTGGAAAATGATTAACAAGAACTCCCTAACTCCAGGTCCGGCGCTCTATCTACTATGCTACCTAAGCTGCCTAGGTACTATCATGACACCTATTTTACAGATGGGGAAACTGAGGCAAACAGAGGTTAAGTGACTTGTCTGAGGCCATGTGACTAGTAACTATCCAAGGCTGAATTTGAACTCAAATCTTTTTAACTCCAGGCCTAGTGCTCTATCCATGGCATCCCAGTTTCATAACCTGGGCATCATCTTGGACTCTTTCCTCCTCTCCTCCTCAGAGGCTTGCTTCCAGCTCTCTGATTCATCCCTTGACTGACTCACTGCTTCACTAACTTGTGGATTTTATCCATAGCACAAGAGATACAGCTTGATCTTCTCAACTAATCAGAAGATATGTATTGAGTGATACCATCTCCCTTTTATCTAGCGACCCAAAGTCCTAAGGTTCTTTCAGATTGACTGAAAGCTTGTCCACTCATTGACCTCAGGGAAAGTCAAAGGGTGTGTTAGGCTAATCATTGGCCTCCTGGTCATCACTTTCTCCCTGGAACTCTCATGCCTCAGGAACTATTTGTTGCTCCATCTTTTCAGATTTTCTCTAGACAGAAGGTCTTATTTCCTTCCTCTGTTGCAGGAACCCACTTTCTACGTAGAATATGGTACAGTGGAGAAAACGTTGGGTTTAGAGTGAGGAAAACAAGAGTTTGAGTCTAGCTGTATGACCCTGGGCAAGTCATTTAATCCCTCAGTCTTAGTTTCCTCATGTGTAGAATGGTAACAATGATAATACCTACCTACCAGGGTTGTTTTCAGGATCACATGAGATAATACATCTAAAGTACTTTGCAAACCTTAATGCACTTAATGTCATCTGTTATTGAGGCTTCCCCTGGAAAGTCTCTGGTAAAGTATCTAAAAGTATCCAAGTTATCTTTGCTCACATGAAAAAATGTTCCAAATCAGAAGTTATTAGAGAAATGAAAAGCTCTACCTCACATCCATCATATTGGAAAAGATGACAGAGAAAGATGATGAGTATTGGAGAGGTTTGAGGGAAGCTGGCACATTATATTGCACTATTGGTAGGGGCTATGGATTGGTCTAGCCATCTTGGAAAACAGTTGGAAATATACCTTAGAGGTCACTTGGTGTCCCACATGTACAAAAATATTTATAGCAGCTCTCTTTGTGGTGGTCAAAAACTGTAAATCAAGGGGATGCCCATCAGTGGGGAATTGCTGAACAAGTTGTGGTATATGAATGTAATGGAATATTATTGTTCTGTAAGAAATGATGAACAGGAAAACTTCAGAGAGATCTGGAAGGATGAATTGATGCTGAGTGAAAGGAGCAGAACCAGGAGAATATTGTACACAGCAACAACCACAGTGTGCGAGGAAATTTTCTGGTAGACTTAGTCCTTCATAGCAATGCAAGGAGCTAAAAAATTCCCAATGGACTTTTGAGGCAAAATACCTTCCACATCCAGAGAAAGAACTGTGGAATTGGACTGCAGAATGAAGCAGACCATTTTCTCTAGTGTTATGCTATGTTTTGTTTTGTGTTATGGTTTCTCCCATTCATTTTAATTCTTCTATTCAACTTGACCATGGTGAAATTGTGTTTAACAGGAATATGTGTGTAGAACCTATATAAGATTATATGCCATCTCAGGGAGGAAGAGGGGAGGAAGGAGAAAGAAGGGGGAGGCAGGGGGAAAAGATCTAATATATATGGAAGTGATTGTAGGACACTGAAAACAAATAAAATAATTATTAAAAAAAGAACATATAAAAAAAAGTCACTCAGTGCCACACCCTTTGACTCAGGATTAGCTTTATGAAACCTACACCTCAAAGATGATATGAAAAGAGTTATTCAGTTGTTTAGTCAGTAGGTTCTGGCTATTTGTGAATTCATTTGGGGTTTTCTTTGCAAAGATACTGGAAACGTTTACCATTTCCTTCTCCAGCTCATTTTACAGATGAGGAAACTGAGACAGATAGGATTAAGTGACTTGCCCAGTTACTTACACAGCTAGTAAGTCTCTGAGGCCAGATTTGACCTTGGATAGATGAGTTATCCTGACTCCAGGCCCAATTCTCTGTGCTCTATGGCTCCAACTAGCTACCCACAGTCCAAGGACCTGAACCCTTACCATCTATGTGACCTAGGACAAGTCACTTAATTTCCCTCAACTACAGTTACTACTATTTTTAAAGTGTGAGGGTAGGACTTGATAATCCCCAAAGGCCTTCCCACATTTAGATCTATGGTAACCTTACAACATCTTCCACAAGCTGTCACACAGTCTCCACTTGAAGACCTGCTAAAACAAGGAACTCACTACCTTATGAGGCAACCTACTTTATTTTTGACCAGCTGTCATTTGAATGAATGCCTGTTGTTTGATTAATTGATATTAAAGGGAAGGTGCTCTCGAGCTTTGGTTTTATTAATATGGAACTAGATTGAACTTTGAACCTGGAGTATTTTTCACCTTGTGGGAATTAAACATGGAACTTGTTAATGCTGAGTTGGGAGTTATTCCCAGAGGAGAGGCTGTTATATACAGATAAAGAAACTGAGGCCCAGGGAGGGCAAATTATGTACCTAAGGTCACACAGGTTATAGACGTTCTTTCTAAAAGGTAGCTGCCAGAACTGAATCTTATATTCCTGATAGACTATGACTCTGACTGAGTATGTGAGACTATGAGTGTGGCTGAAGATGGCGGCTTTATTGGCTGTCATATGCCACTATTGATACATATTGAATATACTTAAAACACCATTAAAAATTAGCTGTAGCCTCATGTTTACCTGATATAGTACTTGTGTAGCTGACTTTTTAAAACCCCGTGGTGGGATTTCCCATTTCTCCCTATTTTATTTTGTCCTAATGGATCTGACCCAGAATTCTAGACTGTTGAGATCTCTTGGGCCCTGCCTCTGCCATCCAACATGCCAGCTATTCTTTGCAGTTTGTATCAATGTCATCCACAAAGCTGATAAGTTTGCCCTCTATGGATTCATCCAAGTCATGGATAAAAATGTCAAACAACATATGGACAAAGGGAGATTTCTGCGACTCTGGGCTAGACTTCCCTTCAAGTCAGCATCAATAGACACATTAATGGCTACTCTTTGGGCCCAATTATTCAACCTGATGGGGATCCCTCCTACCATGCTATTACCTAGTGCAGGGATGGGGAATCTACAATCTCGAGGCCATATGAGGCCCTCTAGGTCCTCAAGTGCAGCCCTTTGACTGAATCCAAATTTCACAGAGTAAATCCCCTTAATGAGAGGAGGCTACATGTGACCTTGAGGCCAAAGGTTCCCTGTCCCTGGTGTAGTGCTTATCTCTTCACTTTGTTCTGTATATGACAGACTTGTCAAAAGAACCCAAAGTTTCATGCTTAAAAACCAAACATTCCAGTCATGTTTGTTGATGGAACAATTCCCAGATATATTTCACTTTCTTGCCTTATAAAATTGTGTGTTCTGAATTCAATTTAATCTTTTCTTGATCATTTGGGGTCAGCATTGTGAACCTCAGTTTTTTATTTATATATACATATATGCATATACACACATATGTACATATACGCATATACATACATACATACATATATATGTATATATACATATATATGTGTATATACACACACACACACACATACTCTCAAGGTCTTTTTTGGTGGACATGTAAGGATATTTCAAGGAAGAAAGGATTGTTGACCACAAGAGAAGTCAGGTGTCCCGATATCCTCTTTTCTTTCCCAAAGGGATGGAGATGGGAGCAACAGAACATAAACCCCTCAAAGGCAGGGGCTGGCATGCTTTTATAGTGGTATTCCTAGAATTTTGAACACCACAGAGGTATTTTAAATACCTCTTGATCGATAAAAAAATGATAGAATTCATGTTACCCAACACACTCTTGATTCCTTGCCAAGAGATACAAGTCAACCAAGGGTGACACAGGTCTAAAATACAGTCATTTGTAAATCTCTGTGTAGGGGGAGAGAGCAGGAGCTTATGAGCATTACCAGTTTACCATTTACCAAACAGCCAAGAGTAATGAAAGAGAGAAGTAGACTTGCAGAAATCTTGGCAGAAGATCCAGTGAAGACAAATGATCCCAAAGGCATTTGCTAGTAAAACTGGAAGTGGTTGGATATTCCAGGGTGCTGAGGGAAATTCCAGGATGAGACTGCATGGTTTAAGTCTAGGAGTCAGTAACAAGGACTGGGAAGGTGGTGTAATTTGGAGGAAAGGGTGATGGATTTGGACTCAGAAATACCCAGATTCAAATCCCTCCTCATCTCTGTCTACCTTGGCTTCCTCAACTCCCTTCTGGCTAAGATCTTACCTGTAGCAAGTTGTACATAATAGATTTGAAGTTTCATGTGCAATCATTTTGTTTATTAAGCTATGTTGTAGAAACACTTCTTTTATTCCATAAATTAAAATAAATAAGTATGAAAAATAAAATCCTTCCTTCTGTAAGAAGCCGTGCCTTCTCTCTGAATTTACCTTCAATTTATCCTGCCTATACCTTGTTTGTACATAGTTGCTTTCATGTTACTTCCCTCTATTAGACCATAGATTCCTTGAGAACCTTCCCTCTCTCTTTGTTTTTCTAGATATTTAGCCCCATATCTGATATGCAGTAGAAACTTAGTAAATCCTTCTTGACTTGACTTGGTTCAACAGAAATTAGTGAAGCAAGAATTCGCTTGAAGATTCTCTGACTTTGTGCAGTGGTCAGAGAATCTTCAAGCAAATTCATGAGGTGGGAGTTCATGTTCCAAGAGGCCCTTGAAGTGTATGTGTGTGTGTGTGTGTGTGTATGTGTGTGTGTGTGTGTGTGCGTGTGTGCTGCACTCATTCAGGAATATGGTTGAAGCCATCTAATTTCTATCACAATTAAAGATTTACTGCTCCAATGCATTTCTTTGCATGACTCTCACTGTGGTGAACAGTCACACCAAAACCTTCCCTGTGCCTTAGCTTCAGAAAAATTTCTACCATCCAGACCTGGTTGGTGCAAATGAGACAAACTAAGTAGTTTGTCTTTGAATCTAAGGTGAGTGACTTATTTTTAAGTCTCCACAGTTGAAATGTGAGTCTGTGTGGGTTCACGGAGAGGGGGGGCCCATTGGCTACACAAAGTCAGAGTACAGGAATAATTCTTCAGAGGTGCAATATGGACCTAGCAGGCTGAGAACATCAGTCCCAGCATTCATTAATTCATCAACAAGCTTTAATTAAGCACCTACTGTGTGCCAAGTGCTGTACTACCATTCAGATATAATGGAAGAAAGAAAGCATCCTTGCTAGCTTATATTCTAACAAGCAGTTAACTAAGACTAGAAGTGAACTGCAGCTTAGAAGTCTTGCTGAAATTATCCCAAAGGTAGAATTATTGGGAGCCTGGATTGATAAAATGGGGTTAAGTTTAGCAAACTTAAAGTAAATGACTCTTTCCAAGACCGATGCCTCCCCTCCCCTCTCCCTTTCTCCTTTCCCCCTCCTTCCCTCTTTTGACCCCCTCCTCCCCTTTCCCCTCCCCCTGCTCCTCACTCTCTCAGGCGATTCCTGAATTGGAGAGATGCCTATTGGATAAGCTCTGCGTGGGTCTCAGCTTTCTCTTGGCCATTTTTTTTTTAGAGGAGAAGATGAAAGGGACCTGAAAAAATTAAAATCAAGATAAAGTCTCTGGTCTGGCAGGATTCTGAGGATGCAGTCATTTAAGAGGGCCTTTCCCTCTTCTCTCTGGCTTTTGACATCTGAAGGCCTGGAAGATGCTATCGCAGCTCCTTTTCTTCAGGTGGCTTGAATCACCAATTGCCAAGGGCCAGGCACGTTTGACTTCCACGACAAGAAAATGGCACCAAATGGAGAGAAAGGGAGATGAGGTTTTGGCAGCCTGAAGTTCCGGCTCCATTCCAAGTTCCTGCAAGTTGTCTGCTAAGGGGCCCCTTCAGTTTATTTTGTGGGTGAGATCACCTCTGAGGTGGGAGAAGCCAGGATCTGTTGTGGTGCAGATAAGACTTAGGAGGCTGGTTGTTACTCACCATCAGTTCTGGGCAGGGAACACGAGAGAGTGTCAGACCAAGGAAAATGGGGAGAGGATGTTCTGGGTTGGGATGGAGAGTGAAGAAGAGGTTAGCAGCCTTCCCTTCACTGGAACCAAGGGCTTAATGACATAAGTCACCCAGCTCGAGAAAGGAGGAGACACCTGAATGAGTAAATGTGGAATCCAGGGCAACCCAAGTGGCTTGTGTCTCTGCAGCTCACCTCCTATCTTTACAGGTGTGCATGTAATAGTAAAGCTGGAAGTGATTAGTAGTTCTGGGTATGGCAGCTGACAGAAGCCTTTCCGAGAGGGGCCCTGGAGCTAATTCTATTTCTCAGCTTGGCATTTCCATGCTGGGTATGGAAAGACTAAAAGAGATGAAGGCATGGGATAGAGCAGCCAGAATTTGGGGTTCAGGAGGCAGGACACCTGGAGAGGAACCCTGACTCTGTTGCTTTCCTCGAGACAGCTCTCATCTTACTTTGTGCGTCAAGTGTTTCTCCATGCCTCCCACTACTCGCGCCTTACTTTGGAGATGACCGCCCATTCTCATCGGCTGTTTCCTGTTGGTTCCCATTAGTCTGCGAGCTCAAGGGAAGGGAACATCTGTGCTTTTCACATATCTGCTTAGAACAGTGCTTGGCTCCACCAGGTGCTTAAGAAATGCTAGTTGACTGATTGGATCACTTCTCTGAACTTCAGCTCCCCCATTCAATATAATCCAATCAGCCCTTACTGAGGACCTACTATGTTCATGCCTCTGTGTTAGGTGCTATAGATGAAAAGACAAGATAAAACCGTCATTTCCCTCAATGAGTGAATATTCTCCTAAAAATGAGTTTAGACTAGAGGATTCTCCAGATTCCCTTTGATTCTAACTTCCTATGATCCTCTAAGTCCTGTGGATTCTAACTTGTAGAGATAGGGATAGGGTAGAGGTAGGGCAGGGACCAGAAGAATGAAGCACCAAAGATGGTGAGGGACAATATAGCATGTGGAAATGGGGATGCTTAGCCTGGCAAGGGAAGAATGAGAGGCGACATGAGAATCTGTCTTCAAAAGGCAAAGTGAAAATCAGATTTGTCCTCCTTCTCCCCAGAGGCCAGAATTAGGAACTAAGCTGGAAGAGACAGATTTAAGCTTGGTTTAGGTTGAAACTCTATAACATGGCGAAGGACTTTGAATGAGAATTTTTTCGTTGTTATTTTTGTTGGTCAGTGATGTCCAACTCTCCATGACCCCTTCTGGGGTTTTCTTGGCAAAAGTCCTGGACTGGTTTTCCATTTACTTCCCCAGCTTGTTTGACAGATGAGGAAACTGAGGTAAACAGAGTCAAATGACATGCCCAGGGTCACACAGTTAGGAAATATCTGAGATCAGATTTGAACTCAGGTCTTCCTGCCTCTAGGGCTGGTGCTCTATCCATTGTGCCACCTAATGAGAAAGACCTGGATTTAAAACCTACCTCAACACTTACTAGCTATGTAACCTTGGGGAAGTCACTGAGCTTCTCCGGGCTTCAATTTCCTCATCTGTAAAATGAGAAGGTTGAACCTGACAGCCTATAAGTTTCTATTCCACTCTAGAGCTCTATGGATTAGAATGATCACCAGGAGGAATAGTAGGACTCTGATTTGATCAGTCAAGTGATTGAGCATTTTTTAAGGACACTATTATGTGTCAGGCACAGTAACAAGGGCCAGGGCTACAAAGATAAAAACAAGACATCCCTAGTCCTCTGGGAGATTCCCTTTTATCAGAAGGTAGGAGCTTCCTCCTGACTAGAGGTCTCCAGACAAAGACTGGGGGACAATTTTGCTGAGACAAGACTGGATTCCTGTTCAGGTATGCGCCAAATTGATGATGATGATGACAATAGCCACCATTTCTATAATGCTTTAAGGTTTGAAAAGCATTTTACAAATATTTTCTTATCTGAGCCTCACAGCAACTCTGGGAGGTCGATGCTATTATTAACATCCCCATTTTTAAGATGGGTATACAGAGGCAGAGCAAAGGTGAGGTGATCTGCCCCAGGCCAAAGAGCAAATAAATATCTGAGGTGGGGTTTGTTCTCAGGTTTTCCAAATCCAGTGCTCTATCCGCTGAACCGCCCAGCTGTCACCCTGACTAGATAGGCAGATCCCTTCATTCTCAGGGCTTATATGAAGGAAACTGCAGAGGACAACCTCACAGGGGCAGAAGTCACCTGTAGGACCTAAGGTCAGGAAAGTTGAGGTCCCATGACTGGTTATTTCAACTGGTAAGAAGAGCATGTTTATGAAAATCCAGTCTGACCTGGGGGTGGGGTGGGGGGGCGATGTTACATTAGCTTGGTTCCTTAGGTATAGATGGTAAACCCTTTGCTTAAATAACTAACTTTCTAGTCCATGTACTGAATCCCAAGGGGATAGGAGAAGAAAGTGTGGTTGACTCCATACAAATTCATCCCCACTCCTGGAAAAACAATGGTCACCCTGCATGTGCCTTTGGAATGGCGTTTTACGTGTGTGGGAGGTGATAAGACATTGCCTATCATGAAATTTTTACCAGTAGTTCCAACAAGCTGAAAGAATCAGCTGTTTCTTCAATCATATATTCCAATATATTATGATGCAACCTTTTAGGAATATTAATAGTAGCTGGTAATTATGTAGCCTTTTAAAGTTTACAAAATGCTTTATAACATTTTCCCATTTAAAGAATTTCATTATAATCCTGGAAAGTAGGTGCTATCACTATCACCCTCATTTACTGATGAGGATCTGAGGCCCATAGTGGTTAAGGGGTTTTCCTTGGGGTCACAGTTAATAAGTGTCCGAGGCTGGATTTAAACTTAGGTCTTCTTGCCTCCAAGTCTCATGATTTGTCCAGTGCACCCCGCAGCTGCCTCTAAGAAACAACGCCAATTGACTGAATACAATTCATAGGACCATAGATTTAACTTGTTATTATCCTTCCTAAAATGTGATGTTCAGAACTAAACACAATACTTGAAATGTGATTTACCAAGTATAATGGTAAGGGAATTTGGAGCTCTTCCCTGCCTCTTAGTAGGTCCACGTGACCTACTTTGAGCTCTGGCCCAGCTTACAGCTTGAGTCACATAGGGTGGATAGTGGAAAGAGTTTGCCAAATGGATGGAACAAGAAGGGTAGAGTTTGGAGAATGAGGCAAAGCTGGGAGACAGTTGAGGCAGAGCAGAGCAGGGCAGCTAGTGTGAGTGAGAGAGGGAGTAATTTTGCCTAAGGGAACTTGTTTTTGGGGAGGCCTGACAGAGGGAAGGCTTGTATTCCCTGCATTGATATAGTATATAGATTTTTTTGTTGCTATGATGGATTTGGTTTTCTGGTGCTTGAATAAATGTCTTGGTTTCAGCTTTGAGGAAGAGAGTTTATATTTTGTGAACTTACCCTGGAAATATGCATGCATATCCATAGTGGCTGCTGTGGGTATCATATTGGTACTAAACTAAGGCGGAAAACAAAATGGTCTCCCTCATCCTCAACTCCATTCCTCTCTTTTCTAAAAAAAAAATTAATTTATTTGTTTTCAGTTTTCCACAATCACTTCCATAAGTCTTAAATTTCCTCCCCCTCCCTCCCTGAGAAGGCATACAATCTTATATGGATTCCACACGTATATTCTTATTAATCACATTTTCATATTAGTCATGTTGCATACAAGAATTAAAATGAATGGGAGAAACCATGAGAAAAAAACAAACCAAAACAAAATATAGCACAAGAGAAAATAATCTGCTTCATTCTGTGTTCTGATTCCATAGTTCTTTCTGTGGATGTGAATGGCATTTTGCCTCAAGAGTCCTTTGGGAATGTTTTAGGTCCTTGCATTGCTGTGAAGGGCTGATTCTACCAGAAAGAGTCCTCACATACTGTGGTTGTTACTGTGTATAATATTCTCCTTGTTCTGCTCCTTTCACTCAGCATCAGTTCCTATAATTCCTTTCAGGCCTCTCTGAAGTCTTCCTGTTCATCATTTCTTACAGCACAATATTCCATTACTTTCATATACCTCAACTTGTTCAACCATTCCCCAATTAATGGGCATCCCCTTGATTTCCAGTTCTTGACCACCTCAAAGAGAGCTGCTATAAATATTTTTGTACATGTGGGACCTTTTCCCATTTTTACGATCTCTTTGGGATACAATCCTAGAAATGATATTGCTGGATCAAAGGTATGCACATTTTTGTAGCCCGTTGGGCATTGCTCTCCAGAATAGTCACATCAGCTAACATGTCCACCAACAATGAATTAGTATTCAACTCTCCCACATCTTCTCCAACATTTATCAAAAATATTGAATGCTTCCTGAATTTGTGTGTCATCCTTGTGCAGGGACCATGCTAATCTTCTCTGTATCATTCCAACTTTAGTATATGTGCTGCCGAAGCAAGCACCCATTCCTCTCTTAATGTGGCCCTGCTTGGGCTGCTATATCCCACTGCTGAACTATAACAAGGTCTATATTATTTTTAGTCAAACTGCTCTCTCACTACATTTCTCCCAACTCCTATTTATGAAACTGAATTTTTGAGCTCATGTCTAAGACTTTATATTTGTCCCTATTGCACTTTATCTCATTAAATCCAGCCCAACATTGAGATCATTTTGGGTCTAGACTGGCATCTGTCAGCTTTCCCCATAGTATTTATGGCACTTGCAAAGTTGATCAGCAGGCCATCTAATGCCTTAATCCAAATCATCGATAAATATGTTAAGCAGAATGGGACAGCACAGATCCCTGGGGCATTCCACTAGAGATCCATTTCCAAGTTAACACTGAACCATTAATCACTGTTAATGTTCATCACTACCCTGGGTATTTGTCAATTCTACCATTTCTGGCATCCATTCATCTAGCTTGCATTTCTCCATTTTGTCTACAAGAGTAGCATGAATTTTTTTTCAAATATTTGGCTAAAATCTATGTAAATGATCATGCAAGCTCCCTAGGTTTCAGCTTCCTCATCTGTAAAATGAGTGGATTAGTTTAGATGACCCCAAGGTCCTTCCCGGTTAGGATCCAGCATGCATCTATTTATGGATCTGTCATGGGATCTTCTCCTGCCTATTAGCCTAGGCTGGGGATACCAAAGGCTTAGCTCCTTCGATGAAGATCAGAGGATTTCGGTGAGTTGCATACTTAAATATGGGTCAACACATGGTTTCTTTATCAGCTCCCAAAGCCAGTAGGATATTGGACAGTATTAAGAGAGATGCCATTTTCAAGAAGAAGGAGACACTGGTCCTGTGATACTCTGCCCTGGTCAGATTCTTCTCTTGAACACTGGATTCACTTCTAGGTAGCACAATTTAGGGAGAGCATTGATTAGGGAGAAGCACAACCAGGAAAGCAAAGAAACTGGAGTCTGTGCTCTAGGAAGATCCGAGGAACTGGGGATAGTTGGTTTAAGCAAGAGTTAGGGGAGAAGTGATGGCTTTCAAACACAGAAGAGCTGCTGCATGTGAGAGGGATTAGCTCTGTTCTGCTCAGTTCTAGAGGAACATTAGGAGCATGGGGAGAAGTCACAGAGGCAGACTTCAGCTAGACAAGAGGGACAACTGTCATTGACTAAGGGCCTCTGAAAGTGTATCTGGAGAGGTAGTGAGCTCGCTGTCCCTGAAATTCTACCAATGATGGAATGGCTAATTATTGGGGATATAGTATAGGAGATTGATGATAACAATAATTCATTATTGTTTCTTGTTCATTTTTCAGTCACAGTTGACTCTTCATGACCCCACTTGGGGTTTTCTTGGCAAAGATGCTGGAGGGGTTTGCCATTTTCTTCTCTACTTCATTTTACAGATGAGGAAATCGAGGCAAATAGGGTGAAGTGACTTGCCCAGAGTCACACAGCTAAGACATGTCTGAAGCTGAATTTGAACTCAGGTCTTCCTGACTCCAGGCCTGGCATGCTGTGTGCCATCTGGCTGCCCAATAATAAATTAATCCTGAAAATAGCTCACATTTACATTAAGATTTGCAAAATGCTTTTGGACTTCTCCATCCTACTCCAGGGTCAGGTGCCTCCTTTCCCTGTCCCTTCTCCCCAGGAGTTTAGCTTTCTTTTGTGTAGTGCCTTCCCCTATCAGATTGCAAGCTCCTTGAAGGCAGGGGCTGTCTTTGTTTTGATTTGTATTATATCCCCAGTGCTTCGAATAGTGCCTAACACGTACTAGGTTCTTAATCAATGTTTATTGACTGACATGTTATGTAGGTGCTTTTATTATCCCCAGTTTACAGATGAAGAAATGAAGGCAGACAGAGTTGTAGTGACTTGCTCAGGATCACACATCTGTGTCTGAGGCAGTGGGAGAGCCCAGTGGACAATGCTGATCCTAGAGGCAGGAAGACTCAAGTCTGAGTCCTGTGTCCGACACTTGCTCTGTTGTAGGCAAGTTACTTTTCCTCTAACTGCCTCCATTTTTCTATCTGTAAAATGGGGTGGTGCCGTGGATAGAGTGTCAGGTATGGAGTCAAGAAGAGTCATCTTTTTGAGTTCAAGTCCAGCTTCAGACACTTCCTAGCTGTGTGACCCTGGAGAAATCATTTGATCCAATTTACCTCAGTTTTCTCATCTGTAAAATGAGCTGGAGAAGGAAATGGTCAAACCACACCAGTATCTTTGCCAAGAAAACCTCAAATGGGGTCACAGAGAGTCCGACATGACTGAAAAGACTCGACAACTTACTAGCTCTAAGACCATTGTTTCAGGGAGGGCTCTCCCTAAATGGCCACTAAGGAGATTCTGAGAATCTGTGACAATAAAATGAAGCATCTATCCTTCAGTCGCAGAATTAAACCATCCATAGGATCATAGATCAGAGCTGGTAGCAACCTTAGATTATGTTGTACAAAGCTTTAGTTTTACAGGAAAGGAGTGATTTCCTTTACTTGTAGCCCGATGCCCATGTTCATGGGGAGGGGATCTGAAGTGATCCTCAGAACAATCATTACTAAGCTGGCGACTTGTGCCAACTGGGTGGAAAAACAGTAGAAAGAGAATTTTTAGCTGTCAGGATCAAACAGGTGTCATATATTTTTTGCCTATAGGTGGCAACCCTTCTATTAGTTGTCAATAATACTGAAACTGAAGGACCAGAAAAGTGTGTGGACAGAAATGCAATCTGAAGAGAAAAATCAAGCTTCATGTTTAGAACCAGAAGGAACCTTAAAGGTCATCCAATCCCACTCCAAGGAGAAACTGAGATTTAGAGGAATTAGGAACTTTGTCTAAGATCACCCAGATAGGCCTGAAGAGGAAGGGCTAAGAAATTATTCATTAACTTTCTCCAGAGTCTAACTTCGCCTAGGAAAGGTCTCCCAGCATCCTACGGTGGCTCTCCAGAAAGGTAAGGAGTCCCAGAAACATGATTTGAGATAGATCCTCTTTTTAAATCTCCAAAGTTGGCTCACTGCTGCCCAACAGATGAATCAAAGGGCCCTCCAAACCTGTCCTACACAGCAGGATATCATTCCATATGAGAATTTCAAGAAAAACAATGAAAGACACCAAAGAGGACAAAAATTACAACTTAACACTTTATTTTTTTGTCTCAGAAGGAATTCACTTCATATTATGCTATGGTATCTTTTAATTATAAAAATAAGCAAAGAAAATAACTTGAATCTCTCATTACTGTGATATGTTTAATAACCTTTATATGCACATGGAGCTTAAAATGTAATTCAACAATAAATAATGACATATGCCAGATATGCTCACTGTTTATTCCAGTACTCAGCCCCAACCCCCTAAATATCATTTAAATTATAAATACATTAATGCAAATATAATGGCACAAAATTTTCTAAAGTGCAACCAGATCACAAGAGAAGAATCATGCAGACGGGTGGAGATCTGCCCCCAAATCACTGGGCAGGGAATGTAAGACAAAAACTTTGGAACAGTAGGTAGGGAGGAGATGGGAAAAAGGAGTGGGAAGGGAGGGGAAGAGCAAAAAAAGAAAATTGACAAGTAAGAATCACTTCTTTTCATAAATACATAAATTATATATGTACACATATGTATATATACATATATACACACATATATACATATATGTATATATACTTTAGAGGGTTATGAAGGAACCACAGCAAAAAAGAAAGAATTCCCATGACTGATGTAACACATTCCCCGGTCATTTTGCTGAGATCCCAACAGCTCCATTGGAATCCTAGCTCAGTGGGATAGCTAGTGTGGATACAGACACACAAGCCATTAGCTTTTCTTGTTTAGAGAAGTCATTGACCCTACCTGATAAAGGGGCACCCAGACTATGGTTCACCCAATGCCCAATGAGATGATATGGTGCCCATTTCTTTGGGAGTAGAGAGCTACAGGAGACCCTTCAGGTCAATAGGCTCAGCTCATTGCTGAGTGCCCCGAGGATGGGCTTCATGGGGGTGCAGGCTTAGGGGAAAAGGGGGGCAGCAACATTCACACAGCTGCTTTGGGTACCTTGGCAGCAAGTGATTAGTTTAAAGGCTTTGTGGTAAGGTTGGTTATATTGCTTCCTCTTTAGAGACATACTCTGCCCTCGTCCCTTCTCTCTCTCTGGGAATCTACAGGATGGGGTCACCTCCTGCATTTATTTCAAGGAGAATGAAGCACCAATGGTTTCTATCTAAGCAAGTTTAGAAGGCCTGACTTTCAGTGGGCAGTATTGCCTGGGAGGGACTGTCAAGGTCAAGGACAGTGACCTTGAGAAACTTCTGGATGTATGTCAAAAAGTTACTGATGATACTGAGGCCTCATGAGCAAACCGATGAAGCTACTAGCTCTGGGGTGGGGTTGGGGGTGGTGGTGGAATTTTTGTCTGTCTATCTTTCTCTCCCTGAAAAACTGCAATGCCATCCCTAGCCAGCCATTTAACAATACCCACCAACACGATAAAGACCAGACAACATAAAATACTGCAGATTTCTTTTAAGGCTGGATGACCCAGGATTATTGGAACCCCCTCAGCTCCTCGCACTTGAAAAGAAGGAAGGTTGAGCTACCTGTCTCATGTCCTCACCATCCTATTGCCATGGTGCTGGCCTGCCAAGAAGTTACAATCCCTAAGACACAGAACAAACATGCTGCTCTGGGAACTCCCTTTCCCACGTGCAATACAGAGCTGCTTCCTAGCCAGACTGAAGTGAGCAGCACGTAGCCTCAGATTTGAGGTGGTCGACCAAGAGGTCAGCAACTCAACTGGGCTTCATCAGAAATGACTGTTGGTTTCCCTGATCCAATTAATAGAGGCCCATCTCAAGTTCTGATTAGAGGGATGTGACATCCATCCATTTAATTATATTTAAAGATAAAAAAGGCCACAAGAGCTTGTACATGTACTTCTAGTCATGAGAGAAGTGACCCTATTCCCAGAAAGAGAAAAACAAAG
The DNA here is from genome assembly GCA_023548195.1 of Bettongia penicillata ogilbyi. Taxonomy (NCBI): domain Eukaryota; kingdom Metazoa; phylum Chordata; class Mammalia; order Diprotodontia; family Potoroidae; genus Bettongia; species Bettongia penicillata. Next base: position 14,089,283 of record JAJHZJ010000257.1, read on the forward strand.
CTACATCATGAGGCTAAATCTCTAGGCAATAAAGTTATTATTATTTGCTGCTAGGTCTGAGCAGCCTTCTCTGGCATTTATTTACAGTATGTAAGTTCTCAGCTCTTTACATTCCACAGTTAGACCTTAAGATATGCTAGTTTTTAAGACAAGTGTTAAAGAGACTTTTAAAGCTCTGAGGAGTTACAGTACATGGAGATAGGAGTTTGATTCTCTATTGAAATGCACAACGTGACAGGCTGGGGAATGAGGCCTGAGCACTTCAGCAGTGAGCCCCAAATACAAAAGCAAATGCGACATCAGAGGAATCGTGATTACACACTGCCAGTTCAGGGACCCACAGACTGAAAGCAGTGCATTTATAGTCGTCCATGGCCAGCACAGATTCATAACACAAACTCCATTCGACATCTCTCGGCGTGATAGAGATGCGCAGCTAAACCTCGAGTGGATCCCTAGTGGCTAACTCCATGGGGGGTAACTATTCTAAAGGGCTCCACGTCTTCAAAACCCTGGTGGTTCAGAGACGGCATGGACGGAGAGGGTTGGAGGGCCATTTGGGGAAGGGCATGGACAAGGGTGGTTTCCACTGGGGAAGATGCAGTAGGGTCACATCTGTTCAGTTCTTGGGGACATTGCCATCAAAATGACAGGATGCTGGATACAGAAGCCTAGTTCCATGCAGTTGTCTAGAAGGAATGGGGTAGTGGTGGGGAAGTAGGGGGTGGGAGAAAAGGGAGGACAGATAATAGGAACTACTTTGAAATAAAAATGTTTAAAAAATTAAACCAGGCACAGTACACTCAAGATGGGCACATTATCTCCCCTAAAATGAAACTATCTCGGCAGAGGTGTGAACAAACACCCCCGCTCTGTTATGCACTCTCGGCCGATGTGCGTTTGATGTGGGAGGCGGCAGGGTCAGCATCCTCACCTCGGAGGTTTCTGAAGAAGATTTTTAGCTTCTGAGGCTCTGCCATTCGCCTCCTGCTGAAGTCAGCCCGAGGTGGTGTTGGCCCACAGTGGTCCGTCTGCAATAGGTGGAAGAGGCTGGCCATATTGGGGCCAATCTTCCTCATCAGGCTATCTTTGATTTTGGTCACCGTCTCATCGTCGCATTCCAATAGGCTACGGACAAGCTTGCTGTAGTATCTGGGGGAGAGGAGAAGGCAAGTGTTATAACTAAGGCTGCCAAAGGAAGAGTCAAGGAATGAATAAGTAGTCCTCCAGCCGAGCTCATGCAAAGGGTGATACCCAAGGTCACAGAGCTATGATGCATTGTAGGTTTATAGCTTGTAAACACCTGGGGCAGGATCTGAACCCAGGTGTCCTTGGCCCTAAATCTAACCCTCTCACTAAGCCACATTGCTTCTCCCAGCGAGTGAGGTTACTACATGAGTCTGGATCATTTTGTTCCATTTAGAAGGTGGCTTTTTCTAGATGCAATCAATCCCATGCTGTTCTCCTGTACAATCTATGTGTTGTTCAGCCTTATAAGAGGTGTGGGGTCCTGGCATTTTCAAATTGGAAAGACTACAGGGTTTTGGAGCTGGAAGAGACCCAGAAACTCATCTAGCCCACTATCTCCTTTTTAAACAGGAAGACACTGAGGACCAGATGAAGCAGTGACTTGTCCAAGGTCACATAGCAAGAACTCAAGCCCAAGGCTCTAGAATTCCTAAGGTCAGTGTTCTTTCTGTATAAGGTACTGGGGGTAGGGATGGAGTGGGGAAGGAAGTTCCAGGCTAAACTCTGAGCAAGGAGATAAGGTTGCTTATTTTTAACTCTCTGCATAGGGCAAGGGGTTAGCCATTTTTCCAGAATGATTTAACCCCTTGGAGAGAGGTCCATTCAAGGCTGTGTGGTAAATGGAGCAGAACATATCTAATGAGCTTAGGGGATGACCTTTCTGCTCTTGGACAGAGTTGAGATGAGGATTGTGGGAGGGCAGTTGGAGCTGAGTTAGTCAAAATGCCCTGGGTGTCCTTTCTTCTTCAACCTCAAGGGGAGATCACACTTAACTCTTATGTTTTTTTTAAATTAGGACATATCCTCCCTGTAGGATTAGAAATTATAGGAGCTAAGAATAGATGCAGTGTAAAGAGCACTCATTTTAATGAGGGAAGACCTCACCTGGCATCCTAGCTCTTACTATCTGTATGAGCTTGGGAAAGTCACTTAACCAGTCTCAGACTCAGTCTCTTCATCTGTAAAATGGAAATTAAAAGCAGCACCTTCCTCCAAAGGTAGTTTTGAGGATCATGAGATGACTTTTGTGAAGTGCTTTGAAACCTTAAGGCAATGCATAGATATCTGCTATTAGAGGAATTTCTTCTACTCCACTATAAAATGAAGAGAGGTAGCCTTGGTGAACTCTAGGGTTGCTTCTAGGTCTGACATCCTGGGTTTTAAGATTCTTTCTAACATTCTATGACATACACTCTCTGGGTCTCAGTTTCCACATCTGAAAAGGAAAGGTTGGACCAGATGACCCCTGAAGTTGCTTCCAGTTTTAGTACTAACATTCTAAGGTACACATTCTCACAGCCTCAGTTTCCTTATCTGTACATTGAAGGCGTTGGGCCATGAGTTGACTGCTCCATCCCCAAATCCTGTAACCTGAAGGGGAGGATGGGTATAAACCAGCTATACTGTAGTGATGACTACAGCTATCCACACATCTGCCCAACCTCATCTGAAATGTTGGCTGTTATCAAGGTCCCAGGTCCTTGACATTTGTTCACATCATCGAGGGAAACTGAGTCAGGAGGGACAGTGACTGTTGCTGTAGAGGGGAGAATCTCCTCTAAGGCAGCTCATCCCTCAGTCTTGCTGCTTTAGGGATGCCAGTCTGGATCCCCAAATTTGAGCCTGGTACTGAAACCTGTAGTTAATTTTGTGAAGTTCTGGGACTTACCTGAGATCACAAGGCTAAATGGGTGGGTGGGAAGCAAACCTAAGTCTTTGTTACTCCAAGCCCAGACCCTGTCCACTAGATGGTATTCTTTCTCCATTCAGACAGCTACCCAGTGATGATCCTTGCTAACACATTCCCTTTACCTAACCCCATTAGCTGTTATGGACCAAGAGATCTGAGTTTAAATTCTGACAATGACATCTACTGTCAATGAAATCTTTAGGCAAGTCATGACTTCCCTGGACCCATTTTCTCCATCTGTAAGATGAGCCAGTTGTACTAGATTACGTTGGGACACCTTCTTTTTCTAGACAGATGACCCCTGTGATGCTTCTACCTGGCACAGCACAAGGTTTGGATCTGTCCCAGACAAGGCAAATTAAAATGGTTTCCATGGTCACAGAGTCCAAGTCAATGGTTCCCTTGACCCATGAAGGAGTCCAAGAAGCATTTGTTAAGTACCTATTAAACACCAAGAACTGTGCTAAGCACTAGGAATGGATACAAAGGAAGGCAAACCCAGCCCCTGCCCTCATGGAACTCAGAGTCTATGGGGGGAAATGATACATGAACAACTGTGTATGGGAAAGCTGTATCAGGATACCAGGAAGTCCTGTTGAGGAAAGGTCCTGGCATGAAGGGAACGGGAGCTTAGCAGAGCCTTCCCTCCACCTGGGTGACTAGCCAGAGGGAGCCTCAGGCAGATCCCAGCTCTGTCTGCCAGGCCTTCTCTTCTCTACCAATGCCTGGGATTTGGCCTCTTGGGAATCTCCTGGCCAATGACAAAAGATGATGCCTCATCACCATCAGTTGGTCACTGTGAAGGATAGGCTTTTGGACACCTTAAGGAGATGTCCATGCATTTCAGAATGTCAAGTGTTGGAAGGAGCACTGGTCTAGCTCCTGCATTTACAAGGAAATTGAAGCTCAGAGTGGGAGATTACTTGCCTAAGGTCACACAGCCAAGTCAGTGGTAGGATCTTTATCATTCAGCCTACAGAGTTATGACATTAACATAATAAAAATGTGCCAGGTATTACCATTATTACCTCATTTGAGGCTCACAACAGTCCAGGAGGTAGTGGGTGCTATTACTGTCTCCATTTTACGGGTAAAGAAACTAAGGCAGGGCAGAGGGACTCGCCCAGGCCCACATGACTGGTGGCTGAGGCAGTATTCTAACTCGGGCCCGTCCAGCACTCTCCACTGCACACTGGCCAAGTGCCTTGGGAGTTGGAGTAGTCCCTGGGGAGGAGGAGCCTGGCTTTAATTCTCTCACCCTCCTTTGACAAGTCTACCCTGAAGGGGTCAGTTTCCCCAGGCTTGGTAAAGAGCCGGTCCCAACTTTCTCACGAGAACACAAGTTTCGATGTGCGCCCAGACTCAGGCTTCTCTCGGCCCTGGAGTCCATGCGGCTTAGGAACTCAGTGTGTGAAAATTTATAAATAGCCTTTTGTTTCCCTCGATCAATATTATTCTCCTGTTTCCTGCCCATGCACCAGAGAGGTGGGAAGCGTCATCGGTGACACGCACTGGCTCTGGTCTGGGGCGTAGAACTCACTGACCCTCAGCCTTCGCTGGCAGTCTCATCCGGTTGCCCTCAGTGGCAAAAGGCCATCTCTGGCCAAGCTCAGCCATAGGGGTGGGCACCTGCACTCCCCTGCCCACAGCTTCTCCAGGGCCCTGCTTCCCTTCTCGGGCCCTCCTTCCTGGATAGGGCTGACTGGTGGGGGTCTTTGCCTCTCCTCCCCCACCTTACTTCAGATAAGTCACAGGAAAGTGGAATGGACCGTTAACTACTTCCTCTTATGCCTCCTTGCCAATTGGCACAGGTTCTGTGTGGGTCTGTGTTGAGATCAGGCTGGGAAAGCAGGATGTTTCAGGGGAGCAGAGATCTCAGCTAGCGGAGGTCAGCCCGGCAAGGAACCGGAAAACTCTGCCCCTCTAAACAGTCATAAAATTAGCCAGCTCCAACAAAAGCACCAGGGAAAGGTTGCTTTGAAAATGAGGGTCTCCAAATGCTAACTCTGGCTTTACAGGGATGGTTATGAGAGAGCTGGATTCAAATCTAGCTCTCTAACCTTGGGTAAATGACTTAACCTCCCTCGGCCTAAGTCTCGTCATCTGTAAAATGAAAAGGGTGAACTAGATACCACCAGGGTCATCACAGTCAACAGATAAAGGAAGATGACAATTAGTAAGAAAAGGAGATGTGTGTTTGTGTGTGTGAATGTGCACGTGTGTGTGTATATGTGTGGGTGTATGTGCATGTGTGTATGCTTGTGTGTATGTGCGTGTGTGAGTGCATGTGTGAGTGCATGTGTGTGTGTGTGTGTGTGTGTGTGTGAGGAGGGGATGGCATCACAAACAAGATTATAAGAGAAAAGATGAGAGTCAGAATAGAATTATCATGACTGGACATTCTGGACAAGACCCCCTTCCTCAGTACAATGCTGGTTTTAGAAGTAGGAAGACCTGGGTTCCAATCCTACCTCTGATCATTGCTAGCTTTCTGACTTTGGGAATGTCACGGAACCTCTCTGTGCCTCAGTTCCCTCATCTATAAAATGGGGTAATAATAGCCCCTTTCTCCTAGGGGAGACATGAAGCTTCAAGGAGAAAACAGGCGTAAAGTACTTGGCAAAAAGGAAACTATGATGTAAATGAAATGCTTGTTATCACTAGGAAGTCCTTGACTCAGTTTCCCATTCAGGGTAAATCACCTCTCTACATTTACCTCTCTAAAGGCCACTTTCTTCCCTTTAAAGTATCACAGATGTAGGGTTAGAAAAGACTCCCTTCCCCAAGATTGTCTACTTTTGATTTGTTCTGAGAGGTTAAACCACTTGCCTGTGGTCACCCAGTGAGTAGATGCTGAACCTGGGACTGGAATCTTATGTTTTGAGCTGCAACTCAGAGGGTGAGGAAAATAGGCCCAAAGAAGGAAGAGTGACTTGCCTGTTGTGACCCAGTCAAGCAAGGCCAGCTGTGTCTGGAACCCAGGTCTCAGTCCCCCTCACTTTTCTGAAGAGGAAGAAGAAGCTTCTTCTACTTGTCATCAAGTAAATACTTATAAATGCTCAGGAGTCTGTAAGCTCCTTAATGGCAGGGATTGTCTCATCATTGTCTCTATCCTTAGTGACCCCTATATATGACCCCATAAAGTCTGACCCCTAGTATTAGACTATAAGCTAATGGGCAGGAAGGTTCCATGTTTGCTTCCGTATCCTCACCAATGCTTGTTCATCTGGCACACACTTCTTCCTCTGTTAAAGGGTGGTTGGCACAGTGAAAAGAATGCTGGATTTTAGCTAGAAGCTAGCATGTATAACCACAGCAATAATAGAGCTGGCTTACATCAGAAAGTCAGAAAAGGCAGAACGTGATTAAATGACTTGCCCAGGGTCCTACAGCTAGTCAGTGTCTGAAGCTGGATTCGAACCCCACATAGCCAGTCCCTTCACTCATGCAGATCTCATGAGAAATGAGAGGACTGGATTAGAGGAATTCTCAGGTCACTTCCAGATAGAGATCTAGGGTCCTACATGCACTCTGTAAAGTAATCCTAACTTCAAAGTTACATAGTTTGGGAAGTCTTGAATATTTTGCCTACACACGCAGTGCAAACTTCAGGAGCCATCTCGTTTTTTTCTCTGCAAGATGTGGGAAGACTCAGTGTTGTGCCAGTTGCCAGGGACATCTCTCTCATCCCTCTGCCCTTTCCCATCTTTGACTTGAGAGTAATGGGGTACCTGTTGGAATACTGATTGGGCAGCTGGACCACTTCAGAGATGGCTTCGGGATTTTTCTTGGCCACCCCGCATATGTCTAGCTTGTGGTAACAATCCTCTTGTACGTCGGAGATCATCCTCTGGAACGTGGAACATCTACGGATTACTGTGAAGATCTTGGAGGTTATACCACTGGCGATACACTTCAGGCTTTCTTTGACAAAGACCTTTCCCTGAAAGGTCCATAAGAAAAGGAGGGATTTAGCATTGCTTGGCATCATTTTACTCCATAAGCATTTACTAAATACCCACTGTTTGCAAGGAGAGTGTGAAGTATAGGGGGTATAGAAACAGGAAGAAAAGAAAAAAGAAATGACCCCTGCTGGAGAAATACAACATAGATAACAGAAAATAATTGGAAAGTACATTCAAAGGAATTTTAGAGAAGATGAACAAATGGCAGTGGTGAAAATCCAGAAAAATCCTCATGGGGGAAGGCTGGCCCTTGAGCTGAGTCTCGGGAAGATGGGAATCTCAAAGGGAAAAGGTGAGGAGGGTGTACATTTCAGGCATGGGGCAAAGTCATAGAGGTGAGAGATGCCTAAGCAATTTGGATGGACTTCTGAGGCTATAAGAAGGGAGTGAGGTGCAATCTGCCTGGAGACAGGTTGGGAAGGTCTAAAGCAACCAGGGGTGATGGGGAACCTTGAACCTTCTTGAGAAGGAGAGAAGCAGGGAGCTCTTCCCTTTGTGTCATGAATGGATTAGACAAGGGAGAGGCTGGACACAGAGAGAGCTCTGGAGTAGCTATGGCAACAATCCAGATGAGGCAGGATGGGATCCAGAGTGGTGGCCAGGCTCGAGCATTGTTGACCTTGTCCCACCCCTGGGTTTTACTGATGAGAACTTCGAGTCTCAGATGGGTAAAATGATGGGCTCATGGGCCCTAAAGAATTTAGCAGCTAAGGAAGAATCTGAACCCAGGTCCTCCAGAGCCGTTCAATAAGCATCAGCCCCAGAGACTCAGTCTTCATTTAATCCCTGTGTCCTGGCCACTTGAGAAATAAAAAGAGCTGGTCTTTCTATGTCTCTGTATACTTAACAAAGTACTCATGGCATCTCTGTGAAGGAAGTGACCCAATGATTATTAAAAATAGCCATCCTTTACATAGGGCAGTCAGGCGGTACAGTGGATAGGATGGCAGGCCACAAGTCAGGAAGACCTGAGTTCAAATCCAGCCTCAGATACTTCCCAGCTATGTGACCCTGAACAAGTCACTTCTCCATGTTTGCCTGGGTTTCCTCATCTGTAAAATGAGTTGGAGAAGGAAATGGCAAACCAGGCCAGAGTATCCCTGCCAAGAAAACTCAAATGAGATCACAGAGAGTCGGACACAAATGACAACAACAAAATCATGTACGTAGTGTTTTATGGACTGGGAAGCATTTTACAGATATTCTCTCATTTGATTCGCACAGTCGCTTTGGGAGGGAAATGATATGCCCATTTTACAGAGGAGGAAACAGAGGCACAGAGCATGCAGATGACTTACTTAGGGTCACACAGCTATTTAAGTCTGGGGCAGGATTTGAACTGGGTTCTTCCTCAGGTTCAGTTGTCTATCCATAGTGGCGCCTAGCTGCCTCATTATTAAAGAGAAAAGTAGCCAAATGTGGATGAAATGCTGAACTTGGGAAGAGCCGGGCTAGAAACCTGCCTCAGGCACCGGCTAGTTGTGTGACTTTGGCCAAGTCACTTGACCTCTCTTGGCCTTGAGTTCCTCATCTACAAAATGGGGATGGTAACCAGAGCACCTACCTCCTAGCTTCAAACGAGATCATGTCAGTAGAGTGCCAAGAAAGCTGTAAAACATGCGAGTCATACTTGGGGAACTAGTATAGAGCTTATATCGTTAGGAAACGGGTTCCCTGCCTCTAATAGCAGAGCTTTCGCCTTCTCTTGCCCAGAACAGCCTTCTTTGCTCCTTTGGGTCCTCTCACCCCCATGCTGGCCATTTTCCTTATCTCTGTCCACAATGCTGCCCCACCCCCATCTTGAAATCCATCCCCCTCCCCAGCTCTTCTCTGTGAGCTATAGAACAGAGCTCTTGGAGGGCAGGGGCTGATTCAATTGCTTGTATTTGTATACACAGCACTTAGTATGCCTTGGACTCACTGTTTCCTAACTGCTTTATCTACCTCTTCATCTTGCCAGAGAGGGGCTTCCAAGACTCCAACCTTTTTTTCCTTGCCCTTGCTGCCTCAGTATCCTTGCCACGTGGTAGAATCCCCACCCCAGTAAATAGCGGCACCCTCCGGGGCCAACAGACATGCTGGGGAACAGGGCATCGTGCCAACATGAGGCTATCCATGAGTCTCCTGAGCCCCTTGGAAGCCTGTCTGAGTTTTGTCTGCCAGAATGCCCCTTCACCTATCTCCTGGAGTTGTCATGAGAAAGGAAAGGAGGTGATAGTGGAGAGAATTGGGAATAAAGCCCTCAGATTTGAAGGGACCTCAGAAGTCACTTAACCACTGCAAGGAAAGAGATTCGTCACTTGGCTTTGTTTCCAGAAGGAAAACTGCCCAGTTCCTAGTTCTTATCTCTATGAGAAAAGGTACTTTGAAAGGAATAGTTCATAGGCTCACACAAAGAAGGAAAGTTCATTTTCTTCTCCCCTACCTTTGTCCCACTGGGATCAAATCATCAGTTGGAACTGAAATGGACCTGAGAGGTCATAGTTTTAACCTCCTCAATTTTACAGAAGAGGAAACTGAGGCTCCGAAAGAGCGCCATAACCAGGCTCTGAATTGAGGTACTCCAATTCCAAATAGAGCAATATAGTAATCTCCCATCTGAGGCCTGAAGTGGAGTAAAGATCCGAACCTTTGCTCACAAAGGTGATTGGGGCAAGGGGCCCCATTTGCCCCAATTTCACTTACCTGAGTATCAAATTTTGCGGCACTGTACAGAAAGGATTTGCAGATGTCATACATTCCATTTGTATCGCAGGTAGTGTTTTCCAGACATGCAAAAGCCCCACAGCCCACCTGCAGAGCACTGTTGAGGCATCGGATCACTTCCGCTGAAAAGAGGAGAGACAAACATGTATCAGGAGGGGTGGAATCCATTCTGCAGCACACTTCTGGGACAAATGAGGCCTTCACAGGTAGAGTCTGGCATCTTAGGGAAGGAGAACACAGACACGAAGTCTATGGTATGGGAAAGTAAAGGGAAGGAAATAATCATTTTAATGTGTCAGGTACTGTATTAAGCACTTTCACAAATATTAGCTCATTTTACCCTTACAACAACCCTGGGAGGTAGGTGCAGCAATTATTCCTATTTTACAGATAAAGAAACTGAGGCAGACAGAAGTTAAGTGACTTGCCCCGGGTCACACAGCTAATAAATGTCTGAAGCTGTATTGGAGCTCAGGTCTTCCTGATTCCACACTCAGGCTTCATCCACTAATTGTCTCTAGCCATGAAACTAGCAGATAAGTCAACACTGTCCTGCTGGAACAGCTGCTGCCATGGCTCAAGGAGGAAGGGGAGAAGGAACACAAAAGAATGAGAGGCAAAGCTCTATCCACTAGGAGATTTTCCTCCTCCTCTGAATGTCATAGAAAACAGGATCACAAGAGTTCAGATGTAGCCAACAGGGGACCTTAGAAGTCATTTAGTTCAGTGGACTTGGAACATTACTAATTGTGTGACCTTGGGCAATTCATTTCTTCACCTTTATGTTCCTTTCCCAGTCTTAATCTATGATCCAGTGAGAAGCCCGGTGATGACTTTGTCCAAGGTCACATGAGTCATATGATACAGATGCAGGATCTGAATTCAGTTCCTCTGATTCCAAATTGAAACCTTTTCCAACTGGAGCACATGTTTAGTTATACAGAGAAAAGTGGGGGGGACGTATATCCTCCCTTCCCCTGACTCCCCATCCTCCAAAAAAGACTGGGATTAAGATTTAGAAGACCCATTACTTGCACCAGTTTGGACAAGCCATTTATAGTACCTCTCCAACCTCAGTTTCTTTATATGTAAATGGGGTAATAACTAGTTCACAGAGCTATTGGGAAGAAAAGGCTTTACCAATTGTTACTGAAATGTGAGAAGTTATTATCTAATCACTGCTGGTCCCTTAGGATCATGGATGCAGAACTGAAAGCCTTTAAATCAATCCCTAAGTTAGAAAAAAGTGACCCCCAAGAAGATGAGATAACTTGTCCAGGATCCATAGGAAGTGAACAGTTAGGGGCAGATTTTGAATTCAGGTCCTCTGACTCAAGAGTTGGTGATCTTTCCATTGTCCCACAATACCTCCCTTTTCTCAGTCTTATAAGGTATTATTATCTTTAAGGCTTAGCAGGCATTCTAAAAAATGGGTATAAGTTCAGAAATCAGGATAAGGGGGGGGGCAGAGGGGAGGGGAAGAGAAGGAAACCAGCCATTTTGACTGTAGAGAACTCATTTTATAAGAACATACTTTTTCAAAAAGTCCAATTCTCTTTTTTAATTGATGGGAAACTCCCAGGTTGGAAACTCCCCCCACCAATGCCAATTAGCACCTCCTTTGGGACTTAAGAGCCTTAGAGAATTATGTGGGATGCTGAGAAGTTTGGGGGCTAGTTCTAGGTCACCCTGCTGGTAAGTGTGAAAAGGCAGGACCTGAATCCAGGCCCAAAGCTTGGGAAGGAGCATGATACAACAGAAAGAACGCTGAATTTTGGAATTTGCAGATCTGAGTTCAGATCTTTCTTTTTCCACTTATTACTTCCATAACCTTGAGCCAATCACAGCACAGTCTCTGGACTCAATTTTCTCATCTCTAAAATGAGGGGGTTGACTAGATGTCTTCTGACTCTAAATATACCACTCTATGTTCCCTCCAGCCACTGCATCACATTGTCTCACAAATCCCCACAGAAGGGTGGAAAAGGATTCCACATGTCCACCTGGGAATCCATAAGCCTCCTGGGTTGTCCGAGTCACATTCACCTTAGGATTGGCAAAAAAGGGAACAGAGCCAGCTAGTATTTTTCCCTAGTGCCCCCATTACAGAATCATATTCAGAGCAACACACATATTCATTCATTCATATTCTGTCTCTCTCTGAAGACATTAAAAGCCTTATTTAGGAGAAACACAGGTGTGGAGTAATGAGTCCAAGGACTCCGTTGTGCAAGACTGGGAGAAAACCGCAAGCTAAAAACTTGCATGAGGGTTTTTGCATTCTGGATAAGATCTCCCATAAAAGTAATTTCTCCCCTCCAGAAGGGAGGGAGGGGGTGCGTTCTGGCAGGCAGCTCAGCGAGAAGCTATCTGCAGCCTCCGTTCCACAGGATTCTCCCGGGAGATCAAAAGCTTCCCGGGTTCATTTGGGCTTCCCCGCCCCTCCCCCTCCCCAGCCTCTGGGATGCTACAAGTCATTTCCCTAATTATAGATTTCCACGGGTTCAAATGATAACTTTGCTCGCAGCAATTTTAATATGCATTAGGGCTGCTATTGTCTTAGGAAGGCTAGGGTTGGGAGGGAATCGTTGAATTTCTATAGCAACCAAAGTACAAAAGGAAATGGGACCATTGCCCAGAGACCTACTACTCTCCACTGGGCTGGAGGAGGGGGGAGGCTGGAGGTGGAGGAGAAAACACCGGGTGCCTTCTGGGAAGAAGGAAGCAGGACAAATTCTGGGGAGAAGGGACCCATCTGACACCTGCCGTCATCTCCTTGGTGCCACGAAAAGTAGTGCCTCCGGTTCAAATCTTGGTCTGCCACTTACTACTAGCTGTGGGACCTGGGATCAAATTCTGTCACCAACTAGCTCTGTTATCTTGGGCAAGTCATTTCACCTCGCTTCAAGGAAGGGGTCAGAGGTAAGTTCTCCTCCAGATCTGAATGTCTAAGTCTGGAATCCCTTTCCATCTCTGGGTATCCGTTTTCTTCTCTGCAATAGAAGAGAGCTGGGATAGGTGATCTCTCAGGATCTACCTCCTGGAGTTTGAAGTCTGATTCTGGGATTACGCACCCATGTTGATCTTTCAGGGTGCAATGGAAGGCTCTCTGGACTGGACGTCACAGAAGCCTAATTTGAACCCTGACCCTGACGCTTGCTCCCTCCGTGACCTTGAGTTTTCCATCATGGAGTCTCAGTTTCTTTATCTGTGAAATGAGAAGCTTGGGCTAGATGATCTTACGCTCCCTTTGAGCTGCTTCATTTACTATCTAGCTCGGATCTTTGGGAAAGGTGGGGGGGGGGGAGGACGTGGATGATTCCCCAGAGGTCGGGGAGCAGAGAGGGGTGCATGGGTATCAGAGGGGGAACAGGGGTGTGGAGATAAAACAGGGCTGACTCCTAGGGACCCTTAACCCTTTAGAGACAAAGGCAATGGGCAAGGAACTGCTTCGGGAGCCAGGACTAGAGAGCCCTTTCACTCAGAGAAACAGCTGCAGTTTGGGGGAAAAAAAGGAAAAAAAATTAAAAGGTTTTCTTAGTCATGTGATACACGAATGTTTCAATGCAAGGGCCGAGGAGAGGGAATGCCCTTCTCTTTGGATTCATCCTCGATGACCCATCAGTCCTGAGGGTTCAAGGATTTTTTCTTCTTGTTTTAGCATGTGCTCTCCGCAAGGCTGAGGATGCCAAGTATTTTTTTTTTTTTTTTTTTTTTTTTACAGGGGGCTTGGGTTGCGTCAGCCTGTCCAGGTCTCACCTTCAGAGCCAGTCCCTGCGAAGCGCTGAGAGCGTGCCTGGAAACGCTCCCCACGCCCCCTCCCCAGCCCTCCTCCCAGCAGGGTACGTGCCAGATTACAGGCGATCAGACTGAGAGGCTTATGCAACGAAATACCCCTCAGCTCGCCTTGCCTTCGGTTTCTTCGTCAGTCGCATAGAAATGTACAAGACAAAGGCGGTCCGCTTCCTAGGGCTATAGGATCCCCCGGCCGCTTTAGGGCCACTGGGCATGAATGAAACACGTTTCGGAGCTCCCGGCAGCCGGCCGGCACACACAGCAGCAGGCTCGCTAGAGGGAGAGCCGGGGGATGGATGCAGGACAGCTCCGGGGGATTGGGGTGGGGGGTAGGGAGGGGCCGGGGGAAGGCGGGGGGTGGGGAGTGCCGGCGGCTTACCTGAGCTGTGAGCAGCCCCCCGGGGCTTCCTGGGGCTCACCGAGTCATTCTGCTCGGATTCGGTGGCTGCAGAAGCGCCGATCACCAGCACCAGCAACACGGCGGAGTTGTGGACCATTCTCTGAGAAGTTCCCGCTAAGTTGCCGGGTTTTTTCCCCCTAGCCCCACTTCCCTCCTTCTTCTCCTCCTCCCCCCTCCTTTCCTCCCGGTCTCTCCCGGCTTGAGAGAAGACGTGGATCTGGATGCGTTTGGAGGCTGAGGCGGAGAGCTGGCGAGGCAGGCGGCTGCGAGGGTGCGGGCGTTGCAGCCTCTGCTGCGCTCAGGCTAGAGGTGCCGGCACCTTTGGCTTGGACAAACTGGGGGCTCCTGAGCAGCACCCAGGGAATTTATAGCCGCTCTTATCGCTCCCCGGGATCGGGAGCCAATCAGGAGCAGAGCCGGTCAGCCAATGAGCGGCCACACACTCATTCAAGCGCCGGGGCCCTGGACTTTGGAGGAATATTTTCCAGCAGATTTTAGTACCTGGTGCCAATATTTCGTGTGTGTGTGTGTGTGTGTGTGTGTGTGTGTGTGTGTGTGTCTGTGTCTGTGTCTGTGTCTGTGTGTGTGTGTAGGAGGTGGAGAGGTGGGGGATGGAGAACTCCCCATGTTTAATCTCCTTCAAGGAAATGGCTTGGAAAGCTTGCTCATCATCCTTTAATTTTCCAAAAGAGGCCCCGTTTTCTCACATCATTTAGGAAAATGCTGGATAGGAGAGAGCTTTTGGAGGAAGCAAAGAAGGTCTCTCTCAGTGCTCAATTAACCAAGCCATCACTAATCTTAAAAGCTTGCTCCTAGTGTTTGAAGCTCCACACCTCGCGCTCCTCCCTCCCACGCCCACCAGCGCTCACATGTTCTCAGACGGATCGATGAGCTTGAGGCAGCAAGGAGGCATGGCCTCCCGTGCATATAGGATCACGAGGCAGTGTGGAGCAAGAAGGCATTGGGCTGAGACCAGTGACCACGTCCTGGTATCCCCTTAGCTGCTAGGGACCTTAATTACCACTAGGTTCTTAATGGGGGTTTTGTGTCTGCCTGGTGAAGTCTGGGAACCCTTTCTCATTAGAATATTTTTACATGCATAAAATAAAATACACAGTATTAGAAATGAAACCGAATATATGGAAATATGGTTATCAACAAACACAAACATACTGCATATGACACATGTATATATGCATATGTTGCCACACAAGGGCAATATACTTCCATGTTGCATATACACACATATACCATACATACATAATACACATATGTGCAGACACACTTGCAGTTCCTGGTCAGAAGATTAAGATCTGCATAGAGAATAAACTTCTTGAAGGAAGGAACTTGTTTGCCTGTCCTTGTTTCATGTTTTCAGTAACTTTGCACACAGTAAATATCGAACATTGAATGAATGCTTAAACGCACTCCTGCCTGCATGCATGAATGATGAATAGAGAGCTCTGTGACCTTGGAATAGTCACTATTTCCCCCTCTGAGACTCAGTTTTCTTCTCTGTAAAATCTTTGGGTCAGAATTTGGAGCTTGAAGGGACTTCAGAAGCACCTCATTTTACAGAGAAGGAAACTGAGGCCCAGATCTGCCCAGTGATTTGCCCAATATCACAGAGTAGGTGGGATTTGCCTTTCGACTCCAAATGCCCCACTCTTTCCACAACAGTTACAGGGTCTCTGAGGTTCCTTCCAGTTCTGACATTCTGTGATACATTTGATACACAGAGATGAGTTTTCATGACTTCTAGTCAAGCTCTGGGGAATTGTCATCTCCCATTCCCATCCTTCCATAGTTCCTGGAACTGTCCTGAGGATGATTCCATTGCGTCCACTGAAGATGAGCCTGCCTCCTAGACACTGTATTCAGTGACAAAAGCAGCCATCCTTCCCATTGAACAGTACTATATAATACATTAAATATAAAACAATAATAATGTTAGTCAGAAGCTAGGTAGTACAGTAGATAGAATGCTGGGCCTGGAGTCAGGGGGACCTGAATTCAAATCTATCCTCAGACACCTAGTAGCTGAGTGACCCTGGGCGAGTCACTGAACCCCACTTGCTTCAGTATCCTCATTTATGAAGTGAGCTGGAGAAGGAAATGGCCAAGCCCCCAGGATCTCTGCCAAGAAAACCTCAAATGGAGTCTTGGAAAATCAGAAAGGACTGAATAACAAACAAGTGACATGTTCCAGGATTGTTTCTGTTTGTTGACGTTGCTGTCTCATGACTTTGTGGACCACAGCACATAAGGCCCTTCATTGTCAATGAGGTTTTCTTGGTAAAATTACTCGAGTGCTTTGCTGTTTTCTTTTCCAGTGGATTAAGGCAAACACAGGTTAAGTGACCTGGCCCATAGTTACACAAGCCATCAAAACAGGTGCAAAAACCAACATTAATGAAAACATGGAATTAATAATGATAACAATAGCTATGTATATAATGATTTCAAGTGTACAGGACACTTTACAATCATCAGTGGTCTCACTGGATCATACACACACACATCCACTCACTCCATGGAGATACAAGTGATACCTGAAAGGTTACAAACCGTGTATTCATTGCCCAGCAGTTTCATCCCATCATTGAAATGATGGCTCTTATAAAACCAAATCTGCTAGGTGGGTGAGTTCATTTCATTTCTTGGGGACCTTTGGGAAGAAGCGCAAGGGAAGGCTGAGGAGATGCAGGAGAAAAGCTTGCAAAATTTATCTGATTTAAGGGGGAAATGGCTGGAGCCTTTACTGAGATGCAGGTTGCTCTGGTAGATGATGGGCCCAGGAAAGGCTAGGGCTTGCCTGGAGATTGGTTTGACTTCATGAAAGTCAGAAGATTCTGTCCAGATTGGTTCTGAGAGCTAAGAGGAGGATGGAGGAATTCAGAGAGATAAATTGAGAAGGAGTGTGGCTTGTGAGGAAGGAGAAGAGAAATTCCGGTGTCCACTGTAATTCCAGTGACTTCTGAACATCTCAAGCAAAAATTTAAGAAAGCCTCTGCCTGGAGCCCTTCCCTCTTGATTTTTGCCTCTGAGGCTCCCCAACTTTTTCCAGAGCTCAGCTTGGGTGTCATCTGTCACACAAGTTCCGGTTCACAGTGAACAAGCATTTATGACGGGTCTTCTATGTGCCAGGTAGCACAAAAGTAGGTAAACAATAGCCCCTGCTCTCAAGGAGTCCAACGAGTGAGACAACATCCAAAAGCCGTGTATATACAAACCACCTACAAGACACGGTGGAGATGATCAGCCAAGGGAAGGGGATTGGGAAAGGCTACTTCCTCCCAACTGCTTGCACTCTTTCTTTCCTTCACTCCAAATTACTTTACACTGTACTTTGTATATATTTTGTATTCATTGTATGAATCGATTCTCACTCCACTTTGCAGTAGGTATCTGGAAGGCAAGGGTTCTTTCATTTTTGTCTTTCTATCCCCAGCACCCAGGACAGGGCCTGACACATATTGCTGCTTGGTTGTCTGATTCTTCATGACCCCATTTGGGGTTTTCTTGGCAAAGACACTGGAGAGGTTTGCAGTTTTCTCTAGCTCATTTCAGATGAAGAAACTGAGGCAAGCAGGGTTAAGTGATTTGGCCAGAGTAAGTGTCTGAGGTCAGTCTGAACTCAGGTCCTCCTGGCTCTGTGCCTGACACTGTATCCACTGTGCCACTTTGCTACCCTGCTACATATTAATAAATGCTTATTGAATGAATAATTGATTTCTTTGTTAACTGCAAAGCAGACAGGTGTCTAGCAGTTGAGAGGTCACTGCCTGGTGGGGGGTCTTGTAGTATAGGGACTTGACTAATGTTCTGAAGGAAAGATAATCTTGGCTAGGGATAATGGAGGTGAGATAAAGAGGAAATCAAAGCAAAAACATTTATTAAGAAAGGGAAACATCTAAATATGGAAAGGGAATTTGAGGGACTCAGTTTTATTTCAACAGTTTTATTCAGTGCACCTGTCCTCTGCCCTTGGTGCTGCTTAATGCTCAATGCTCAGTGAAGGATGCCTCATGTGTGGCAAAGATTCCCAATCAGTTGCCACTCCGTAAATGGAAAGTGATTCTCTCTACAATAGATTGACACCTACTACCTTCCAAGAAGGCCTGCTTTACTTTTAGAGATGTTGGGAAGGGTTGACTTTTTCCCTGACTTTGAATCTAAATTTTATTCTCTTCATAATTTCCACTTGATGCTCCTGGCTCTGAGCTCTGGGGACAAGAAGGACAAGGCTAATCCCTCTCATGACTGCTGTTCATTTCATTAGTGTGGATGCTCTCTGCACTGCAGCATACTATAACTCCTTCATACTTCTTCAGTCATGACAACAAGAAAGAATGAAAGAAGGAAAAAGAAAGGAAGGAAGGAGGGAAGAAAGCAAGGGAGGGAGGGAGAAAGAAGGAAATGAATAAGGAAAGGAAGGAAGAAGGAAAGAAAGAAAAGAAGGAAGGAAAAAGGAAAGAAAAAAGAAAGGAAGAAAAAAAAGAAAGGCATCAGTCTGGTGGCCAATGTGATGGGGAGACTGTCTACCTTTAGGAGAGTGCTCAGCACAGAACAGCCATGGCCTGCACCCACAGGATCCTAGAAAGAGCTCCAAGGCACCCAAGAGGTCATTTAGTCCAACCTCATCATCTTCTTGATCTCACCGAGGCCAAGGCAGGGTAATGAGGTGCCTGAAGACATTCAGCTATTAAGTAGGCTTATGGATGTAGAGCTGGAAAGGATCCAAGAGGTCATTTAGTTCAAACTCATCACCTTCCAGATGAGGAAACTGAGGCCAAGGGAAGGTAATGAGTTGCCTGAAGTCATACAGGTTGTAAGTAGTACTGGAGGGTTACAGATTAGGACTGAACCCCCCCCCCCCAACAAAATACAAAAAAAAAAAACCTGTCCAATCCTTTCATTTAACAGATGAGGAAGTGAGGTCCAGAGAAGTTATGTATACCTAACATCTCAGATGACAGGTGTCTAAGGTGGGATTTGAACTCAGGTCCTTTGATTCCAGAGGAACCAGTAGTCTTTCTACTGTTGCATTGCCCTGAACCTCGGCAGTACCTGCTTGGGCTTGCACCCCACTGGCAAAGCTTTCAAGAACTCAGCTTCCCAATACAAACTTGGCATTTAAGTGCACTTAACTGCAGAGTTGGAGAAAATGGAAGACACATAAGACATGAACTCGAGGACTAAATGATCCACCTGGGAAGACAAGATTCTCCAAGAGAACGAGTGTTCAATGTGTGTGAGTATCTGCACATGGAAACAATTTGAAAGCAGAGCTGTGTATGGTCAGAAAGGGGAAAAGAAAAATGGTGCCTGGATTGATCAAAGATAGCTTGCTGAAGGAGGAAGGACTTGATCTGACCTGGGAAGGGGGAAGGTTCCAAGAGGCAGAGGTGAAGATGGGCAGTTTTATTACTTATTGGTCTCTCCAGGCTGAGATCAAGTGCAGAAGGAACATCTTCCAGGGATGAGGGGAACAGAAAAGGCAAAAGCATGGAGGTGGAGATGGAAGGCTGCATAGAAGCAGTAGCAAGATAGGCTACATTAATATGAATGCTGAGTGTGCGAGGGAAGTGAAGGTTAGGTTGTACTCTACATGTTCTCTTGGAGAGCTCTTGGGTCACTTTTCAGTACATTTCAACCAACTGGTCAATCAGTCAATCACTGAGTATTTATTAGGTTTCCACTATGTCCAGATACTGGGTCAGATACTGGGAATATAGCCAGTCAGTCAATAAACATTCAGCACCTACTATGTGCCAAGTAATGGGATAGATGCAAGAAATAAAAAGAGTCAGTCAATAGGCATTAAGCAACTACTTATGTGCTAGGCACTGGAATGGATGCTGGAAATGCAAAAAGAAAAAGACACACACATCCCTGCCCTCAACAAGCTTACCTTCTAGTCAAAGAGATGCCAAGTGCATATATATAAATATTTATGATATATATTATATGATATATTATATTTGTAGATGCCTGTTTATATGTATATATATGCGCATGCACACACACACACACATATATATATACATATATATATGTATATATATATATATATATAAACACACATACAAATAGAAGTGATTAGGAGGGGAAGCCACTTGCAGCAGGGGGAGGGAAGGGGCATCAAGAGATGCCTCATGTAGTGAAGGTGTTGAAGCACGGTCTTGAAGGAAGCTAGGGATGTGAGATCTGGTGATGAGGAGGTAGGGCACCACAGGGGAGGGTCACAACCAGCGCAAAGGTCTGGAGATGAGAGATGCAGGACCATATACAAGGAACAGCAAGAAGGCCAGTTGTTTTGGTCCTGCCAGATGTTCAGCCCAGCAGATTTCAATGGAAAGCATCAAAATGATGTAACATAGACTGCTGTTTCTCCATTGCTTTAAGATTTTCAAGTCCCTCAACAACAGAATTTTATCTGAACCTCACACACCAACCCTGCAGGTAGGTACTGGGACTACCATGACTGTCATCTGACAAATAAGGGAACTGAGACTCAGAGGCAAAAGACTGGAGTGGAGGCTCTTCTCTGTGATGGGCTCACTGCCTGTCAGAGGCTGGTGGCAGGAGGTGGGGGAAAGAGTCCGGAGGACAGTGGCACTGGTCTGGGCTCCAGCCTCTGAGGCTAATCCTGGATCTGGAAATGCCAAGAGAAGAGAAGGAATCAGAGGTCCATGATACAGGCAAAAGAGTCCAGAGGAAGGGTTTCTTCCTCTGCACGATGTCCAAGGTTAACCCCTAGCACTCAGTTCTTCTGCCAGTTTTTATTGAGCATCTGCTGTGCATAAGCCACCATGCGAAGGGAGATGGGCATAAAAGCTCAACCACTGCCTTCCAGGGGTTTGTAGGTTTGGGACAGATGAAACCATTAGCAGAAGAGCGAGATAATACCTGTAAAGTACTTAGCAATCCCTCAAGCACTATGTGAATATTAACTATTATGGAGACATTAATTTAACAAAATTATGGAGAAGGCAGTGGAATTCCAAATGGGCTGAACTTTGAGTCAGGAAAGACCTAAGTTAGCTGAGTGTCCCTCACAAACCATTATTCCATATGAGCCTCAGTTTCCTCATCTGGAAAAGGAAGAAAAGAAGGAAAGAAACTAGTGTTTATTAAACCCCTACTGTCAGGCATTGTGCAAAGTGCTTTGTAAATATTCTTGCATTTTGGTCCTTGGGAGATGAGTACTATTATTATCCCCAGAGGAAACTGAGGCAAACAGGGTAAAGTGACTTGCTCAGGGTCACACAGTTAGCAAATGTCTGAGGCCAGATTTGAACCCAGGAAGAAGAGTCTCCATTTATTAAGTGCCTAATATGTGCTGGTTAGTAACTAGGTGACACAGTGGACAGAAACTCCTCTTCCTGAGTTCAAATCCAACCTCAGACACTTACTAGCTAGGTTGCGCTGAGCAAGTCACGTTGCCCTGTTTGCCTCAGTTTCCTCATCTGTCAAATGAGCTGGAGAAGGAAATGGTAAACTACTCTAGGGTCTTTGCCAAGAAAACCCCAAATGGGGTCATTACGAGTCAGACATTAGGCAATAACTTCTTAACTTCAGGCCCAGAGGTCTATCCGCTGCACCAGTTAGCATCCTAAAAGGTTCAAGAGCAGCTATAGTATTTACCACATAGAGGGTGGTGAAAAAGGGCTTCATTGGTAACTCTAAGTATGAACACTTATTCCTAAATGTGTTTCCCCCTTCCCTCTTCTTTGCTTTTTTGAATTGGAATAGACTTGATTATTTTATGAGTGAATTTTACAAAGCATTTTACAATTAATGATCATATCCTCCTTCACGGATTTTTGCATCTGATGGAAACAGCTATGAGCACATTTCAAACTCTCGGGGTTTCCTTGGTTGGTCGGCTGTTCAACGACATTTTAGTTACTGATATAATGTGTCGACTATGGCTAAAAAATAGCACTCAACTATACAGAGAAACCACAGCACTTCCCTCTCCTTACAAAGAAATGGCACTTCTGAGGCTCATCAATCATTCTAATAGGTCATACTTTCAGAACTGGAAGGGACCAAGGAGATCACTGAGTTCAACACCATCCCTTTACAGGGGGGTAAACTGAGGCTTGGGCAGGGGAAATGACTTGCCTAAAGTCACAAACCTTTCAGGTATCAGAGCCAGGATCAATCATCTCTTTTTAGACTCCCTTGGAAAAGTCACATTTGAGTTAATCAACCTAAACGTTCAGCTTGATTCTGTTGGGGGATCGGGGTTGAACGTGGGAGCAAGGTGAGATGTCCTCAGACCTTGGCCCTGGCAATCCGGTGGGACTGAAAGCTGTACACTATGCTGCTGGCTTTGACTCGGGGGTGACTCTAATCAGAAAAGCTGCCAGCCCCTTGGGGATGCCTCCTAGTGATGCCCAGCCAGCTGGCGCTGGTGTGGTGAGGAAAGAAAGCCAAGACATCTCAGGACCCATGTTGGCTTTGGCCACTTCACGGGTGAGGGCCGTGAGTTGTTTGCTTTTGAGGCTCAGCTCGGCTGCCATCTCCTACAAGAATCTTTTCCTTCCTGCTTCCCTCTCTGGCCCCCTTCCCATCACACCAATACCTGGTTTGTATTTTATTTTGTATATATCTCGTATGTATTTATCTGTCTACACACTGTTTCCTTTCGTAGGAAACAATCTCATAGAAGGTAGATACTTTATTTTTTTGGGGGGGTCTTTATATTTCTAGCACTTTTCTGAGTGTACCCTGCATATAGTAAGGACTTACCTCATGCTTGTTGAGTTGTGTTGAGATGAATGTATGCTCTTTGAGGAAAGAGACCATTTCCATTTTTTCTTTACATCTTTAGTACATGGTGGGTTCTTAATAAATATTGAGTTATATTAAAATGAATGTAAGGTCTTTGAGGAAAGAGATAATTTCCATTTTTTCTTCACATCTTTAGTATACAGTAGGTCCTTAATAAATGTTGTTGAGTTGTGTCGAGATAGATGGATATTCTTTGTGGGCAGAGAATGTTTCCATTATGTCACTGTCTTCCTAGCAACCAATAGAGTGCCTGGCACATAGTAGGTGCTCCAAAATTACTCACTGGATTGAATTTCCAGACTGTCTCCTGGTCAGAAGAGCCTCCAAAGGAGAAACTGTGAGATGGGATGGACAGAGAAGGACACTGAGACCCAAAGAGGGTGAGTTAGAGGCAGTCAGGAATGGGCCCTCCAGGCTCTGGACTCCCAGGTATGCTGTGATGAGTAGCCTGATCAGATGGAGCTAACCTGGACTCAGTTTTGAGGCCTGCTTACCTTGATGGAGTCTTTTCCCTTCCCCAGTTTTGTTCTTTGTGAAAGAAGGGCATTGGGGGGGGCCTGAAGGTAACACTAACTGACATTCACATGGGCCTTTAAAGTTGCATGTCTCCACTTGTGTCCATCCCTGTGAGGTTGGCAGGTCATCCCATTCTTTATCTGGGAAACCTCAGAGAGCTTGAGGGTCTTAACCATTGTCACACAGCGGGTCATTGTTAGCCTAGGGATCTTGAAGATGCCTGGGAGCTCTAAACCCTCTCACCTGGGAGCTACCGCCTTCCTCAACCCCCAAGAAGAGGAAACCTTCCAAGGTGGGTTTGAAGAGACCAGCGTGAGCCAAGGGGTGCCCCTTCCCAGCTCTGAGATTTCAGAATTGGAAATCAACTCTGCTCAGGAACTTTGGGACCATGTGGGTAGCACAATTCTTCAGGCCACCCCCTAGCCTTCCTCCTAAAGGCCTGGCTTTTTCTGCTTTCCATATGTACGTGTGTGCATATATAGTACACATACATATACACATATACATACACCTACACACATATACCTACACACATATACCCAAATCTACTTACAACCACATCTACATATATACACATATGTATACCTATACACATATAAACACATACATATATAAAACATGTAGATCACCCATATCTACATATATATACATACTTATATACATATGCACATACATATACACAATTTCACAGTTCACTAAGACAACACATAAATTATTGTATTATATACATTATATGTAATGTATAGGCACATACATGTACACACATGCATACAATACATGTATACACAATGTACATGCATGTATGCACAGGTATGCGTAGTCATCTCTCTATTTACATTTAGACAGCCAAGTGGCACAGGGGATAGAGCACTGGGCCTGGAATCAGGAGGATCTGAGTTCAAATTCAGCTTCTGACAGCAGCTCTATGACCCTGGGAAAGTCACTTAACTTCTGTTTGCCTTATTTTCCTTAACCATAAAATAGGGATAATAATAGCAGTGTCTACCTCTAAGGATTATTGTAAGGGTCAAATGAGATAATATTTATAAGGTGCTTAGCATAGTACCTGGCACATAGTAGGTGCTGTGTGGATGTGGGCTTTTTCTATGTGTATAACAGAGACTGTTTCTATTTAGCCTTTGTATGTCTAGGGTCTAGTATAGGCACAGAGTAGGTGCTTAACCAATGTCTGTTGATTGATTTTATTCATGTTGCCTCCCTCCAATAGAATGTAAAGTATCTAAGGCTCAGATCTCTTTCATTATTATCTCTGTATTGCAAATGTGTAGTATATAGTAGGTACTTAATAAATACGTTGATCTATTGGTTGGTTGTTTACATGTGGTTTTCTTCAGGAGAATATAAGCCCCTCAAGGGTAGGAACTTGTCTTCAGGCCCTCAGGCATATGGTGGAACACTAGCTAAACGTGAATTGATGATCTTAACAGTACAATTCATGAGTTCTTGAGCTAATTACAAACCTCTCTCACGAACCTGGTGGTAGTGGGCAAAATGTAGACACGAAGAACTTTCCTCTTGTGCATGAGGCTGGAGGTCCCTTCCAGGTGCTTAGCCCTGGATGTGCCTGGTAAGGAAGGCCCCATCCCTGCCTGACACTGGAAACTCACCAAGAAAGAAGGTGTGAAGCCTCTCCTCCAAGCACATCCTTCATTTTTACAGTAGTTCATTATTTGCAAAACTCTCTCACAATAGTCTTTGGAGGTGGGCACCCAAGCCTTCTTACTCCCATTTTACAGATGAGAAGCAAGCTCAGAGTATAGTTTGCCCAAAGTCAGCCTGTTGCTTAGTGTCAAAGGCAGGACTTAGCTGGAATTCTTACCCCAAGCCCAATACCCTCCACCGGAAGTTGGAGGTAGCTAGGTGACCCAGAGTGCTGAACCTAGAGTCAGGAAAACCCAAGGTCAAATCTGCCTCTAGATACTCACTAGCCACACAGGCCCTTGGCAAGTCAATTAGCCTGCTGGCCTCAGTTTCCTCATTATGTAATGGGGATAATAATAGCACCTGCCTCCCAGGGTGGTTGTGAAGATGGGAGACAATATTTTAAAATCACTTCACATACTTCATATGAATGCTAGCTTTTGTTATTATTATAAGTAGGAGCTGCTGTTCCTACCAGAACAGTATGGTCCATAAGGATGGGAGGTACAGTCATTTTGGGTGTGTGGCCAAATACATCACACAGGTGGGAAAACTAAGATCGCTACTCCAAAAACATTGCTACAAAGTGAGAAAATGAGAAGGATAAATAACATGGCAGAGAACTCATCCACCCTAAATAGAACTTCTGGACTGCTCAAATTCACTCTCTGTTCCTTAGGAAATCAACGCTGATGTGATTTCCTGCCTCTCCCCCTTTTAATTAAAATTTTTTTAAATGAACGCCTTTTATTATTTCACACCAGTCATTTCCTGATAGCCCTCCTCACTGAACCCAGAACATATCCGATGACAACAAAAACAGTTATAAATGACCATTGTCCCTGTTTTCCCGTTAGACTCAAAGCTCCTGAGGGGAGGGACTGTCTTTTGCCTTTTATTTGTCTCTTCAGCACTTAGCACACTTCGCCAGCACATAGTAGGTACTTTATAAATGTTTATTGAGTTGAACTGAATTGAATGGCCACAGTAACTACATCAGATAGTGTATTCTACATTCCACTCCCATAGTCCCCCACCTCTCTACAGACAATAAGGAAATGCCCTTGATCATCCTTCTCCTGAACCAAGAGAATCAGAAATAATCTGAATTTGATTGCCAATATTCTTTTGGAGTTTGAATCTCATTTCATATACGTACGAGTTGCATGATTTGGGGCAGGTCACTTAGTCTCTCAGCCTCAGTTTCACCAGTTGTAAAATGGCGAAAATAGTTGCATCTCCTTCACAGGATTGCTATGAGGTTCTGATGGGATAATTTATGTCAAGCCCTTTGTAAAACATTAAGAGACATAAAAATGTCAATTATTATGATATGAAGTCATAGATTCAGAGCTGGAAAAGATCCTCAGAGGCCAGCTAGACCAACCCTCCTACTTCATGAGTGGGGAAATCTAAAATTCCCCTGAATGTTATGAGACCCACTGAACGTCACACAGTCAGTGGTAGAGTCCAGATTTAAAGCCACATTTTCTGATGACTCTAAATATCCCATCACTTTTGTTGTGTGTATTGTGGTGTTATTTCTACCTAGGCTTGCCCAGCCATGATTCCAGAGGCGCTTGTGGCCCTTCAAAGGTTCCTGGTGGGTCCTTTAGCCAAGGAGAAGGGAACATGGACCCCCACCCCCACCCCAGGCCCCTCCCCCGCCTCTCCCGCCCTTCTCTTCTTTCCAGGCATTGGTGAAAACGAATGAGATGGGAGAGAGAAAAGCTGTGCCATGCCATTACAGTATCTGGGCACATGAGGGCGCTCTAAGCAACCCACAGCAAGGAAAATTTTTCTTTCAAATTTTGGAGAAAAATCCTATTTATACATTTAATATTTTTGCTGCACTCTTTGGAGGACACTGGTGAATTCTGACCCCTCCCTTTGAGGAGAGGCTCTGGAGCCTTGGAGGAGGGAGGAAAGGCTTGCTGGTGCTGGCAGGCTTCTTCCTCAGTTTGACTTTGAGACTTTGCTTCCTTGCAAAGTCCGAATGATTCAAACCAGGTGGAGAGCCCCTGCAGACCAAGACAATGGACTGGGAGCAAGGGGAGCAGTGAGAATGGAGAAAAGTAGTCTTGTCCTTTCCATACTGTGCTGTTGCTGAGGTGAAGATTTATACCCATTAAATGGGGGAAGATGGGACTGTGCCTCAACTTACCTAATTGTCTACAGCAGCTGTGAGAAGAGAGGAAAATCTATGCTGACAATAAGGGCTATTACAGAATGTCTTACAAACTGTGTCATTTAAGTCTCACAATAACCCTGGAAAGTAGGCACTTATTTTACAGATGAGGAGACTGAGGCATGGAGCAGTTAAGTGGTCACACAGTTCGTAAATGTGAAAAGAGACTTTAGAACCCAGGTCTCCTTGACATCCACCCCACCCCATCCATTGCAATAATTTGCCTATTTGGCTTCATATACCCAGTGACAAGCTCAGTGCCTGGTATATGGTAGGAGCTTAATAAAATGCAGGTTAAAGTGACAATGGAATAAATATTTTTATAGTCTCTACTCTGTGCCAGGCAATGTGCTGTGCTTTACAAAATATGATCTCATTAGATTTAAATTAAATCATCACTCTCCCAAATTGAATTTGAAGGGTCCTACCAAGCTGGTACTGATCAGCTTGGGACTGAGCTTTTATTTTCCAAATGCCAAAGAGAAGAAATCCACTCCCCAATCTTTTGCTCCATTCTCTCACTTCAAATTCTCTTATTTCATGACAATTTCTCTCATTAAAGGAGGGAATTACTTTATTATCTTGAGAAGCCTCTCAAAGGAGATGCTTAAGAAACATTTATGGAAGTAAATTGTTGAATTTTAATTGAATTTCCATGCTTGGTTCCTAGCTCCAAGTGGTTTGTGAAGGAAGAGGTAGTGGTGCTCAGCGGTGGCACTGTATAAGTATCACAGGATGTCAGAGTTGGAAGGGACCTCAGAGGCCATAAATTCCAAGCCATACTTGACTAAAGCCCATGATACAACATACTCAGCAAATGGTACTCCAGTGCCTATTTGAAGACCTTAGAGAGGAGGAAGAAACCAATTGCCTCCTGAAGCAGACTACCTCCTTTATGAAGTTCTGATTCTTAGGAAGGTTTTCCTGGCACACATTCCAACTTTTCTCCATCTCTCTTAGTTGGACCCTCTGGGGCCAAGAAAAACTCATCTAATTTCTATTTTATATGACAACCCTGCAAATATTGAAAGACAGGTGGTATTTCCCACCTGTTTTCTCTTTTCCAGCCTAAACATTCCCAATTTCTTCAAAAGAACCAAATATAAAGTGATCTTGGAGCCTTTCACCAGTCTGATTTACCTTTTCTGGATGCTTTTCAAGCCCTTTCCAAAATGTGGGCCCCAGCCCTGAAGACAATCATTGAGATGTGGTCTGACCAGGGCAGAATACCACAGGACATTCCTCCCTTCACTCTAGACACCGTATTTCTCATCATGTAGTTGAAAAGTATATTAGCTTTTTGGCTTTCTATATCATTCTCTTAATCACTTGGAGTTCTTAGTTTAAAAGAACCTCCAGCCTTTTTCAGAGTAATTGTTGTCTAGCCATATCTCTGCCATCTTGTGCACTTGTGAAGCTGACTTTTTGAACCAAAGTAGAAGACTTGATATTCCTATTTAATTTGATTTCATGAAATTTAGTTCAAAGTTTGATCCTGTCAAGGTCTTTTTGGGTCCTGATTCTGTCAGATTTCTAACTGCCCTAAAGCTCTTTAGATTTGATAAACATGCCATCTGTGATTTATCCAAGTCACTGACCAAAAATATTAAACAGAGATAAGTATAAATCCCTGCTGCACTCCATTAGAGCCTTCTTCCCAAGAAGACATGACAGAGTATAAGGCAGGAAAGGTATCCTTCCTTGTGTGGGGAGCTTCTTTTTTTTTTTCTTCTATGTTTAAATGTATTTTTCTTGGTTACTTGCAGAATCAGATGTTTGTCATTGAAATTGATAACTTTAAACACTGTGTCTCAGGGTTGGAAGCACAAGGTTTTGTGTGTGTGTATGTGTGTGTGTGTGTTGATGGAAGTGATCTGCATATTATTTTAATTGACTGTGGTTTTGATTTTTGGAAAATTTGCTTGTATTATTTCTTGAATCATGGTTTTCAATTTTTTTGGTTTATCATGTTCTTCTGAGAGACCTATCATCTTTAAACTGTCTTGAAATATTTTGTCTTCAAGATCAATGTGTTTTGCTCAGATAGAGATCATATTTTATTTTGCTTCTATTTTTCTGAATTCTCCTTTACTTTAGCATATTTGTTTTTCTAATATGTTTGGAGATACAACTGCTAATTATTTCTTCTGTGCAAGCCACAAATTCTACCATTTTTAATAATAACTAGTATTTACATATTATTTTAAGGTTTGCAAAGTGCTTCACAAATATCTGTATTGATCCTCCAACAACTCTGGGAAGTAAGTGCTATTATTACCATCTTCATTATACAAATTAGGAAACAGAGGCAGAAAACAGTTAAGTGACTTGCCCAGCATCATACAGTTAGTATCTGAGAAAGACACTTGCTCATGTCTTTCTTACTCTAAATTCTTTTGTTTATCTTCTCTCAAGATTTTCATTTCTCTCTTGAGTCATTCTGAAATATCCTGTTGTGGTTCAATACTCTTTTGGGAATCTACAGTGTTCTGTTTCATCAGGGGATATTTCAAATTCTGCTGTTGTGCAATGTTTATTTAGAAACATTTGTAATCTTTTAGATGTCTTGGTAGTCATTTTCTTTTCTAACTTCAGTGTTTTCCATATCAATTTATCTATTTGTGCTCTAGGTTTCTAATTGAATTTTCTTTTTCCTGAAATTTTTTGGTGATTTTTGTCTCCCCTTCCCATATTTTCCTGTCATTTGCTTTTGGACTCCTTCCCCTTTAATGATGAGATTATTCCTGGAACTGGACCCTAAAGGTGTTTCAGCCTCCTTTAATGTTGGGGTATTTACTTTTCACTGACCTTAATTCCTATCAAAAGTAGCTTTGGGAGGAGACAGCACTGACCCCAGCTCAATTCCAGGGCAATTTTTCACACCAGAAACCTGATCAAATTACCTGCATTAAATACTTTCCTAGATTAGCTGAGTCAGTTTCTTCTACTTTTTGCATGCTTGGGAAAAGGCAGATTGTGTATTCTGGGTAGTTTTCTACAACTTTTGGATTCCTTAGTTTAGGGGCCACCCCAAGCAGGAAGAAAGCATCCACTCATATCCACAAGGCCCTCCGGTCATAGGTGGCCAAATTGGAGGTACAATCTTCCTGCAGTAGGATGCTAAGTAAAGACTGGGGGTGGTATGTGTGGGTAGAGCTTGTAGTAGAAGTAAAATCCCTGATCAAGTCCCAAAGGCTAAGCCCAAGTCTAGTGGGGGGAGAGAGTGCTGAATGGATGCTAAGGGTCAGTGTTCTCCATTATGTCATGCTATCTTGTTCAGCTACTTGTTTACTTATCCTGTGGAAAGATCTATCTATAATTGCTCTGTGTCTAGTATATAATTTCTCTCTGTCTCTCTCTCTGTCTCTGTCTCTCTCTGTCTCTCCTTCTCTCTCTCCCTCCTTCCCTTCCTCCCTTTCTTTTTCTTTCTTTCTATCTTTCTTCCTTTTTAGTTTTTCAGTTACCATATGTCTTGATCTCTATTTTATTGGATGTATGATCTAGAAATGAGTAGCTCCTTTCTAAAAACTTTCTCAAACCTACTGTACAGCCTAGTCACTTTTATTATCTATGCCTCAGTTTCTTTGTCCATACGAGTGCTCTCTAGTTGACTCATTTCAGAGTTGGTAGGGACCTCAAAGGTAATGATAACCATAATTAATAATATAATGATGATAAATAGCTGACATTGATATGGTTCTTACTATGTGCCTGGCATCATGCAAAGTGCTTTTAAATTATTATCTAATTTAACACAACAATCTTTGGGAGGGTTGCTATTATTATCCTTATTTTACACATGAGCAGGTTTTTCCTGATTCACCCAGGGTTTCATAGCTAGCGAGAACCTGAGGCAGAATTTGAACTCAGACCTAGTCCTCTGTTCACTGCCCTCCCTAGCTGCCTACCAAATCTGATTTATACCTGAAAAAGAATCCCCTCTATGACAGACCTGAAAAGTGGTCATTCAGCATTTGTTCAAAGACCATGAATGAAGGAAAGCCCATGACGTCCCACAGTGCCCTATTCAGGATTTGGGTGGGACTTATAGTTGTGAGGGTTAATGTCAAATGAATCAGCATGAAGGCTGTAATTTCCTCCTATTATTCCTAATTCTACTCTCCTGGACCAGGTAAAATATGTCTAATTCTTCTTCCATAGATCAGTAACATGAAATTAATATCACAGTAATAATGTGGATGTTGTTAAAATGGATCCTCATTTGTATAGTGATAAATATCTTCACATGGTAGACTGGGGTTTGATTACCCAGTAGGGATCCAGAAGCATCTAGAGGGCACAATAGTGCATAGAATTGGGTCTGGAGTCAGAAAGCTCTGAATTCAAAATCTGCCTTGGAGACTCACTAATTGTGTGACCTTGGGAAAGTCACTTAACCCTGTTTGCCTCAGCTTCCTCATTTCTAAAATGAGCTGGAGAAGAAAGTGGCAAACCAATCTGGTATCTTTGTCAAGAAAACCCCAAATAGGGTCCCAAAGAGTTAGCTATGACTGAACATCAACAACAAATGCTTTAAAAATAAATTATAAAGAAATTTCGTGGAAAACATGGAAACTCAAGGTCAGAGGAAACAGATTTGAGTCTCAAGACAAATGCCTGATTATAGAGACCATGTAATCTTCCCCCAAACTCACGTCTTTTCTTGGCAATACATCTCTAGTTTCTTCAGGCTCATATTCAGATTTCATGATCTCAGGGCATTCCCCATTCTGTTGATCCTTTGAATATGCTTCAATTTATCAAGGTCCTCCCTAAAAAGGGATTCATAGACATAAACACCAAGCAGACCTGGGAAACATGCAGTGGGATTCTCACTTCTTTTTTCTACCAAAAGTTGTACCTGTCTTAGCAAAGTTCAAGATTGCGTTGATATTTTTTTTTTAGTTTCCAGTTCTTTCTTTTTTTTTCAGATCAGCTATCTAGCTATAATTTCTTCATCCTGTGAAACTGATTTTGTTGAAGACAAGCATAAAACTTTACATTTATTTGTTCCTAGAGTAGGAGCTCTTTGGGAATCGGGACTATCTTTTGATTTTCTTCATATTCTAAGTACTTAGCACAGTACTAGGTACATGGTAGGAGCTTAATAAATGTTTATTAAAAATAAATTTCATTCTTTCAAACTTGAAGTCTTTCATTTTGCAAATATGTGGTGAATAACACTTCCGATATATTTGACATGGAGGAAGCATTTCATTTACAAAACATCATCCAAATATCAAGACCTTGTCTTCCAGTACTAACTGGGTGTTGTCACTGCTATCATTGGCTGGGAGAAGGAGACATCACAGGAAACTGGTTTTTGTCCAGAGATACTGACAAAGTTTGCCAAAGAGCCAAACTTGGAGATGGTTTATTTCATATTTAATTGCCAAGAAATTCATGATGTCTGCTCAGATCAATTCGTGGTCAAGCTGCTTTCAATATCTATTAAGATGACAGTGAAGTGATGGTAAACATGACCCTGGTCAAGAGTTGAACCATGTTCCCAAGACTGTAAAAATGAATTCAATTTCATTCAATTGCTACTCAATAGGCATTTGTTATGTACCGGACAATGTACTGGGCACTGAGCATACAAAGACAAATGTGAGACAATTCTGACTGATAATCTACTATTATATAGCTTATATCTTCCTGGGGAAGGGGAGTAGTATATGTGTGCCATGAGTAAATGCAAACTGCATACCAAGTAATTTTAAGGGGGAGAAAATAGTGATGGAGGAGGAGGAGATGAGTTCAGCCTTCACAGGGCTGTTTTCTGAAGGAAGATAGTGATCCTCCAAGTCAGAGGAAGTAGAGGGAATGCATTGCTTGGTGGAGATGCCCAAGCCCACAGGTGGCAGGTGGAATGTCTCACCTAAAAGCTGTTAGTTTGACTAGAATCTTGAATACATCCAAAGGATTAAGATGAGTATGTCCAAGAAATGTGTGAGAATCATTAAACATGAACCACTCAGATGGAAATCAAAAGGGTTTTCTAATGGGTCAGTAAAGTCACAGAGTAAATTCAACTCAGCTATCTGGAAAAATGAGCTCAGTTCCTTTAAAAATGAAGTATAAGGACATTTAACAGAAAATGTAAAAGTCTAAGAGCAAAGGAAAGAGACACAAGGCAGTGTATTAATTCAATTACATGTATCATTCCTTAGTATCAAGTGACAAGAAAAGAAAGAGAAGAGGAGGAGAAAGGATGAGAGAAAAAAAGCTCATCCAGGAGGGAAGCTGGGAAATCTTTGAAGGCAAACAGAGAGCAAAGGCACCTGCTTGGTTCAGGTGCCTAGGCTGGAGTAGCTTAGCTCTTAGGAATATGGAGGGAGGAAGAGGCTTCTGTTCCTGCTAAAGTTAATTTTGTGGATACTTTTTGTTTTTATGTCAGAGTAATTTTGGGAAGTACACCCTCTCATCCCTCAAAAACTGAGCCCTTTCTTAAAACAAAGCCAATACAGTTAAGGAAAATATCTGATATGCTAGCAAATGACTTTCTCTAAAGTCAGCAGGCTGGGGATCACATCTTACCTCTAATGGTTCATTTTTCTTGTAATAAGTTTGTTACAATACTCTGTCTCACGGACTTGTGATGTTGTTTTTTGGTTAAACTAGTTTACGATCTGTGACCTTGGACAAGTCACAACTATTCCCAGACTCAATTTTCTTAACTGCCAAAAGAGGGGACTAGGACTAGTCCCCTAGGCAGGTTCCTCCCAGTCCTAATCCTAGGCAGGTCATATCACCCTTCTGTGCCTCATTTTCCTGCTCTGTAAAAAGAGGGGATTGGGCTCAGTGGCCTTTGAGGTCCCCCCTGTTCTTCAAGACTTCTCTAGAATAAGGGTGCTGTCTTTCAGAGTTCTTTAAAGGACAGGAGGTTAGTTCTCATGCCACCTCTTGAGCTGCACTTGCTTTGTTTTAAGCCTCAGGAATTCAAAGGGGGCCACAAATCACCCTAGGTCATCTAAGGGGCTAGGAATGTAAAGCCAGGGACCAAGGTCAAGGGAAAGAAGGGTTTTTTTTTTTTTTGTAGAGGCATGAAGGAAGGGAGGGGACAAGAATTTCTATAGCTGCTACTAAGTACCAGGTACTGTGCCAAGTGGTTTACAAATATTATCTGATATTATCAAATATTATTTGATTCCCACAACAACACTGGGAGGTAAGTGTTATTATGACCCCCATTTTACAGATAAGGAAACTGAGGAAAACAGAGGGGAAGTGACTTACCCAGGGTCATACAGCTAGTAAGGGTCTGAGACTGGATTTGAACTCAGATCTTCCTGACTCTAAGACCAGAGCTCTATCCATTGTGCTACCAACTCCAACTCTCTCTCCCCTTCCTCTTGTCTTCCTCTCCCTCTCCCTCCCTCCCCTCCCTCCCTCTCTGTTCTTCTCCCCCCCATGTCTCTTTCTCTGTCTGCCTCTCTTTGTCTGTCTCTTTCTCATAGCATGAGGAGGTGGGATGCCTAGAAGGGACAGATCTAGTCAGGAAGACCTGACTTTTGAATCCTACTTCTACCCCTTGCCAGCTGTGTGATGTTAAGTAAATCTTTCTGAGTCCCAGTTTCACTATTAGTACGTAAGCTCCTTGAGGGTAAAGGACTATCTTGCTTGCTTATATTTGCATTTCTATGACAACACAATTTGGGCCACATCGTATACCTTCTTTTATTTTTTAAAAAAATTTACATTTTGTTTATGAAATAAGATAAGCATCTCCATGATATAGTACAATACAAAAAAAGATAACTGTACATGAAACTGCAAACCTACTATGCCCAATTTGCTATTCCTTCCAAATATACAATGAAATTATCATGCGAATTTCTTTTTCTCTTCCATCCCCCCCTAGATATGGCTACCATCTGACACAAATACACAAACATATGTAAAATTATTCTATACATACATCAATATGTCAGTTCTTTCTCTGGATGCAGATAGTATCTTTCTTCATATGTCCATTATAGGTCATTTGGGTATTTGTAATAGTCAAAATCACTTACTTGCTCAAAGTCATTCTTAAAACAATATTATTACTACTGTATACAATCTTCTCTTGGTTCTTTTAATTTCGCTCTCCATTCTTTTGTGCAAGTCTATCCATGTTTTTCTAAAATCATTGAGTTCATCATTTCTCATAGCATAGTAATATTCCATCACAATTATATAACACAACTTGTTCAGTCATTCCACAATTGATGGGCATCCTTGAAATTTCCAGTTCTTTGTCACCACAAAGAGAGCTTTTATAAATATTTTATAACATATATGTTCTTTTCCTTTTCCCCTGATTATCTTCAGAAATAGGTCAAGTAGAAGTTTTGGTCAAAGAGCATAAATAGTTTACTAACTCTTTGGGTATAATTCCAGATTGCTCACCAAAAGTGGTTGAGTCTGTTCACAGTTCCACCAACAATGAATTAGTGTCCCATTTTTTTCATATCTTCTCCAACATTTGTCTTTCTCCCTTCTATCAGTTAAGATAATCTGATAGATATAAAATAATATCTCATATTGTTTTAATTTGCACTTCTCTAATCAATAATGATTTCAAGCATTTTTTTTTTATATGGCTACAAATTGTTTTGGTTTTTTCACTGGAAAACTGCCTGTTTATATTCTTTGACCATTTATCATTTGGGGAAATGACTTATATTCTTAGAGATTTGACAAAGTTCCTTACACATTTTAGACAAGAGACTTCTTTATATAATTTCTCCCCAATTTTCTGCCTTTCTTCTTATCTTTGCTGCATTTGTTTTATTTCTACGAAACTTTTAAAATTTAATATAGTCAAATTATCTAGTTTATACCTAACCTTCCTTTTGGTCTTGTGAATTCATAAGTTATTTACCTATCCATAAAATTTGATAAGCAATATTTTCCATATTCTTCTAATTTTCTTGTAAAATCTCTCTTTATGTCTAGTCATTTTGACCACATCTTGGCAAATGGTGTAAGGTATTGGTCTATGCCCAATTTCTGCCATGTTACTTTCTAGTTTTCCCAACAATATTTTATCAAATAATGAATTCTTATCTTAAAATCTTAAGTCTTTACACTTGTCAAGTACAAGGTTATTAAATTGTGTGTCTACTCTATTCCATTGATTTACCTTTAAATTTCTTAGGCAGTATCAAATAGTTTTGATAATTACTGCCCTATAATATAGTTTAAGATCTAGTACTGCTAAACCTCCTTCCTTTGCACTCTTTTTTCATTATTTCCTTTGATATTCTTGACTTTTTGGTTTTTTCCAAATGAATTTTGTTATTATTTTTCTAATTCAGTAAAAAAATGGTAATTTAATTTGGAGGGCATTGAACATATAAATTACTTTGGGTAAAATAGCATTTTTATTATATTGGCTCTGTCTTCCCATGAACAATTAATATTTTTCAATCATTTAAATCTGACTGTATGTGTATAAAGTGTTTTCTTCAAATTTTGTTTTGTTAACAGAATTTTAAATGTAGACAAGACTTACCTCTAACCTGTGGATACCCATAACTGCACAAAGCAGGCCAGAGACAGGAGTGTCAGAAATAAATAAGTTTGGAATGCCTCATCACTCTATTGGATGCAGGCTGATATTTTTTGTCTAGAACAACTGTTAAAAGAAAACACAATCCAACCCAACATCTTCTAGGGCAGGGGATCTTAATCTTAGATTCATGAGTAGATAGATTTCAGGGATTTGTTCCCTTAGATGGAAAAAAAGACATCTGTATTTTCACAT
The DNA here is from genome assembly GCA_023548195.1 of Bettongia penicillata ogilbyi. Taxonomy (NCBI): domain Eukaryota; kingdom Metazoa; phylum Chordata; class Mammalia; order Diprotodontia; family Potoroidae; genus Bettongia; species Bettongia penicillata. Next base: position 14,126,012 of record JAJHZJ010000257.1, read on the forward strand.
TAATTGAGCAGCACTTTCAATTATTTAAAAAAAAATATTATCCTGAAAAGAAGTTCTTGGGCTTTATCAGGTTCCTACAAAGGTGAATGATACCAAAAAGTTAAGAACCCCTCATCTCAGTAGGAGAGAGCTGGCTGCTATCTGCATGCATCCCCATAAGTTGTTTGTGCCTGGGACGATGACACTTTGGCTCCTAAAAGAATACAGGGTCACTGAGAGTGGGACTCTTTCTTTCAAGGGTTGTAGTTTTCTGATTCCAGGTTTTGCTCATCTAAATTAAAATCACGTGATCTTCTTTTGGGAGATACTCCTGAGAAGGGCTCAGCTCCAGGGTGCAGGGGATGCCTAAAGACTTCTAGGCTCTAAGGGATTCTTCATCGGGTTGATAGATGCAGACAGAAGAGGGTCAAGCTTCTTTTCTTCTGTTCTGAGCTTTACTTGTTGTTCCTCCTTTGAGGGATTGGTTGCAAAAGATCTTTTTCCCTTGGAGCCTGGCAAATGACCCAGGATGAATTTGGACACCAGGCTCTTGTCTCAGCAAGCCTGGAGCCAGAGAAACAGCTCTAGGAGAGGCTGCTGATATTTCTTTCTCATTGAGAAGGGTATGTTGAGAACTCCCATATAGTCTAGAATTCTAAAAACAGCTGATTACCTCTTTATATTTGTTTTTTGCCTTATTCCCTTTCAAGGATTCTACATTCCACTAAATGGCCCTGTTTTCTGCTTCCAATTCATAAAACTTGATCGTCTATTTGTGTGCCTTTACATTATGTTTTGTTTGGAATACACTCTCTCCTCAGCTCTGTGGGCTATATGCTATGCACCTTCTCTGAATAAAGCACATGGCAGGTGCTTAATAAATACTAGTTGAATGGATGATGAGAATGGGATGGATTTAAAGTACAGTTACGCCCAAATGAAATACAAACTCCTCACTTTGGAATTTAAAAACCTTCTCAGCGTTTCTTCACCCTGTCATTCTGATCACTTTATAGATTACTCCCTTTCACAAACTCTGTTGTGATATTCTACTAGAAACTAAGTTTTCTGAGGGCAGGAACTATGTTTTTGACTTTTCTTTGTATTTCCCAGCTTAGCACAGTGCCTGGTGCCACGTCAATAATTTGGCATTGCTTGTAGATTGTTGCGTTTACTGTTTCTCCTGTTCAATATTCCATTCCTTGTCTTTGTGCCTCTGGAATCCACTCCCTCCTTATCTCTGCCTCACAGGATCCCTAGATTCCCAAGCTGACCATGTCTAAAAATATAGGTCATAGTCTACTTTGTTATAAAGGGTTTGGGGGAGTAAAAGTATGGATTTACTTGAGCTGTCCTCCAAACCCCTCCAAATACCTGTAAAAATAATTCTAAACAAATTCTAGATTACAGAACTCACAAAAAGACAGAGTGAAACAAATCTCCAGCCCAAGACAACCTGGAAAGTCAACAGGAAGGGTATATTGCATTGGGTTGGGAGTGGAGCACAGTCTGTCATGGGCCACGCCAGCACAGACAGGGCTGGAGCAGATCTCAGGAGACTAAATCACTGGCAGCTCTAGCAGTTTCCAGACTTCTCAACTCACAAATGCCAAAGATAGGATAGAAGATCAGTAGGCAAACTCTATGGGACCTGGGTGAAAGAGGAGCAAGGGCCAACTGGGATTTGGGTCTAGCTCCAGGGCAGGGGAGATGCGGTGGAGGTGGTAGCAGCAGCAGCTCTGGGCCCACAGAGGGTGGGGGATCCAGTAGCTGATACAAAACCCCTGAAACCTAGGACAGTACACCCACACCCATCCCCATTGGAAGCAGAGTCCTACCTTGACAAAGAGTTAAAAAGTCAAGTATTTGACTGGAAAAAGTCAAGTATTTGAGCAAATAGGGTAAAAAAAGACTATGGGATCTAGATAGATAGAGGGCACAGGGTCAGTTGAATATAAAGGGATGATATCTAAAAAATAAAACTAAGGCTTCAAAGAGGAATATATTGGGAGAAGGGGAAATGGAGAGATGAAATGGGGTAAATTATGTCACATAAAAGGGACAAGAAAAAGGTTTCTCAGTGGAGGGGAAGAGAAGGGACGTTAGAGTTTAACATACACACTCAATTGGGTATCTTACCCTACAGGAAAGTAAAGGGGAAGGGGATAACGGGAGTGGTGATAGAAAGGATGGCAGATTGGTGGGGGGCTGGGGTTGTACCTTTTGAAAAGGTACAGGGTCAAAGTAGAAAAGAGAAGGAAAGTATAAAAGTATAAAGTTTTCTTAAAATTTTATTCTGTTAGCAAAGTTCTGTTGATATTTGTAACTCATGAAACCTTTCTCAGTGTTAGGGTAGTTAGAGGGAATCTATATATCTATATCTATCTATATGTGTGTGTGTGTATATGTATGTATGTACGTGTATGTGTGTATATATACACATACATGAGGCAGGAAAGAGCTTTAACAATGGAGGGGAAGAGTGGGGAGATGAAAGGGAATAAATAAACTGTATTCTCGTTGGATTTTGCTTAAGGAGGGAATAACACACACTTAATTGGGTATGAAAATGTTTCTTACCTTACGGGAAGGCGGATAGGAGAGAGAGTATAATAGAAGATAAGGCAGATTAGGGGAAGGGGTAATCATAAGCAAACACTTGTGGGGGTACAGGTCAAGGTAGAGAGAACGGAATAAATGGAGGGTAGGACAGAATAGAGGGAGATGTGGTTTGTCTTTTGCAGCATGACTGTTATGGAAGTGTTTTGCAAGGCTACATTTATATGACCTATAATGAGGGTGGGTGGGGAGGGAGGAACTCAAAGCTTTAAAAGCAAATGTTAAAAATTGTTTTTGCGTATCACTAGGAAATAAGTTGTACAGGCAGTGGGGTATAGAGACCTATCTTGTCCTACAGGAAAGTAAGTGGGAAGTAAGCGGGGGGTGGGGGGGGGTGGGGAGGGTAAGATAAGGGAGGGCAGACAGGGGGAAAGGGTAATCAGAATACATGCTATCTTGGGGTGGGAGGAGGGGAGAGATGGGGAGAATATTTGGAGCTCACAATCTTGTGGAAATGAATGTTGAAAACTAAAACTTAATTAATGCAAATGGGTTGGTTTTTTTCCCTAGTGTGGATGTGGAGAAAAATAAATACTTGTTAATTGAAAAAGAATAAAATTTAATTAAAAAAAGAATCTCTAGTTTTCTTCAAAGCTTAGCTCAAGTACTACTTCCTTCTGGAGGCCTTTCCTTAGCCCCTTCCCAATGGGTTCCTTCATATACCCCCATTCTCTTCACATTTACATTGTATACACTATTATCTCAAATAAGATAAAATTTGTAAAGTTGTTAGCCATTTACCTGGCATAGAGTTTTTCTTCTTATTGAGTTGTTTTTCAGTTGTGTTCAATCCTTTAGGACTCCATTTTGGTGGTATGACCCTGGGCAAGTCACTCTGACCTAGAGTTCCCTTTTCTTTTGTATTTGTGTGTATGTGCTATGTTTTTCCCATGTAGGTTATGTATATGCACATGTGTCTTTCTAAATGTAGCCTAAAGGGAGGCAAGAATGGATGCCTCTATCTTCCATTACCCTTTTCCAAGGGAAGTTTTCATCCCTGCTAGGAGGGGAAGCTGAAAGTTCGGGCTAGAGTCTGGCCACTTGCTTTCCACAGAGGGAGGGAGTACCAGGATAGATTGTCTCTATCTGCTCCCTAAAAAATTGTTCATCTAGAGGAAGCGATTTTTCCTATGTTTCATCATTGTTCTTTCTTTCCCACCAAAGGTCAGTTACACAATCAATGCACATAATCCAAGTCAATAGCAAAGCATAAATCAGAGAAAGTATACATAGGAGAATATATACCAGACAATACACAGGGTAAATGATCTCTCCCACCAGAAATGAGATAACTTAGCTCAGTTGAGAGAGGATCTTAGATCTCATGCAAGGGGAAATTCCTCAAAGACTTTAGTGTTAGTAAGGTATGGATAGGAACAAGATTGAAGTGCAGGTTTCTTTACATGGCTTCTTCCCAGAGTCCTTCTCTTCTTGAAGAGAGGTTGAAATCTTATATCTTCCCTCTTGAAGCTATAAGTTGGAAGACCAGAATCTCTTTTCCCTTAATCTCTCACTAATTCTGCCCCTTGTGTAGGAGGAGATCATTGAGTAATCAATCTCCATCACTGAAGAGCTGTTCACCTGTTCAGCTGTATCTAACTCTTTGTGACCCCATGTATCATAGACCACAAGACCATATTTTCCACTATCTCTCAAAGTCTAACCAAGTTCATATTCATTATTTCCATCTCATATTCTTCCATCCCCTTTTCCCTTTGCCTTCAATTTTCCCCAAGATCAGGGTCTTTTTCAATGAATCCCATCTTCTCATTATGGGGCCAAAGAATTTGAACTTCAGCTTCCGTATTTAAATATAAACATAAAATCTGACGTTACTTCTATTTCTTCTACCTGCTTGCCAGGAAGTGATGGGACTAAGTTGTCAAGATCTTAGTTTTTTTATGTTAAGTTTCAAACCAGCTTTTACACTCTCCTCTTTCACTCTCATCAAGAGACTTCTTAATTTCTCTTTACTTTTTGTCATCAGAGTGGCATCATTTGCAGATAGGAGATTATTGATATTTCTCCCAGCAATCTTAATTCTGGCTTTTGATTCATCCAGCCTGGCATTCTGAATGATGTACTCTCTTTACAAGTCTGGCAATAGTTAGCACTTAATAAATGCTTTATCCTTCATTCATTTGATTATTTGGGTTGGGATGATATGAACAGAAGGTATCTAGAAAGCATCGCTAAGAATTATGATGGACTAAACAGACCTTAGGAGCGCAGTTGGCGTATTCCTCACTCCTGCTGAAAGAATGCAAAAGGGTCAGAAGAGAAAAGAAGATTTGGGAAGGGAGGAACCTGATGAGAAGTTGGAATCTAATTATGGTCTGAGATCCCAGAGGACTCAGCGTAAAGCAGGAATCCAACCATTCCCTAGTATTCTCTCTCTCTACTCTTCTTTCTTGCACACAGGTTCACTGTTCCTGACTCCCTTTAGATTTTCTGGTTTAGTGTCAAAGCTCTATTTCCATCCCATTATAATTTTTAAATCATTAATGAGTGGATTAAAAAAAACATTAAATTTCTATTATGGGCTAAGTGCTGGGGATACAAATATAAAAGAGGTAATTCTTGCCCACAAGAAGCTTACATTTTAATAGGGAAAGACAGACCCTCTACGGGAGTGGTGGCTAGGAAAAAAAGCCTCTTGGGGGCATGGGGTGGATGCAAAGAACATTTGACTGTCATGTTTATCCTGGAAACAATACTAGCATTGATTTGATAATAATTGCTAGACCTGAAGGGGAATGCAAAAAACATTTGGATAACAAAGTCTACGGCAAGATGATTGAAGAAGATGGTTGCCCAGGATAAGAAGCATCATTGGGTGGTCTGGTCTGGAGCCCGGAGCTGGCTGAATATATGGGGGCGGGAAGATTGTGCTCAGTCACTTAGCAATCAAGGCAGCATGCCCTCCGTGTTGGAGTTTCAAGGTTGAATTATTACGTCCCTCAGGGACTAGTGGAGGGGCATGTGTTCTGGTGGTTTGGACCACAAGGGTAGTTGTGGATGGTGAGAAAGTTGGGTAGGGACAGAATGGAAGGCTGGATGGGCATGGTGAATGGCTGCATGGGAAGTGGAGCATAGAGCATGGAGCCTGGAGCATTCCAACCCAAACTGAACACAAGTTTGTCCTTTAAGAAATCCAGTTAAGTTGAAGGAAGTTAGATTTAGATGAGACTTTAGTAAAAGGAGTTTAAAAAATGACTTGACTTCAGAGACTGTCCCAAGGTAGAAAGAGCTGCCCTGTTGAGGAGTGGCAGGGTCCCCATCACTGGAGATCTTTAAGAAAAGGCTGGACAACCACACATTGGAGATGTTAGAAGGGAAAGATGCTTGTTCATGTAACATTAGATTAGATGAGACCCTCTGGGGTCCCTTGAAGATCCATGAACTTCTTTTTACCCTTTTAAAGCTATGTCTATTTTTAGCCTGTCACTTCTCCTGTGGTTTCCACTTCTCCAAGATCTTGCTCCACTGGGCTGGGCAGCACTTTCTCTTTTTTGGCCCTATATTTAGAGTCCTCCAGCTTCAGGTGGCATTTATCATTTGAATGATCTAAATGGAAGTCCTTGAAGCATGGTGAGGAGTTGGGTCAGTGGAGGGAAGAAGGGAGACATTCCATGAAGGGGAATTGTATGAGAAAAGGTGATGAGATAGGAAGGCTCCGGGGAGCCTTCCAAGGGACAAGGAGCAGAAGAATTTGAGAGAGTGGAGGTTCTGTGTGGGATAGTAGTAGTGGGTACTAAGTCAGGAAAGGCATTGAGATCCCAAATCCAGAGCACTTCAAAGTTTCTAAAGCATTTCTGGCATAATAATCCTATGAATTAAGCAGAGCAACTATTATTCCATCTATTCCTTATTCTAAGTCTTTGTAGGTTTAAATTGCTTGCCATGGTGACCCAATCAGTCAGGGATTGAGTTTTGATTCAGAGTTCAGTACTTTTGGGGGGTTGTTTTAGTAAAATGTTTCATTTTTTGCTGTTTAGTCATTTTTTAGTCATGTTCAACTCTTTGTGACTTTGTGTGAGGTTTGGGCCATCTCCAGCTGTCTTGATCTATATCTGACCACTGGACCCAGATGGCTCTGGAGGAGAGAGTGAGGCTGGTAACTTTGCACAGCCCTCCCTCACTTAAATCCAATTCATTCGCAAGTCATGGCACCACCTTCCTGATGTCAGGGTACTCTTCAAGAACAAAGAATGAAACTTAACCACCCACAACAATCTTGACAAAGATACTGGAGTGGTTTGCTATTTTCATCTCCAGTTCCTTTGACAGATGAGGAAACTAAGGCAAACAGGGCTAAGTGACTTGTCCAGGATCACACAGTTAGAAAGTGTCTGAGGCCAGACTTGAACCTCATAAAGATGAGTCTTCCTGACTCCAGGTCTGGTACTCTATCCACCGTACTACCTAGCTCCTTCCTACCTAGCTATGTTTTTATACCACAATAATTTCCTGTTATATTACTTTAGTAACAAAGAGAAGCAGTTAAGCCAAACCATCTGACCTCATCTGACTGATTATACAATACTTGGCATCCTGGATAGTACTCAGTGTATGGAAGCATGTTTCATTATAGACCAATTAGGATAATCAATGGAAGATGAAAGGGACCATAGAGGCCATCTCACTAATCCCTTCCTTTGTAATGATAAGGAAACTGAGGCCTTGAGATGCTGAGTGATTGCCCAAAGTCTTAAAGGTAGCAAAAATCAGAGATGGTAATGAAAGCAGTATTGGTTGAATTCAATTTATTTTGCTCCTTCTACCACGTCTTTGGGCATTGCAGTTAATGTATGATCAGCTGGCTTTTATTACTATATTTGATTATGTTGTCATGCATATTATTTTCATTATTCTGCTGATTTCTGGGTCCATAGAGTTTCAATCATGTGTTCAATGTTGGGCTAAGACATTTGACTGGAGATGAGTAAGGTTTGTTCGATAATACGGCAATGATGTAACAAAGGTAGTTTCAAAGCTCTGATTTCTAAGGCGCTTCAAGAGTCTTTTTAGATGGAGATTGGGATAGGGATAGGGATTCCATGTAGCATTTCCTAGGTGGAGAACCTCCCTCTACCAATACCCCAATGGCACATTTTCTGCAATTAAGTCTTGTCTTGTTGCCTTGAGTATTGAGAACACCGTCCAGGGCCTCATAGTCAGAATAGGTCAGAGGCAAGGTACAAGCCTGGGTCCTGATAATTCCACTGTCATCTCTCCATCTTATCTTATCTTCTCTGCCTCTCTTAGAAAATTAAGCCATAATGCCTCTCTTCTATTGAGGCTGCCATATATAAATGTGAAGTATCCTAGGATCCTGTTGTGTTTGGCCTTTGTTTTCAAAGAGGGCCATGACATCAGCAAATAATGACATGACTTGCAGCTGAGTTTGATTTGAGTGAGGGAGGGCTGTGCATGGTCACCAGCCTCACTTTCTCCTCCAGAGTCATCTGGATCCAGTGGCCAGATATTCTTCAGGATGACTGGAGATGGCCCAGGATGCGATGAGATACCCTGACTCTTTAAGTCTAAGGTCTTTTCAGATACTTGACTCACTTCCTAGGATCCTAGTCTATAGATGCATAACTGGAAGGGATCATCTAGTCCAACCCTCTCATTTTACAGAGGAGGAAACCAAGGCCTAGATATGGAAAACAAGAGAAATGAATTGTTTAAGGTCACACAGTAGCAGATATGGTCTTGAAACCCAGGTCCTCTACCTCCAAATTCAGCATTGTTTCTACTAAGCAAGAGTTTGGTCCAAGGGCTGTGGTTTTCTGAGTCCCATATTTGTACTCCAACATCTTCTCTTTGCTCTCTGCTGAAATTCTTTCTCTAGGTGCTCAAATTAATAACCTGAGAGCTGGAGAGATATGGTGGTAATGGACCTGGGGTTTCAGTGGCACAGGTAGCTTCTAGGTGACAGAACTCCAACCTTCCTCACAGTGCAGGAAAGGTTAGAAGTTGGTCTGTTAGAGAGTTATCAGGACTACTCAGAAGTGCGGGGCTGGCCAGGGAGACTCTGACAAAGGCTGTCCTTGAGCCTAGGTCTTTCTGACTATGAGGCCTGCTCTCTAAGCATTTTACCACATTGCTTCCCTAAGAGGAGATGAATTGATCACAAAAGACTGTTCAGAATCTCTGGTCCCCAGAAAGGGAGGAACTCTGCTAAGGGTGAATGTTTCTGACCCTAGGAGCTTTTTCAGTCATGCATGAAGCACTTGGGGAAAACAATTACTTGTTGGCTCAGAGTTACCCTTTCAAGAAAAAATAAAAACAGTCCAGGATGACTGTGCATGGGGAACAATGGACTGATTTGTCAGGGCACTGCGTGTGTGTGTGTGTGTGTGTGTGTGTGTGTGTGTGTGTGTGTGTGTTTTCTAAGTCACTGTTGAGTGAAATGTTCAGAAGGTTATGAAGAATGCCCCAGAGCCCAACAGACCTTAACTTGCTCCATGGGCTGTTTATTAAAGCGAGACAAAGAAAAAAGGGGGAAGTGAGGGAAAGGAGATCGGTTAATATTAAATGAAAGTTATTCCCGCCCCCGCCAACCACAAGAAATAACTGAGGCCTGGTGAATTATGAAGCAGGGGAGGGCTTCAGAGCCCCGTAGAAATCCCCCCTTGGGGAAAAAGAAAGAAAACAACCTCAAAAATCCAGCCTGTTTGATGTGAATATTTCAGGGAGGTGTTTGCAGGTACCTGAAGGGTAAATTCACAGGTGGGGGGATTGCAGCTTGGGCCCCAGGCCATTCTGGGGATTGGGAGGAATGGAGCAGCTGGCAGGAGTCCACTGGAAATGCGCAATCCAGAGGCTCACAGAACCCAAGATTCAAAACTGGAAAGGATCTCTGAGGTCAGCCAGTCCAAACTCCTTTTACAAATGAGGAAACTGAGGCCCAGAGTGTACAAGTGATTGATAGGTCTATAACTAGAAGGGCCTTCTGAGATTAGATGAAGAAATTGAGTATTTAGGTTGATTTTTCAGAGTTCAACAAATCCAACCCCTTCCTTTTACAAGCAAGGAAACTGAGGACCAGGGAGCTTAAGTGATGTGTAGGTCTATAGTTAGAAGGAATCTCAAAAGCTATTAAGTCCAACAATTTTTGCTGCTGTTGTCCAGATGTTTTTAATTCTGACTGTTTGTGACTCTGTTTGGGGTTTTCTTGGCAAAAATACTGGAGTGGTTTGCCATTTCCTTCTCCATCCTCATTTGATAGATGAGGAAATGGAGGCAAACCGGGTGAAGTGACTTGCCCAGGGTCACACAGCTAGTATAGGATTGGAACTCAGGTCTTCCTGACTCCAGGCCTATTGCCCTATGCATCATGGTGCCCTCTAGACCAAGAGAGGGCAAGAAAGAAGTTGTTCAAGATAGCAACCAAGCCAAGATGTAGATGACCTAATTCCTTGACCTCCAAATCTAGGGCTCCTCCCAATCCTCACAGGCTCCTTAAGGACAATCAAGTTTTCCTCCTGGGGCTAGGAGGAGGTGGTCTCTCCTGTTTCTCTCCCATCTGCCATTTGGGGTTTCATGAAATGTCAGTAGTTAGAATTTCAGTTTCTTTAAGGGCTGGAAATGATCAATCAGAAAGTAACTGTAAAGCACCTACTATGTGCCAGCTTCAGTGCTAGACCCTGGGGAAGGAGAGATAGAAACATAATTGCATCATTATCTCCATTTTATAAATACAGCCTGAATAAGGTGAGTGCTCATTCCTGTTCTGCCGTTTAATACCTCTGTGACCTTGGGAAACCAAGCTGCCTCTTTCTCTAGGAATTGCTTTCCTCACCTGTAAAATGGGACTCAGTGGCATCTGAAGTATGCTGGTAAATGTTGAACAATTGGCTCTCTGAAAAGGCAAGCTATACTTTACAGTTTAAGCTGCATTATTAATATTTTTCCTGTCTTGTTCTTAAGTTGAGACAACCAATAAAACAATAGATCAAGCCCTGATAGATAGCACTTGCCAATTTCTGATGTGTTAATGCTCACATTGAAAATTCAACAGTTGACTTTCCAAGGCAGTAGGAGCCAGCTCCAGCCCCAATCTTCTTTCCCACTTGAGGTCTGTGATGCAATGGTGATTCCAGTCTTGATTAGGATGATATTTATAGAGGTAAAAGGAGTCTAGGTCTAGAGCCCTAAGATACATAAGGAACCATCCAGGATGACCCCCTCATTTTTCAGATACATAATCTAAGACTCAAGTAGGAGAACAGATATCTACAATGGAGTGCTTTCTCAATTAGCTGATTCTTGCCCTAAGGGAAGAGACCAATCTTGTGTTCACTAAGTTGAGTAGACCTGCCTATGACAATGCCAGGCACATTACTCACCATACACAGGCACTCGATCATCAGTTGAATGGTGAAATTGGGTGGTCCATTTTAAGGACACTGATAATGTGAAGACTATGTAGACAAGGGTAAAGAGAGGAGAGAGAGAGAGAGAGAGAGAGAGAGAGAGAGAGAGAGAGAGAGAGAGAGAGAGAGAGAGAGAGAGAGAGAGGCAAAAATTGAAGGAAGTGAAGATATTTAGCCTTAAGAAGTGGAAACTTGGGGGAGGAGGCTATGATGGCTATCCTCAGGTATTTGAAGGACTTTTCCTGGTACAGGGGAAAGAGACCTGGAATCAGGAAGATTTGAATTCAAATTCAGACTCCTAATTAGCTGTGTGATCCTGGGCAAGTTACTTCAACCCTGTTTGCCTCAGTTTTCTCATCTGTAAAATGAATTGGAGAAGGAAATGGCAAACCACTTGAGTATCTTTGCCAAGAAAACCCCAAATGGGATCACAAAGTCAGACACAGGTAAAAACAAACAAACAAAAAAAAACAAACAAAAGAAAAACTGACCAAAAAACAAAAGCAAAAACTGACTGAACCAGCCTCAGACATTTAATAGCTATGTGATCTTGGGCAAATAACTTAATTACTTTCTGCCTCAGTTTTCTCCTCTGTAAAATGGGGATAATAATGACACCCACCTTGCATGGTTAGTGAGAGGCTCTAATGAGATAATATTTGTAAAATTCTTTGCAAACCTTAAAGCACCCACTGTAAATGCCAGCTGTCATTAATGGGGATTAGCCTTGTTAGACTTCATCCTAGAAGGCAGAACCAGGAATAATAAATTGCAAAGAGGCCAGTTTGGACTGGATGTAAGAACATTTTTTTCCCTAGAAATCAGAATGATTCCAAAGTGAAATAAGTTATCTTGGAAGGTAAGCATGCTGCTTCTCATTGGATGTCTTGAATCAAAGGCTGGACCAGCTTCTCCTAGATTTATTTAGATTCAGTTTTTCCTGGATCATCCCAAGGTCCTGCCCATCCTTCAAGTTCTCTATGAGTCAAGGTCAATTTTTGCCTCTCTCTCTCTCTCTCTCTCTCTCTCTCTCTCTCTCTCTCTCTCTCTCTCTCTCTCTCTCTCTCTCTTTCCTCATCTCTCTTTACCTTTGTGTACATAGTCTCCACATTATCAGTGTCCTTAAAATGGACCACCCAATTTCACCATTCAACTGATGATCGAGTGCCTATGTATGGTGAGTAATGTGCCTGGCATTGTCATAGGCAGGTCTACTCAACTTAGTGAACACAAGATTGGTCTCTTCCCTTAGGGCAAGAATCAGCTAATTGAGAAAGCACTCCATTGTAGATATCTGTTCTCCTACTTGAGTCTTAGATTATGTATCTGAAAAATGAGGGGGTCATCCTGGATGGTTCCTTATGTATCTTAGGGCTCTAGACCTAGACTTGGTTTGAACTCTGGACTCCTGCCTCCATAGCCATGAGAGCCATGGGGCCATGACACCTCTGTCTTGGAAGGGTGTCACAAAGAAGTGGCATTTTCTGTGGTGGCTTCAATCTAAGTGAGACAGCCTGGAATTGGGTGAACAGCCCTATCTCAGAAGCCAGAAGACCTGGGCTTGACTCTTGATCCCACCCTTTATTAGCTGTGTGACCTTTAACTGAACCTGTCTGACCTTCAGTTGCTTGTCCTTGAATGGGGGATTATAATATAGGCAGGATTGACTTCCCCCAACTTTTGTGAATAAAAATGTGTTCGAAGTGGGGACTCATAGTATTTACACATGTTTATTGATTGCCTGATGATTGAGTGTTAGAGTTAGAACTTAAACTCGTGTCCTAGCCCTGAGGTTTGCTTTTATTCACTATGGCATTTGTTAGGTATCACAGGATATTATTCCTTTGGAGCCTAGAACACACCTCCCCTCCTTCTCCTCCTTATTCTTCTTCCTCTTCCTTTTAGAGAAGGCATCCTTCAGTGGAATGGGTGTGGGTGAGTACATATCTAACTGTATCACTACCCTCCCTAAGAAGCCTCCATTCCTTAGTTGGCCTCCCTGTCTCTAGTCTGTCCTGCCTCCAAAGAACTGTTTAAAGTATGGGTCTGACTGTTGTCATTCCCATGTTCCAGAAAATTTTCTGATTTCCTGACAACTCAAGAATCCATTAAAGGTCTTTTCCCCTGCCTCATGTACTTTGTTTTCCTGATCAGTAGAGAATAAGATACCAGCTGGGAATTAGGGCACCCACATTCTAGGTCAGCTTGTTCTCTTAACAAGCCAGGGGGTCTTGGACCTATTGCTTCACAGCATCTCTGCAGCTCAGTATCCCCTTCCATGAAGCAGGAATATTTTTACACTTGCCTCAGTGGTTTGCTATGAAGATCCCTTGAGATAAGCTATGAGAAAGTGATTTGAGAAGTTAAAAATGCACATAGATGCAAGAGATTGGTATTGTGAACATCATTTCACCATCACTGAGTGATTTTATTAGCTAAGCTTGATGAAGTCAAACCTTGATTTAATTCCCCCAGTTAGGTCCCCGTGGGACCCAAGGGTTTAAACATTGTGCGGGAGATGCTGGAAATTCTTTACTTTAGGGTGGTGAGGGGGTGGGGTGGGAGCTAATTCTGGAATTAAGGGCCTGTTAACATCCCTCTGGCACTGACTATCTGATGAGAGAGAGGTTGAGGCCACTGAAACGTATCCACCTGTGGGGAGGAATGTCCTATCTGATGGGCGACCGCCAAGCAGTTTCTACCCGAAAGATTAACACTGGATGTATTTGAGGATTCTGAAATGCACTTGGAGCCGTCCCTTCTTCTCATCCTGGCTTTAAAGGGTACATACCAGCTCCCTAAGATCAGGGAATCCTGGGATGCTAGAGGTGGAAAGGGCCTTGAAACATGGAATAACAGAACTCAGGGATCTTTGAACAGGGGATCCTTCCTCTCTTCTCCCCTTTCCTTTCCTCTCCACTTCTCCCTTCCCTTCCTTACTTCTCTTCTCCCTTTTCCTTCCCTTCTCTCCTTTATTTTTCTCCTCCCTTCTCCTCTCTGTTCTTACTTCCCAGGGTTGTCATTGGGAAAAATGCTTTGTAACTGTAGAGTGCCATAAATATGTGAGTTTCAAGTGTACCCCCAAACACACATATACTTTTATGCTTAACAGAAGTTCACAGGTGCACTTGGTGCTGGGCATAGACAGACAACAAAAATGACCTTCTGTCCTCAAGTATCTTCCAGGCAACGGGGGACAATGACAACATGCGTATAATATGCCTATTGTATAACAGAGACACCAAAAGTTATTGTGGGAGGGGTGTGGAGAGCACTGGGAACTGGCTGGTGGCTGGGGGTTTGGGAAAGCTTCACATGGGGCAGGGAGGAGGAGGGGTACTCCAGGCCTGGAGGACAGTCAAGTACCAAGGCTTGTTGCTTGGTAAGTGACTGGGGGCATTACCCCACCTCCAGAGCCTCAGTCACTTCATAAATTGAGGGGGTTGGGCAAGGTGACTGGAAGTGCTATCTAGCTCTGCACCTATGATATCAGTTGTCTTTCTAAGCACTTGGGACAGGGGCACAAAATGATACTTTTGTGCTATTAACATTGAGTGAGTGAGTGAGTGAATGAATGAATCAGTGAAAACACTTTTCTCTGAAGAGCTGCTTTTGACAAAATAGGATGAACTCACCAGCTGAAACTCCAGCTGCCTTTTGCATGTCTTAATGCGTCAGCTCAGAAAATCTTTTCTTTTCTTCCTTTCTTTTTTTTTTTTGGTTCAGCTTTCAAGATAAGTTCAAAGGTTCATCAGAACCCAAGTCTGGTGCCTTTGGAATTTCATCACCTGGAGAACGCCAGTGAAAACATCTCAAGATTCTTGTGCCTGTGGTTGGCACAGCAGAGAGGAGAGCAAGTGCTTGGATCATCCCTCAGGCAGGCTTTCTCTGAGTGACCCCGCCCCCTTAACTCACCTGTTTTAATAATGGAGCCTAGTGATGGTATCGAATGGCTTCTTCCAACAGGGCATGCCACAGGAGGTGTAAAAGGAGAAGCTTTTCAATAATTGAAGCCAACAGCTAAGTTGTATGAGGTCAGAAGAGGTAGAATGTCAGCTCTGAGCTGCAGACCATCAGCTTTCAGGAACAAAGGGCAAATATTAAAGCTTAAAAATATTGTAAAGCCCTGTGTTCCTATGTCTATTAAAACCCTCTCAAAGCTAGGCATTGTAAGAAAAAGAACCCTACATTGAGGGGTCAGGAATCCAGATCCTAGTTCTGGTTCTGTTGCTTTCAGTGTGACATTGGATGACTCCTTTCCCTTGTTTGAGACTCTACTGCAACTAGGAAAGTAGGAGTGGTAAGTGGAGGTGTGTTAAAGGTGAAAGATAATGTCCTTGGACAATTTAGTTTACTTAATAAGCAAATATGCCTACAGCAGAGTGAATAAATCCCATGCCTTATATAAAGAGGCCTAGATTTGAAATCAAGGGGTCTGAATTAACATCCTGACTTTGCTACTTACCACCTACCAACATATCACACCATACACCAAGATAAACTCCACATGGATACAGGATCTAGATACAAAAGTTCATATTACAAAAAATAGAGGAGAAAAGAAGAAATTAACTTTCAGCTCTATGGATTCACAGAGTCCATAACTCAAGAAGTGATACAGAGAATTACACAAAATAAAATATGTAAATTTGATTACACAAAATTAAACAGATTTTGAACAAATTTAATGGAGTGAAAATTAGAAAGGAAATAGGTAACCAAGAAAAGAAAACTTTATAAAAAAGTTTCTCTGATAAAAGACTCATTTTTGCAACATGTAAGGAACTGATTCAAATTTATAAGACTAAGAGCCATTCCCCTGTAGATAAAAGATTACAAGATATGAGCAGCCAGTTTTCAAAGAAAGCAATGCAAGCTATCAACAATTATGCAAAAAAGTGCTCTTAATAATTAATTCTTAGATAAATGCAAATTAAAGGAAACCTGAAGTTCTACACCCAAAGTACCCATCAAACCGCTAAATAGGACAAAACATAATAATGACAGATGTTGGAGAGGATGGGAGAGAACAGTGTGCACTCTTGGGGAGCTGTGAACTGGTTCTGGCATTCTGGAAAGGAATTTGGAGCCATGCCCAGAAAGTTACCCACGTCTTCGTTCCCTGTGACCCAGTTCTACTATTGCTAGGCCAACACTCCAAAGAAATCAAAGAGGAAAAGGATATAAATGTACAAAAATTATTTATAGTTTCTCTTTCCTTCGTAGGCAAAAATTGGAAACTCAGGGGTGGGAGAAAATATCTTCTGATTGGCAAATGGCTAAGCAAATGCTCACATATGAATGTAATGGGATATCCCTGTGCCATAAGAAATGGTGATATGGACAATATTAGAGGAAATTGGGGAGATCTTTGCGAACTGATGTGGAGTAGAATGAGCAAAGCTAGTAGAATAATTTATACAAGGAAAGGATGAAAACCATTTATTAAGTGCCTATTATGTGCCACTGTGCCAAGTACTTTACAAATATCATTTTGTTTGATGCTCACAATAACTTTGAGAGACAGGTGCTAGTGCTATGCTCTTCATCCTCCTCCTCCTCCTCCTCCTCCTCCACATTTTACAGTTGAGGAAAATGAGAAAGGCAGCATTGAGGGGATTAGCCCACAGTCACACAGCTAGCAGCTGATGATGGATAAGAAGTCAGGTCATACTGATTCCAGACCCAATGAGCTATACATGGCACCTTTTAGCTGTCTCACAATGACAACATGATAGTGAAAAACAACTCTGAAAGTCTTTAGAATTCAACCCTGAGTCCCAAAGAATGAAAATGAAATATTCTATAACTGATTTCCTTAAAATTCAGGGGAATACATTCCCACATGGTTAAGGCTAAATTGTCCCTAGACCTGTGATCTTATGATGCCAAGTAACTCTCCAAAGTCTCAGTTTTCTCATCTATTAAAGGAAAGGTTGAATTTGATGGTATCTAAAGTCCTCTCTAGCTCCAGAGCCTCCTGTGACCCGGAAGATACCTTCCAGTGTGGCTTCCATGAATCTGTGGGCCATCAAAAAAACAGCACCTGTGTTGACTTTTCTATTGTCCCATTTTATTGACTGAGGTTAATTGTCTTTACAAAAGGCTGCTAGCAATCATAAAGGTGTTTAAATTCTCCACAGGTGGTCAAGGGAATCATGTGAGTAAGTTTAGGCACAACAGTATATCATCTGGGATGTTAACAGCTTCAAAAGAGGTCAGAACCGTCAGGAGAACATTTAGTTATTTTTTTTTAAATAAGTTTTTATACATGCCTTTTAAAAAAATGTTGCCGTGTTTCTCCCTGGCTTCCCCTCCCATAGAGTCTCCTCACTTGAGAGTTCTCTATAGCAGTGAAATCCTCACAAGTTCACCTCTATTATGGGATGATCAGATGAAGGTCTTCCAGGCTGGGTAGGGTATGATCTGCAACCATCTATGAATTCAGAAATTCACTGGAATATCTTGAATATTGGATGAATCTAGTTGCCCATGTATGAATGAATACAAAGAGCTAATTTCATGATCTTTGAATAGACAGGTTCATTGTGGAGCTCAGCTGCGACATATTGGTTTTTCATCTCTGAGAGTTCGGACTGAATCCCATAATTTAGAGAAGAATTCATCCCTGGGGGAGAGAGATGTTGTGGCAGACAGGGAGATGGGAAAAGGGAGCCCCTATTAACTTTGGCTGTGAGGCTAATAACACAAAACTTACATCAAGTATTTCCTGCCTCTAAGCTCCCCCTTTGCAATTAATCTTCCATGAAGTTGCTGCCAAATTCCTAACGCACAGGTCTCATCATGTTTCTCCCCTACTCAAGAACGTACCATGGCTCCCTCTTTCCTCTAGGATCAAGTACGAACTTTTCTGCTTGTGATTTAGTCTTTCACAACCTGCTGCTTACTTATGGTTCCTAAGACATTGAATGTTACTGGAATTCTATGCTCCATCAAGATTGGTTGACCCACTTGCCTCCTAGAAACCCCATTCCATTGTCTGATCTCCCACCTTTTTAAAGCAAGCTGTTCCTATTCTGCTAGATGCTCAAATTTCAAACAACAAGCCCTAGAGTATACAACCAATTCTCTACAGTGATCTGAACAGAACATCCTGTTGTGCCTTGTTGAAATATCTTTGATTTGACCAAGGTGTCGAAGAATTATTTATACCTACCTACATCACCATATTCCCTCCCCTCCTCTATTGGTTCCACTGCAATGTGTTGTCACATGACAAAGGTATCAGAACATAGCATCTTACAATTATTTTAATGGGATGGGGAGATCCAATAGACTGATGGGCTACCAGTTTACACATATATCTTCAGTATTTAACATAGTACCTGATGCAGAGTAAGTCCTTAAGAAACATTTGTTGACTTGGTGACCTTGGGAATCATCTGTCCAAGCCTTCTCATTCTGAAGAGAAAGAACGTAGAGAGTAGATGATATAAGCGTTAGCTGAAGGAGATGAGGAGTCTTTAAGTGAGCAGACTTACTAGACATGAGAGCTGTCAAGTGTTTGAAGGTCTGTCTCCTAGAAGATGCCTAGGAATGCTATATGGTGCCATAGAGCATAGGGTACCTGAAAGCTTCTTCTTGAGTTCAAATTTGGTCTCAGATATTAGCCATGTGATCCTGGGCAAGTCATTAAACCCTGTTTGCCTCAGTTTCCTCTTCTGCAAAATGAGCTGGAGAGGAAATGGCAAACCATTCAGGTATCTTTGCCAAGGAAACCCCAAAAGGGATCACAGAGAGTCAGACATCACTCAAAGTGACTGAACAAAGCAACAACTTTGACAAGAAGGATTAGAATTTTTCTGCTCGAGTAGAGGTTACAAAGAAGCAGATTTTGTCTTGATTTTAAGAGAATACTTCCTAACCTTTAAAACTGCCCCAAAGTGGACTGGACTTCTTTGATTGGTAGAGAGTTCCTCACCATCAGAGGTATTCAAGTTGAGTAACTACTTGTCTGGGTATGTTGAAGAGGAGATGCTGTTTAGGTACAGGTTAGGTTACATGGTCTTTGAAATCCCTTCCATGGAGTATTTCCCCATACTGTATTTGAAGATTCTACCACTCCACTTAGGGAAACTCTGCTCTAGGATTCTACAGGGTCATGAGTCCTTTCATTTTCAAAGACAACTAAAAAGCTTGTCATCATTGCCCAGAGACTCATCTCATGGCCTCTCAGTCACTAATGGCTAGAAACTGGGTCCTCCAAATTCTATGTGTTAGACTGGGATCTGGAATTCAATATTGTTCATTCTTTGTACAGCTCACGAGCAAAGATGAATCAGTATCTGCTCTAAAGTCTAGGCCCTCAATGACACCCCTCCCCCCCAGCACTTACAGTACATTTCTTCTTTGCTGCTTCTGTCTCTTAAAATTCCTAGCTTCTTCCAGAGCTCTTCCACCTCCTACAAGCAGCTTTCTGGGTCCATTTTGCTGGCAATAGTGACATCGATGTAAGGAGCTGTTGGGGAGAAAACACGTCCTTATCGATGATGCAGCTTAGAGCTTTCAATCTACTGGGGAAGTGAATTGCTTAGGACCCCACCCCCAGTGTGGGTCACAGGCAGGACTTGAATCCAGGGCTTTCTGAGGACTCTGAAGTCAGCTGTCTATCCACTACACCACACTACCTCACTTCATGCCCATGACTTTGAACACGTTTTATATTTTCTAATCAGTTTCCATGATCTTTTTCCTAAACCCCTTTCATTTATGTCTTCATAATCCCCAGCTCACAGCCCAGATCACTGATATGAGGAACTCTTGGAATGTGGAAACTCCCTTCACAAATGCAGGTTGAAATTTGCTTGTAAACTTAGAAACTTAGAGAGTGGGACCAGGGCAAGGATGTGACAGAGTCAGGGTCTCTCAAGGGGCTTAAGAAAGTCTAGGTAGAATGGAAACCCCTTGAGGACAAGAACTGTTCTTGTGTAGCATGCCCTTGCTTCCCTCCACCAACCATCCAGGCCCAGGAGGAGGCCTATCTCAAGCTTCTGTTCTCTTGATTGGCATTCAGGCCAAGCATGGTCCAAGATGGGGTTCCAAAATGGGCACTGGGCTCATTTTTTATCTTCGGGCTCCTTGAGCCTAGCATGGGCTAGGTACTTAATAAGTGATTAGTGAGTGGAATGAAGTAGAATACTAGATGATCCAAATCCTTCTTGTAGAAGACCTGGGAGAAGACCACTTGCCCACACTAGCATGGCTCCCAATGTCCTGAATAGAGCCAGAATTGGAGACCCAGAACAAGCCCCTATGAGAAACTCCCCTCTTGCCTTTGTCCTTTGGGCCCCTTTACCTCTTTTCTCTGGTCTGGCCAGGGGATAAGGGCAGCATTCCAAGGCTGCATCATTAAGTCTGCTCTCAGCCAAGCGGCAGCCTAAATTTGGAACCCCACAAGGTTCCAAGAATGCCTTTCAACATTTGGGTGCTTATCAGAACTGAACCAGAGCCTGGCTCTCCCAGGGTGAATTATGCTCATGCCCCGAGGCCCCCAGTCAGTGGGCTCTGTGTGGTGTGTTTGGGAGCTGGCAGAGCAGAAATTTCCTAGATTGTTGAGAACCATCTGCAGGGCAGAAGCAGGTTGGTGATGGGTGGATCACTGTGGGCCTGGCCCTCCTTGGCTTCAAGCCCAGAGGCTTTTGGCGGGGCTTCAGAGCAGCTGGAATTCACCTGAGAACCAGCTTTCGGGGAGGTTAGTCATGTTGCAGCCTGGGTCCTAGCAATTGCTTGGGAATACTGGCCTGGAAGTAGAGAGTAGGGCATGCCCATGAAGGGCTGGTGAGTGGAGGGGCTAAGAGGGTCGGGGCTGGTTTCTTTTCCAATTTGGCTCAAACTGTGACTCTGAGGTTGAATACTTATGTTATCCCAAACTGACTTCACCATATCTGTACTGAGTTCTAACCTGAATCCTGGGGAAGAATTGTCACTTATTTTACTGTGTTCTTGTCAAAAGTCAAAGCACATACACACTTATGTGTGTATATGAATTATACATATGCTTATATACTTGTATGTATATAAACATGTGTGTCTGTGTACTTACAGGGCAAGCACTTACATGTGGTCAGAAGAAGTGATACAAGAACTCTCTCAAGGTCTCTCTTATGAACTTTGGAATTGATTGTGTAGCAGGGGAGACACTGGCACAGGACTGCCCAGCATGGCATGCCCACATCAGAGGGGGTATTGTGCTCTGAGCAAAGCAAAATTTCAATAGCTCAAAAGAAACGTGAGATGCACACATTTAGGGAATTCACCCCAAAATGTCCACAGACCTGTGGTAGAGCACTCCGAGTTCCTATTGGTCTGATTAGCCGCAGTCAGACACACCGTAACTTGACCCCAACATAGTCATTCTCTTTGAGAAAGAAGGACAAGACCATGTACATATGTGCAGCAAAAACAACCAAACATGTTTTGCAATGTTTGAATTTTAAGTTCCATTCAATTCCCAGGCTACGTATGCCCTGGTTAGGAGTAAGCAGTAGCTATTTCAGGGAAAGCAGACGAATGAGGATGATAAAAGCCCTGAAGTGATCTTATACGGATGCAGGGCTTAGAGCTTTTCGGAGTACTTTCATGCATTCTATCTCATCTGCTCCTCACAACAACTTTGTGAGGAAGGTAGCACCAGGATTATCATAAAATATTAAATGCTAGAACTTGAGGTGAGGGGGTGGAGAACCTCAGAACATAGAATATCAGAGCTGGAAAGAACTCCATGCATTCCAAGACCTCATCTCATTGTCCTAGCTCCCCCAAGCTCCTCTCAGGATTCTCTGAGTAGCCTTGGCAGTTTGGAGATTCTCTTACTATTGCACATGAGCCCCCATCCGGGGTGCCCCCTTGTATCAACTGACTTGTTAACAACTCGGCATAAATTACTTTTTTTTTTAACCTGTGTTTATCGAGAAATTATAGAAAGGATTTAATTACAGTAACATCCCATAGAGGTGGACTCTCCCCTTCATATAGCTACTTGCTTCTAACTTAATGTGGATGTTATAAAACAAGCTCCTTTTAACCGAGGAAGGGCACTTTCTTGGCTCTCCTCCCCTCCAGAAACTCCTACCAGGTTCACTTCTGGGTGCAGCATAGCCAATGGAGGAGTCACTCCGTGGATCTGCTAGGTTGGCTCCTTGCTGGGTTGGGTCAAGTAGGTTGCTTCTCAGGGCGGTTGCGTGATCTATTCTTCCATCTTGGTTACTGTCGCCACTGACTGGAACTCTCTGTGGTATATCAGATGACTTGGATGGATAATCTGGCCTGGCTGGTCCCTTGAACACTCCCCTTGATGGAGTTTCTGGTCCCTCTGCTCACCTGATTGTATCAATCTCAGGGTACTTACTCACCTAAAATAAAGAATGAAGAAACACATCAAGAGAAGAGGTGGTGAGTGTTCTTGGACACACAGTCAAGTGGAAAGAAAAGACAAGCAAAACTGTTGCCTGTCTGTCTATCTGTCTCTCCATCCACAGGCTTGTATCACTTCTTCCTAAAAAAAGTCAGAGAAAAGAACGAGATCTTATAGGCTCAGACCCTTTGTATGTGGTTTTAGCTCAACAGCCAATTAAAAGGCACAGAGTAGGCTGACAGGAAGCGATGAAAGTTTACCTACCTAGGCTGGGAAATAGGCAGGTCTTGGAAAAGACTTAAATCATTGGACTCTTGTTTCTGATAAATTTTTTCTTTTCTAGATCAGAAGGAAAACAAAGAAACAAGCCCCAAAGACCTCTCTGTTTACCTACCTTGTTATTTCTGAGCTTGGAGTCAGCCAAGCCTTTTCAGGGTCTTAAATCCATTCTAAGTCAATAAAGTCTATCCACCAAGCATTACTAAAAACACCTACTATGTGCCACACACTGAGATAGACTCTGTCAAAAACAATACTTTACAAAGGGATTGCTCCCAAGAAATTTACTTTCTCCTTGGGGGAATTCAAAATGCACGCAGGTGTGCAAAAACAAACTACATTCAAAAGGTGTTTTTTTGAGGTGTGTATGACAGGGGGAGGTGAGCCTAACAATTGGGAGAATCCCCAAATACTCCTTTTTGGAGGCAACCCTTGAATTCTTGAATTGAAGGAGATTCCAAGAGGTAGAGGTAAAAATGTTTGAACTTTAGCCTGATGCCAAAGTGTCTCAGTCACAGTTTTATGTATGTATGTATGTACATGTGTAGGTATGTACGTATGTTTTATGTATGTACATGTGTAGGTATGTATGTATGTCAGACTATCTGTGCCCAACCTGTGGTAGAGCACTCTGAGCTCGTATTGGTTTGATCAGTCACAGATGGACACACTGTAATTTCACTTTGCAATGGTGATTTCATTTTGGTCCTCTGCAAAGATGGACAACCACCACCACATGTATGTATATAGGTAGATATGCGTGTGTATGTATGCATGTGGTATGTGTGTATGTATGTATCTTTAGTATACAAAACAAATATACATACATATATACACACAGAGAGACATGTATGTATACACACACAGATTTGTACATTTCACTGATATAGGAAACTTCCAAAGATATACCTCTAGCAAACAGGTTGGCACTTACCAGACGACCTAGATCGTTAGAATGAAGCCTGGGGCATTGAAAACTTAAGTGATCTGGGGCAAGGTAACAAAAATGCCCAGGTCTTCCTGACTGCAGCTCTTTAACTCCTAAGCAATACTGACTTCAATCATAGCAACGACGCCAACTCCTTAGGATAATTAGGTTGGAGATGGTAGCTGTGGTGACAATCCTATTTCATTTCTTTGTTAGATCTTATTTGGATTTTAATAAACCAAATATAAGACATTTTCCAGCAAAGAGGCCAATGCTTCTATCTTTTGCTTTTTGGTGAAGTCCTTGATTCCACTTGGAAACAAAAACAGTGTTACTGGTGAAGATGAGCATGTAATATACAAATGAAAAGAAGAAGTATATTCAGAAATAATATCTTCAAGCTTCAAACAGATAATATCCAGTGATTTCCTAGGAACAGACTAAGCTAAATCCCTCCTGGGAGCACTGGAGGATGCTAATATACAGAGACCCTACTAGTTTAAGGAGCCCATGGAAGCCAATGTGAGAAATTCTCCTCTAGAATTAAAGGAGTAGGAAAATATAATCAGACATCAATTATTGTGAACTCAGTGTCCTTGATCCTTCAGTGAACTGGACTATTTCCTACCAATCAGCTGAAATATGAGTGACAAAGCATTTACTGAGCAATTCTTAGGAGCCCATTGTGCTAAGTGCTGAGGATAGGAGTAGAGCTTATATTCTAAGTGCCCAACCTTCAGGTCCTGTATTCTAAGAGAGGGGAAACAACATCTGTAGGAGAGTGTTGGCCAAGGAAGAGAGTTTTGGGCTAGGGAGGTACAGGGATCCCCAGGAATACTAGTGATTTAGTTATGCTGCCCAGAGCAAGAGGTGGAAGGGGGCTGCTTACCACACTGAGTGAGGCAATTGCCAAGATATCTGGGGTAGATGGTTTTACAGGAATGTGAAGGTGAAGTATTGTATGATCTGGGGTCCGTGGTCGGTCAGATGAAGTGGGCTAGGTAAATCTGCACTTAACAGTTACCAATTGTTTAACCTTGGTACATTAGTTCTGGTCCTCAGTTTCCTCATTTGTAAAATGAAGGTATCTTTCAGATCTGGAATTCTTTGAATCTTTGGGGGTAAAATAGAAATGCCAAGAGAACTAGGTTGGATCAAGGGTTCAGCTTTAAAGATGAAAAGAAATTTCAAGATTATGTCCCAGATTAATATGCATTTAGTATATACATTTAGTCAATAATATACGTTAATATACATTTAGTCAAAATCTTGTACACTTTAGAAATCTCCAGTCTGGAATACAGTGTTAGAGTGAAAGCTTTCTTCTTCTCTTCCTCCTTCTCTTCCTTTTCCTCCTCCTTCTTCTCCTCCTTCTCCTCCTCCTCCTCCTCCTCCTTTTCCTTCTTCTCCTCCTTCTCCTCCTTTTCCTCCTCTTCCTCCTCTTTTTCCTCCTTTTTCTCCTCCTCCCCTCTTTCTCCTTCTCTTTCCTCTTCCTCCTCTTCCTCTTCCCATTGTTGTAATATTTGAAGGACTATCTTATAGAAGAGAATCAAACTGGTCCTGTTTGATCCCGAAAAGCAGACCTCGGGTCAATGGAGAGAAGGGAGAGGGATGCAGGCTTTGGCTCAATATCTACTCCAAGTCGTCCAAGTGTACCATTAGATTGGCCCCTTAAATAGTGAGGTTTCTTTTGTGGAAGACTCTCAAGCAAACATATGGCTACTTCTCAGAGGTATTGATGTGGGAAGGTGTTCTATCCTGGGCAAAAGGTTAGACTGAATGTGCTTGAAGAAGGTCCTTTCCACCTCTAGGATTTCAGGAAAATTAAGTTTATCTGCTCTTTCTATTGTCCGCACATTCTGGGAGTGGAGCTAGTTGACATTTCTACAAATCTTTTAGGGTTCTGAGAACATTTTGCATTTATTACTTTCCTGGATCCTTGAAGTTACCCTATGAGCAGACATATAACTGAGGCAGGGTGACCTAGGGCAAGGTGACTGGGGTTTTTCCCCAGGATGCTGACATTTAAGGGGTACTGACAGCACCAAGACTCCTTTTGGCAGCATGGAAGCATGGAAACACTGAACTTAGCATGTAGTTAACAAGAGAAAGTACGGTAGTTAAACCAGAAAGCTCCCACTCAGGGCATTTCCTCTGTCTCCTGCCTGGCCACACTCCAGGTTAGCTCCTCCCTGACCCAGAAGGCCTTGATCATTCAGCTCTGGTGGCAGCCTCTCCAGCGGTGTTGGCTCAGGATCAACTGAATTTGTCTTAAAAGGTTGATTTGAAGGCATGTTTTGGGTTGCTTGTTCTGGGTTATGACTGCTTATGAGATGGCTTGTGCCGTACTATTTATCTCAGGGGATCATGGTTTGGCTGACTTCTTTCTTATTTGCTGGATTTTCAAACAGTCTCTGTTGACAGGCACTATCCATCCAGGGTGAAGCCTGCCTTTTTATTTTTTTGTAGGGGAGCATATTTCTTTATATTGTCTACCCTTTTTCTTGGAGTACTGGTTTCTTGGGTATCTAGCTCCAAGGCTAATTCAAGTCTCACTTTCTGGAAAGAAACCTTCTCCAGTGATTCTAACCAGGGTTGTAGGATCATAGATTTAGAACCTGAAGGGATATTTGCTTCCTTTGTGGGTCCTGTTGAAACCAGTTTTTCATCACTTCATAAAAGTCTTTTACATGATATTACCTTTTTTTCCCATACAGGTGTCTCTGTCATTTATTGACAATGTGACCTCAGAGAAATTAGTCTGGGCCTTGATTTTGTCATCTGTAAAAAGGTGCAGTTGGATGAGATAACCTCCTGGCTCTGCCAAACTTTGTTCTAAGGTTTCCTTCCATTTCCGACAATCTTGATTTTAAGGTTCCCTTTCATTTCTGACAATCTTGATTTTAAGGTTCCTTCAAACTCTGACACAACCTCTATTCTAAAATTCCTCCTAACCAGATCACCTAATACTCTAAGGTTCTGTCCAGGTCTGAGACTCCTTGCATTTTTTTAACCCTATTCCACTCTGTCCCACATTTTCAGCCATGAATTGGATCCTCCCTTCTGACAAAGGGTTGCAATTAAACAAGTTATCCTCAGTGACCAGATTGAATAAGGCATTCTGCCCTTGGAGTCCTAGGTCTCTCTGAAGAGAGGAGGGGCTGTTATTCTATGGTCTTAAGCTTTACTGTCTGTTCTCCGGGGCTGTCATTGGGTTTTCATTTACTTAGGGTTCGGTAGACTTTTAATTTTTATAATAAGAGTCACTGACTCTCAGTATCCTGACTCTATCCAGATGTTGATATCCTATGTTGTTAAGTTAATATACAATACAAAAAGATAGTGGAAAGGGGACAAGAGTTAGAGGACCCAGGTTCAGATTCTAACTCTGCTATTGACTATCCGTGTGGCTTTGGGTCAATCACTTATCTTTGGGCCTCAGTTTCTTCCCCCATAAAAAGAGGCAAATGAACTCCATAAATGAGGTTCCTTGGAACTGTAATTCTTTGGTCCTAGGACATATTACATCATTTCCTGCTTGGAGTATGGTGTAGGAGGGAAGAAGGAATATACTTTTTTGTTGTCATTTACACAATATATGACCCTCCTCCCCAAGCATACATTCTTAGTTATTTAAAATGCAATTTCTCCATCTCTTCCTGCTGAGTTATATTGGTATTCTATACAAATGTGGATGATTTGCAAGGATTGGTTTTATATCAGCACCTTTTTTATCATCAAGTTTTATAGAAGCAAGTTTGCTTTAGATATTAATTGATTCGATTAATTTTGATTCAATTAAATTGATGTAATTCATCACTTCCTCCCTCCCCTGTAGAGATGTTAGAAGATACAATGCAATTCAGAGTTAATTAGAAACATATCCTGGTCTCCCATCAGCTTTGAGGTGCTCCTGGAATGGTTGTTTTCCTCCGTTTGGAGAGTTTGGTCCTACTAAAAGGCTGAGAAGACCATTTATGGATACAGGGAGGCAATGGGCAGAGTGTGGTGTAGATTCTATAGATTGTAGGACCATAGATTTAGAGATGGAAGGGATCTTGGAAGTCTGATCCTCTCATTATACAGATGAGAAAATTGAGGTGAAATGACTGATCCAGAGTCACACAGTTAGAAGTAAGTAGAGACACGATTCCCCCTTATGTCTCTTAACTTCAAATAGCAGCCTTTCCACCAGCAATGGCAGCCTTTTGGTGAATTTACTTTTCATCCAGCCCTGTCACATGCGGATTCTCTGATTCCTTTTGTTTTCTCAAGCCATTGTGTTAATCAATGAAAATAATTTTCTGGCCAGGCTCCTACCTATCCTCATCCAGGGAAATGGTCACACAGTGAGCTTTGTTTTATCAAATCACCATTTCTTAAGGTCATTGCCTCCAGCTCTATCACTTGAGGTCTGGATATGTGGGTGGCCAATGACAGAAGCAGATTTTGAGCCCAGATTCTCTGATTCCAAAATGAGCTCCTTTCCCACTGTACAGTACTGTTTGGGGCAGGAGTTCACAAAAGAGGTGACAGCCCCAAAATCCTGGAGAGTAGCACAGTACTATAGGATGGCACGTCAGTGCCAGAAGGGACTTTAGAGGTGATCTAGGCTAATCTTTGTTTTACAGGTGGGGAAACTGAGACCCAGAAATGGGAGGGAACTTTCCAGAGACTATACAGTGTGTGGCAACAGAGCTGGGAGAAGGACTCTGGTCTCTTGACCCCTTAGGAGTCCAGTGGGAAAGTATTTCTAAGTCATAAAATCTTAGAGCTAGAATAATAATGGTAAAAATAAGAATACTAATGCTACCTAGCATTTCTGTACCTTTTCAAGGTTTCTAAAGTACTTTAACGATGTTCTTATTTTACCCTCACAACGGTTCTGATTCTATCATTATACGCATTTTACAGTTGGAGACAGACGGAGGTGAAATGACTTCCCCAGGGTCACACTGCTAACTGTCTATTCTTGTTTCTCCTAGTGGTTTGTCCAGGACCACACAGCCAGCATGGACCCACTCAGGACTTGGACCCAGCTCATCCTAGCTTTGAGGCCAGTTCTCCATCACTACACCATCTTGTTTCTTTTAGGTCTCTTCTTGAGCAAAACCCCTCAAAATTTGCCTTTGTTTGACCCCAGAAATTCTCCCACTGGAAAAATCCACTCCTGCTTGATCTCCCTGTTGCGGTGTTGGATTTGCAGATAAAATATTTTTAAAGATCAACTTTTGAAGTAATTTTTTTCCTTCATATTACCCATGTTTTCCAGTGGTTCTTTCCCTCTTCCCAAGGATCCCATCCCTTTAAAAAAGAGTACAAAAAAAAGGAAGGGGGAAGCAGTCTGGCCAAACTCTCCAATACATTGAAAAGGTATGGCATTATGTGAAACCTTCCACACTGCCAGAACCCACTTCTGCAAAAAGTGTGTGTCTGCATGTGTACATGTGTCTGCATGTGTGTATGTGCATGTGCATACATGTGTGGAAGGGTGTGTGTATGTGCATACCTGTGTGTGCATGCATGTGGGGGGGAGTGCATGTATGTGTGCGTGTGTTGTGGGTAAGAGGGAGGTTCCTTTTCCTCTCTCTTCTCTGGAGGCAAATCTTTTGGCAGTTTTGCTTTCCAGTCTGTTTCCATTGTGTATATTGTTTTCCTGGTTCTTCTGACTTTACTGAATCTGTTAATGTAACTCTTCCCATGCTTCTCTGCAGTCATCACATCTATGGTGTCTTACAGTATCATAAGATCCCATTCTATTCATGTTCCATAGCTCATCTAAACCATTCTCCAACTGAGTGGTGTCTGTAATGTTTTTAGTTTAGATAAACTTTTAATGATGAAAACCCAGTGTATTGCTTAGAGCTTTCCCTACTGTGGATAGGACTTTGGACCTTCTGTGGTAGAGGCCTCTTGCTATGGACAGCAGTCATAGCCATGGACCTCAGAGGACCACATCTGGTCTTCTGAGATCAACCCCCAATGAATTCAGGTCTCAGGCTGAAAGGCTTAGCAATGCCATTTCCAGTCATCTTAAGCACCATTGTTGGGTAGTACAGAGGGTGCTGGACTGGGGAATCATGAAGACCCGAGTTTAAATCCCTTCCTTAGATTCTTACTAATTGTTTGACTTTGAACAGATGACTTCACTTTTCTGGTCTCAGTTTCTTTCTCTGTAAAATCAGAGATTTGGATTAATGACCCTTAAGGTCTCATAGCTCTAAATCTGATTTTATGATCTTCCTTCTCTGGGACCTCAGCAAGTCTAGGTAATCAGATTGCTTGGCTTTGGAGCCCAATTAATCTGTCCCAGCCAGATGCAATCCTTCCACTGCTGTTTGTGGACAGGAGTCAGCCTATCCAGATGCTGCTTGGCCACAAGTGTCAATGGAAGAAAGCAGATAAAGGAGTTCTCAGTCACTGTTTTCTGGGGTTCCTGGCTAAGGGGATCAAATGTTGCATTTTCAGTCTTTCCTAAAGATGTGAAGACTCAGATCAAATGAGATAACACATGATTGTGTTTTGCAAACATTAAGGTGCTGTAGATGTGCTAATGTATGAAAACAAACAAATAAATACAACTTTCCTACTGTGTTGGGAAAAAAGGAGGAAACCCAGAAAAGTTATTAATTATTTTTCCTCCTGGATCTTCACTTTAACGAGAGGCAGTTTGGTATATTGGAAAAGGAGTCCGAGGATCTGGGTTTGGATCCTGGTTGTGTGACTTTGGATAAATTATTGAGCATCTCTTGGCCTTGGTCTGCTCCCCTGAAAAATGAAGGGGTTCGATGGATGACCACCAAAGGTTTCAATGAGTTGTTTATCCATGACCTTCCACTCTTACGTTGGACATTCATTCACATGTCATAGGATAGAGAGGTGGAAGGAACCCTTTTGATAGTCAGCTGATCAATGAGCATTTATTAAGGGCTTACTGTATGCCAGGTCCTGTGCCAAGCACAGGAGATCTGAAGAAAGAAAGAAAAAGACAACAGTCCCTGCTGTCACATTTTAAGGGAGTTCACATGCTAATGAGGGGGACAACAACCCCCTCACTGTGTAGATGAGAACACTGAGGCCGAAAAGTTCATAGGATTATAGAATTGTAGATGTATGGCTATAAGGGAATTCAGGGTCTCACTCCCTCATTTTACAGATGAGAACACTGAGACCCCAGAGAAAGGGAAGTGATTTAGCCAGGGTCCCCAAAGTAGCAAGAAGCAAAGCCAGAATTTGGGTCCTTTGATGATAATTCTAGGCATTCCTCACTTTGGCCCAGTTGTGTTTGTTATTCCCATATTCCTTCTCCTTCCCAATGCTAGGTGAAGAGTGTTCCCTACACTCTAGGTCAACAGAGTCAAAGTCAGGGCCAGGAAACTCTACATAATGATTTCTGCAGGTTGCATATTAACTCAGAAAACTATATGTTAGCATTATCTATGTTTTATTGCGTCTTTATTTTTCAAGTGTTTCTCAATTACATTCTAATCTGGTTCAGAGTGTTGCAGGTCACACAGATGTCCCAGGCTAGGTGTTTGATCCCTCTGCTCTAAGTGATGAGAACTGAGGCCAGAAGAAGACCTGGGGTCTACCGTTGCGTGGTCTGGTGTCAGATGATGTGGTACAGGCAGACATGAAGGCACTTAGGTGTCAGGTACACTTCTAACTGAGCTACCCCTCATGCCTCTTGGCAGCCCCTTATTCCCTTTGCCTTCTTGTTCTCTTCCTACCCACTTTCTCCCCTTCCTCCGTCTCCTCCATTTTGTTACAGCTCTCCCTCATCTCTTCCTTTTTCTTCCTTGACTTTGGGTGTGGCCAATGTCCTCTTGCCTCCAGTTTGGGCAGTGAGAAGTAAACTTCCTAAGGCCATGCTGTGGGTCTTGGCCTGCTCCTCTCTACATGGGACATCAAGCCAGCAGACATGCTCACATTTTCCCCATATTTTACTGTCCGGTCATTTCGCTTGTGTCTTATTTTTGTGAATGGTTGGGATTTATAAAACTTTAAAGTCTGCAAAGTGTTTTGCACATATTATTTCATCATCACCACTTGGTAAGGGTGGTGCTATGGTTATCCCCATTTTTCAGATGAGGAGTTTGAGGCAATATTGAAACTCAGAACTTTCCAATCCCAAATTTAACACTATCCACCAACTCCTCTCTACTGAGTCATTTACTTAATAGGGATTTCTTGGCAAAGATACAGAAATGGTTTGCCATTTTCTTCTCCAGCTCATTTTACAAATGAGGAAACTGAGGCAAACAAGATTATGTGACTTGCCCAGGGTCACATTACAGGATTGCTATTAGATAGAATTTATTTTCATTATAGACTCTTGGTCCAGACACGTCAAATCTCTGGCTTCTTTTGCTTCCTTTGGAAGACATCCCATTACCACCTCAGCTTTGTGTCATAGGTCATCCATTCCTAGGATCTAGTATACTGCTGGCTCCTCTCATTCCATGCCCCTCACTAGGGCCCACAGTTAAGCCCTCTGTTGTGTTCCAGAGAAGATGAAATCCATGACTCATTCCAGTTGCACAGCACATATTACTGACCACAGCATGTCAGAGATGAATTGGACCTTAGAAGCCTAGTACTCTCACTTCATTTTCTAAAAGAGGAAACTGAGGTGCAGAAGGTGCCTCCCCCAAGTTTACACAGGTAGCTGAGCTGGAGCCTGAATCAGGTTTTCTGATCCCAAGTCAGCCTTCTCTCCTCCATACCTAGAGTTCTTAACCTGGGGGCCATAAACTCATTTATTTTTTGATAATTTTGTTTCCATATAATTGGTTTCATTTGCAATCCTCTGTATTTTATTTTATGTGTTTAATGACATGACTGTGAGAAGGGCTCCATGGGTTTCACCTGGCTTCCCAAGGGTCCAGCACATCAAAAGATGAAGGAGCATCTGCTCTTCACCATGCTGTGGCCCTCTCATGCCTATAGAGCTTTTGAGACTCATTCAGATGTGAGGAGGGAAATGCAGACTTGCTGAATCGTCTGCAGCTGTTGAATCCAACCCACATGAGAAAGAAATTCCCCTTAAAGTCTAGCCAGAGAATGATCATTCACCCTCTGCCTGAAGACCTCCAAGGGGAGGCCATTTCTTAAGGCAGCCCCATCAGTTTAGGTCAGCTCTAATTGTTAGGACTCCTTCCCAACATCTCTTATAATTTCCATTTAATACTCTTCACTCATCCTGTCTTCTTTAGACAGGAGGCAAGTAAGGTACAGTGAAAAGAATATGTGTCCAAGAAGCATAGGGCCTGGGTTCAAATCCAGCCTCTGGCACGTACATGATCTTGGGCTAAGTGACAGTGTCCTTTACCTATTAAGTAAATGGCTCAGTAGAGAGGAGTTGGTGGATAGTATTAAATTTGGGATTGGAAAGTTCTGAGTTTCAATATTGCCTCAAACTCCTCATCTGAAAAATGGGGATATCCATAGCACCACCCTTACAGAGTGGTGATAATGAAATAATATGTGCAAAACACTTTGCAGACTTTAAAGTTTTATAAATCCCAACCATTAACATGGCACGGTGATTTAAAATGTGGCCTCAGAGAATCTGTTCAAGTCTTCCTCTGACATGCTGGGTGTAGGGTCCTGGGAGAGGCAGATTGGCCCAACCCCCAGAGACTGCAGGATTGCTTGAGGTCCGGCGTGCTGAGTAGAGCTAAAACTGGTCAGGTATCTATATCAATATGGTGAACACTAAGAGCACAGGGCCGCCAGGCTGCCCACAATGGGGCAGACCAGCCTAGAACAGTGGAAACGCTCCAAGTTTCTGGGACCAATCAGGACTGTGAGCGTCCACTATATTTCCAGCCTAGAAGTCAGAGGGAGAACCAGTTTCTAAAGCAACATGGAAAAAAGAAAGTTATATACATTCTCTGGGTTCTAGACAATTCTTTAAGACTGTAGTAACAGAGAAGGCTCTGGCCCACTTCTGTAGCTTTGCAATCCCAGGTCTAGTCTGTTGTCATCCTCAGGCAGCCTCCGATGTCTCTTCCAGACTGAGATCACCCATCTTTGGTATGATTTCTCACCCCAAAGCCCTGCAGACATCTAAAGATGGCTACCATACCACATCCCCTGACCCAGTCATCTCCTCCCAAGACTGCACATTCCCATTGCCTTCATTGAACTCTCATTGGACACGAAATGCCCTTCCTACAATGTGGACAGAACCTGCCATGCTCCAGATGTTGCCTGGCCAGGGCAGAGGGCAGAGGACCCCTCCCCTCCCCCCTCCTCCTGGCCACTGCCTGTCTCAGTGCAGCCTCAGTGTCTGGGAGCTCTCCTGACATCTGGCTTGGACCCCTCCCCCTCAGCCCCCATTTTATTGCTCGTTTGCACACTCAGCTCCCCGACTGTGAAACTGGAAAGAACTGGCTTTTCCCCTGCTTCCTTCCCCTCTTTCTCTCTCTTTCTTTTGCCCCTCACCCAAAGGGGGTGGGGAGGCTGAGGGGGCACTGGGCTGTCTGCCAGGCTGGTTCATATGTTAATGTGACCTTGCTTCTGGAGCAGGGAGGCTGAGCCCTCAGGACGGAGGATTCCTCTGTGCACCTTCCAACAGAACCCTTTGTCCCCCCTGACTGACAGGTGGATGTGTACGTGACCACCCCCTCGTCCTCCTCCGGGCTCAGAGGGGAGGGTGAGCAGGGAGGGAGCAGGGCCCCAGGACTGAGGGGGAGGGAACGTGGGCTGGGGTCCTAACGGGGTCAAACGAAACAGCATGGCCAGATTCAGAGGAATTCAACCTCATGAAGTTGTAAACCTTATTTATTTTCCAAGTAGGAAAGGATTTAAAGCAATCCTACTCTGTCAAGGTTGGATTAAAGGGAGAAATAGTGTTGGGCTATGCTTAGGCTAGGAGCTTTAGATTTAGAACTGGAAAGATCGTAGAGACTGGAGTCCAACCTCCTTGTTTGAAAGATGAGGAAACTGAGTCCAGGGAGACCAGGTGACTCTCCCAGAGCCACAAATCGGGTAAATATTAGAGGCAAAATTGGAACCTTGAACCTCTGGCTCCAAAACCAATGGTGCTGCACTGCCCACTGAGAGAAGAGGCAGGGCCTGGCAGCTTCGTAAGATGTTGCCGCTGTGATGATAGTGGGTTCCATGAAATGGGCATACTTCAGATCTGGACACAGAGAGAGAAAACACCGAGGATGGGACCACAGGGCAGATCATTGCTGCTTTCTTACTGGGGGTGGGGGGTTGGCATTGGAGTCAAATCTTGAAGGATGGGTCAGATTTCAACCAATGGGGACAGGAATGGGAAAGGACATTAAAGGAGGCTAAAGGCCCATGAACACTTGATCCACATTCCACTCTATCTGTCTCCCTTCAAGACCAACTCCCTCCCTGCTGCAGATATCCATTCATCAAACCCTTTTTTGGGGTCAAGACTTTTCAAGAAGTTATGACCCCTCCCAGATCCCAGCTAGGATTGACTCCACGTTCCTCTAGCTCCTCTGCAAGAACATCATGAAAGATTTTGCTAAAGCTTGTTATACAGTTGCTTTTCAGTTCTATCTAACTTCATGACCCCATTTGGGGTTTTCTTGGTGAAGATACTGGAATGGTTTGCCATTTCCTTCTCCTGCTCATTTGACAGATGTGGAAACTGAGACAAGCAGGGTGCAGTGAGTTGCTCAGGTTCACACAGTTAGGAAGTGTCTGAGACCAGATTTGAACTCAGCTCTTGGTAAATCCAGATGGAGCACTCTCTCCACTGAACCACCTAACTCGCCTTTCACTGCATAACAATGCTTAGAACCATGAAATGAAGCTAGTCATTTGTCAAGGGAAGCTAGCTGGCTCAGTGGTGCTGGGCCTGGAATCAGCAAGAGCAGAGTTCAGATTCAACCTCAGATACTCCCTAGTTGTGTGAACATGGGCAAGCCACTTAACCTCTTGTCTCAACTTCCTTATCTGTAAAATGGGGATAATAAGAGCACTTACCTTTTAGGGTTGTTCTGAAAATAGAAGGAGCTAATATTTATGAAAGCATTCTGGAAGCCTTAAAACACCACAAGAATTCCAGGGCTGATGATGATGAGGAGGATGATGACTGAAGATGATGGGTAAGCTTGACCATGATGATGCAGAGGCTTGCTCCAGGGAGTTGTTTCAGGATCTCTGTTTAACCTTGATAGAGATGCTGGGTAGTGGACAGCAGTCAACAAGCCTTTAAAAAGTTCAGGTCTGGCACTGAGCTGATTGCTGGGGTTATAGAGAAAGGAAAAAAAACAAAACCCATCCTTGCTATATAGAAACTCACAGTCTGTTGGAGGAGATGACATGATTACCATGTCAAACCAGATCTATACAGGCTGAGTTGGAGATGACCTCCCTTTCAAGGGAGGCACTAAGATTATGGCGGACTGCAAAAACCTTCCTGTTGAGGGGGAAGTCAGAGACACCAAGAGGGAGGGAGAGACTTCAGGGCATGTCCACAAGGTGTGTGCATGTGACAGACTGGAATGGAGAAAGCGTTGATTGCTGGGTAGACCGCAAAAGGCTTCCTCGTTGAAGATGGCACATGAGCTGAGCCTGGAAGGAAGAAAAGTCCTCTGGAAGAAACTTTGGTCCAATGCAAGCCCAGTCAAGATCCCCAAACACAAACGAGTCCAATCGACCAGCATTCATTCAGTACCTGCTGTGTGCCAAGGACACTCAAATAAGGAGTACAAAGACCACCCCTGCCCTCAGGGACCTGACATTTTAATGGGGGAAGAGAACACAGGGAAAATTGGTGGTTAATAGGGCAGCTACAGCCCACAACTTGACTTATCCCACAACCCATAACAGCCCTGTAATTATTCAGGGCCTCAGCAAGGAGCTGAGGACAGGGGACAGAGTTGGCCTTGGGATTGGAGAAATATGGCTATTCTCTTCCTTCACTCCCTCCTTGCTTCTCTCTCTCCCTCCCCACTTCCTGCCTCCCTCTAGCTTCCCTGGGGGACAGTAGATGAATCACTGGACAGAAAATGAGCAGAGTCTCATTTTTTTTCAACTCCATGGTCAGAAGGAGAACAAACTGGGCTTACTCCTGACCCAGAGCTTTGAGCTTTTGGGAAGCACTTGAGGTTTTTCAGAGGACAGTCTCTAGAAAAAGGTTTGATTAATGAATGAACAAATGGAGTCAGTGAATAGTCTAACTTCTTCTTACAGCTCTCCTCAAGAGACAGGTGGGAGTAGCATGGACACACACACATGCACACATACTTATACACATGCACACACATGTATATGTATGGGTTTGTATACATATACCTATATTATACCCATATACATGCATATGCACATGCATATGTGCATATATACATGCACACATATGCATATATTACATAGAGATACATTTATACATTGTATATGTGTATATATACACACAGACACAGAACACACACATATGTATACACACACACACACACACACCCTTCACAAGAAGGGGTTGCTTGTTGATTTGCTGAGTTGACTTGTGTGCTCCAAGTAGAATGTAACTAGATGTGAACTCCTTAAGAGACAGTGTGGTATACTGGGCAAAGAGCCTAACTCAGAGTCTGTAAGACCTGGGTTCAAATTTGACACTTACTAGAGTTTTTTCCTTCCTGCTTTAAATGAAGGAGATGGTTATGACAGCGTGAACTTCCAAAGTTCATCAGAACTTTCAAACCATCAGAGGACCTGGAGTTGAAGTACATGATGGATTTTATAGCCAGCTGTTAGGGCTAGGCAGCTAGATGGCGCTACAGTGGATAGAGCACTATCTTGGAGTCAGGAAGACTTACCTTCTTGAGTTCAAATCTGGCCACAGACACTTACTGGCTGTGTGACCCTGGGAGAGTCAATTCAGGTTCCTCATTTGTAAAATGAGCTGGAGAAGGAAATAGCAAACTGCTCTTTGTCAAGAAAGTCACAAATAGGTTTATGAAGAGTTGGGCACAGTTGTACAAGAATGACAACAACATGATTTAATGGATGGGGCGCTCACCTCAGAGTCAAGAAGACCTGAATCAAATCCTGGCTCAGATGCACACTGACTGTGTGACCCAGGGTAAGTTACTAAATCTCCCTCAGCCTTAGTTTCCTCATGTCTAAAACTAGATAACACCTAAGGTCCCTTCCAGTTCAGTGATCCATGATGCTATCCTAAACTATCCCATAAACAAGCAATCACCAAAATTATATGGTGTTATTTAAATAAATAGGCAGTTGCGATCTCTCGACAGTGAACAAATTACATATACACAACCCAGAAACAAACGAAAACAATAATATATGATTTGGTAATCCTAAGGACTCCCATTACTAGTATAAGGACTCCTAATCTGACTAAAACTGTTAGGAATCACGGTTGCAGAAGTTAGGTAGAGATCAACATTTCACAACCTACATCAAAGAAAGCACCAAAACGGATACATCGCCTATATATAAAAAGTTATATATAAAAAATATATAAACAAATTGGAGGAACAGGGAAGGAGATTTTTTTTCACCTCTATAGATACAGAAATCTTGTCCCAATAATGTGGGAGATAAAATATTGTCTTCCCCCACCAGACTATAATCTCCTTGAGGGTAGGGGCTGTCTTATTTTTCTAGCACTGAACACAATACCTGGCACATTGTAGGTACTTAATAAATATTTATTGAATCAAATTCAATTGAATGAAATGAAATAGCCAAGATATTAGGGAATTGATTTAAATATATGAGATCAAAAAGGTCATCCCCCAAAAGACAAATGTTCAAAAGATGTGAACACTTAATTCTGAAAAGAAAAAATGCAAGTCATCAAGAAACATATGAAAAAGGTACCCCGTATCACTAATGTTAAGAGAAATTCCAATTAACAATGCCGAAATTCCAGCTGACACTAATCAGATTGGCAAAGATGTCCCCCACAAGTAAAACCACAGTTTTTGCAGATGACAGGTGCATTAATACAATGTTTATCAAGCTGGAAGTTGGTCCAACCTTTCTGGAAAGCAATTGGGAACTATATTCTCAGACCACTGAACTGTGCATACATCTAGACCAGCAA
This sequence comes from Bettongia penicillata ogilbyi, assembly GCA_023548195.1. Taxonomy (NCBI): domain Eukaryota; kingdom Metazoa; phylum Chordata; class Mammalia; order Diprotodontia; family Potoroidae; genus Bettongia; species Bettongia penicillata. The sequence goes on from JAJHZJ010000257.1 coordinate 14,164,633, forward strand.
TAACACTGGTAGGTTCCAGAAATGATGAAAGAAAGAGTGAAAGGACATACATATCTGTATATGTGTATATATATACACACATGTTTATATATACACACATATATGCATATGCATATATGTACGTGTATGTACACACATACATATATAGGTAAATAGATATGTCTATATATATAAATATACTGTTTCAAGTAGTTGTTCTTGTTGCAGCAAATAACTGGAAACAAAATGAATCCCCATCAATAATTGTGGAATGACCAAAATTTGGCATATTAATGTAATGAATTATGCCATAAGAAATGAAGTTACTTTTAGAGAAACTTGGGAGGATTTCTAGGAACTGATACCTAGTGAAGTAAGAAGATCTAGAGGAGCACATTATATAATAATTACAACATTGAACAGGAAAACAATTAAAAAGACTTAGGAAATAAGATCAAGCCTGAGAAGACTGATGATAAATCATGCTTTCCATCTCTTGGCAGAGAGATGATAGACTAAAAGTGCAGAATAAGACATGGTCTTTCAGATATGGACAATGTATTAATTTCTTTTGATTGACTATATATTCTTTCTTTAAACATCAGGTTTCAATGTCATATAGAGGAATGTGTATTTGATCCTAGATAAAATTAGGGAGTCTCTAATGACAGGTCTAGGATTGGAAACAGAATTAACCATTACAGTTAATTATCTAATTCTGTTTCTAACCCTAACCTTAGGAGAAAGTCTCCTAGATTGTCACGTTAGAGCCATAGAATGTTAAGGTGGAAGAGTCTAATATTTCCATTTTACAGGAAAGGAAACTGAGGCCTAGGGAGGGATAGAGACTACTATTTAGTGGGAACCTCTAAACCCCAAAGTTTGCAACAATAGTCCAAGGGAATTCTTTAGTGATGTCAGAGTCAGTTAAAAAACAATTGTAAAGAACATTATGAGTCATTATTAAATTTCTCTTGGGATTCACAGCTTATCAGTTGTGTATGTGATGCTACATACACACACCTTGTGGACATGCCTTGAAGTCTTTCCCTCCCTCTTGGTGTCTCTAGCTTTCCCCTCAACAGGAAGGTTTTTCCAGCCTGCCCTAATCTTAGTGCCTCCATTGAGAGGGAGGTCATCTCCAACTCAACCTGTATAGATCTAGTTTGACATGGAAATCATGTCATGTCCTCCTTACTGATGAAAAGGATTTATCCAACAAAAACCTCTGTTCATTGACCTAGGCCAGAGATGGGGAAATCAAGGCAAATAGCATTAAGCGACTTGTCCAGGGTCACAGCTAGTAAATGTCAAGACCATATGTGACCTCTAGGTCCTCAAGGGCAGCTGTGGACTCGAGGCCACAGGTTCCCCACCCCTGAGTTAGACCATTAGTATATTAGGGATCAATAGTGCCCACTCCTCTATAAAATATCACTTACTTGCCTGTACGTGTCTAATAGATATTAATTGAATTGAATCAAAGAAGTTGAGAAATGCCCTCCATGTGACCTTGAAGAAGTTACTGAAGTTCTCTGGGCTTCGGTTTCTCCATCTGTAAAGTAAGAGGTTAGATTGGATGATTCCCAAGGTCTTTTCCATCTCTGGGGCCATGATCCTAAGAAGAATTAGTGGAGAAGCCTGCATTTAAACAAGGGAATAACTAACCAGCACACCACCCTACCTCTGTCTGCATTGATAATGCAACATCATGTGAGGAGAGGGATGTGGAGAGACAGGCTCCCTGCCTCTTCAGTCTTTGCAGAACCTGCTAAAGCTTGTGCTTTACTGGCAGAGCCTTCTAGAGGCACTGTTACCTCCATGCCATGGTGAGACTCAGGAAGAGGGTTTTAGTAAACTGTGCAAACACCCATGCATATTTGAAAAGGGCATTGACTTCAGTAATCTCAGTGGACAGAACCTGGAGCTGGAAGACCTCCCCCACAAGTCAAGGAAGGCTGGTCTACAAGTCCCTAGAAGGGAAGGCTACCAAGACTCAGGGAAAGCCTGGAGAAAGTAGGGAGTCCCAGTGGCATTTGCGATATCCGAGAACAAGACACGTTTCCCCTCTAACTTTGCTTTAGAGGTAATGACTCATTCTTCTTTGCAGCAGTTCCAAGGTAATTAGGGGCCTCTCTGTAAAAATAATACTACCCTGCACTCGTGTATCACTTTTAACTTTTCAAAGTCCATTCTCTTGTCTTGTCCTCACAGCAACTCAGTGGCGAAGGGGTGGCTGCAGGGAGAGGGAGTTTTGATTATCTCCAGTTGCCCAGTTGTGAAAACTGAAGCACAGAGAGGGTTGGTGACTTACAGAAAGTCACACAGTTTGTTAATATAGCTCCCAGCCCTCTGCTCTTTCTGCTAGGCTATTCTAACTTTCCTCAGCCTGACAGGTCAGGATAACGAAAACAACCTCCTGGGACGTTTTTTGTACTGTTCAGTCATTTTTTCAGTTGTGTACCACTCTGTGACTCTATTTGGGGTTTTCTTAGCAACAATACTGGAGTGGTTTGCCATTTCCTTCTTTAGCTCCTTTTACAGATGAGGAAATCAAGGCAAATAGCATTAAGCGACTTGTCCAGGGTCACAGCTAGTAAATGTCTGAGGCCAGACTTGAACTCAGGAAGATGAGTCTGACACTGTCTACTGTGTTACTCAACTGCGCAAGGATTGGATAATGTTCCTGGGATTGGTCCCCCAAATGTCTTGTTATCAGTTGAATTTTTATCCACCCTTGAAAGTCTAGCTCAGAAAATACTTCCTTCTGGAAGCCTTCTCTGATGCTTGGTCAGTTTATAGTGTCCAGTTGACTATTCCCAGTCAATATATCTGTTTCTTCAAACCATATGGAACACTGGATCTGCCTGGCTTATATTGACTTATATTATCATTTGTGTATTGTGATTATTTCTGTATGTGTAATGGGTATCTGGCACAAGTGTGGGCTTGTAGGTACAGCCTCTCCATGTGGAAGACATGAAGGAGCTTGCCTCCAGGAGAATCATCGTATTTTTGGGAAATCCCTTAGAGAGAATGTGGATCATGGTCAGAAATTCTGGTTCTGGTTCTGGTTGTCTAACCTTGTGGGGAAGAGAAGACTCTTTGATTGACTGGGGAGGGATTTCAAAAGGCTGCCATTTTCAGAGACCTCCTCCTCCTCCTCCTCATTTTTCTAAATGAATTCTCTTAGGAATTCATTTGATGAGTCCTTAGCTCACGGCATCTGGTGAGAGATCATGATGACCTTGGGCATTTTGAAAGGCAGGAGAAGTGAGCCACAGGAATCTAGGAGGGATATTCAGGAACTATACCATCAATTCTCTGAGGAGAAAGGAGTGACCTTTAGGAGGACAACTCAGTGGTAGATAAAGCTGGGGTCATCTGACAGTTGTACTACATCTGGGCATAAATTTGACAGGAACTATGAACTTGGCTGAATTGAGCTAAGTTCTGGTAAAGAGAGTCGGGGATTAAGAACATGATGAAGGAAAAGGAGTTGCTGCTATCCCCCAGAAGTGAATGGAGCAAAAAAAAAGTACCTAAAATTGGCAGGGCTTTTTTAATTCATCTGCAGCCAGTCAGAAAGCACCCTTTCATGATGTGGTTAGCTGAACCAGTTAGAGAAGGTCTACGCCTGCTGCACATTCTCTCCAAAACACTTCCCTTCACACGTGGCAACAAGCTTTCTAGTGCCCTCCATGTGGAGAGATTGCATCTGCCAAGGAAGCTGGTGGGGTCAGCCCATGCAGCACCAGATGGTCTCCTTGCTGAACTGTAAACACTGCGAGAGTGGCAAACTGGTTTTATCTGAGCTGACCAAAATTCTCCTATCACCTTGAAGGGCAATCCATATGGAGCTGGGTCATAGCAAGTTACTGGCAGACAGAAATCTGGAGTTTCTCACTCCCAACCCTGGAGACTCCCCGTTGCACCACACTGCCTCCCCTGAACTCACGGTACTTGTCTACACCACTGGTCAGGTGTTCACGCACATGCCGATTCATGGCATCTTTCGACAGCCTCTTTCTTTCTTCTTAACTTCTGCCTTTATTAATTAACCTTTTTCCATTGTATCTTCTCAAATGAGTTGTAAGATCATGAAGGGTAGGGCCATGTTATATCTCCCACAGCACGTCGAGGAGCATCATGAATACAGCAAGGGTGCAAAAGACATGTCTAAAGGGTTTTTGAGTACTTATTGGTGCCTGGAGAGAATCTCAAAGCAGTCCCTAAAAGCCAGCAGGCAGCACATAGGATCAAAGCTTGTTAGACACCTGGGATGTAGTGGAAAGAATTCTGAACCTGGAGTCGTCATCAGTCAATAAAAATGCATTAAGCCCCTACTAGGTGTCAGACATCGAAATGCAATTCAACAAGCATTTATTACGTGCTTAGTTTGTGCTAGACTTTGGAAACACAAAGGAAAATACAACAATTCCTACCCTCAGGGACCTTATATTCTGCTGGGAGATGGGCATGGGATACATGGATACAGATCAGTAAATGCAAAGTGAGGGAAAGGAGAAAAGAACAAGTACTTGCTAAACGCATACTATGTGCCAGTCAGCAGCCAGGCAGTGCAGTGGATAGAGCGTTAGTCTTAGAGTCAGGAAAATTTGAGTTCAAATCCACACTTACTAGTTATGTGATGCTGGGCAAGTCACTTAATCCTGTTTGTCTCGGGTCCTCATCTATAAAATGAGCTGGAGAAAGAAATGGGGAACACCAAATGGGTTACAGAGACACGCTTGAAACAACCAAACAAATATGACAGTCACTTTACAAATATTAGCTTGTTTCATCCTCACAACAAACCTGGGAGGTAGGTGCTACCATGATCCCTAATTTAGGGTGACAGCCCTCCACAGTGGGCTGGGGAAGGATCTTGGACTGCACCAGAAGTTGGAGAGGGAGAAGCCAGGTGTTCAGTGTCTAAGGATTCCTAGCTCCCACTTCCTTTCACAGGAAAATGAGAGGGTTTAATCATAAAATTTCAAGTGCAGTCATAAAAGACACCTTTTAGGGGAGTTCCCAGGCTTAGATGTGTGTGTGTGTGCGCGTGTGTGTGTGCGTGTGACGAGCTGAGACAGGTGTCCCATAGCAAAAACCCTCCCCTGCCTCCCCCTGGGACTAGGTATGAGCAGGTGTGATCTCTTGCCAATCTAAACCAAGATGGCAGCCTACTGCTGACAGGCAGGTTGCCTGAGATATCCTGGCGCAGTCAATACACATCTTCGAAAAAGCCCTGAATGTTCCTGGGGCCAAGAACACCCCTCCTTCCCCCATTGCCCTTGGAAGAACACGTGTACTCCAGAAGAAATTCAATCCTTGAGGTTCCAACTTGTTCACACTTACATCAGTTAAAATGTCATTTCTGAAGAGATATTTGATCCTCCCCAGAAGCCTTAGGAGATTCCAGGACCAGCTTTTTACCCCCGCCTTGCTCATTTCTTTTATGATCCTTACCACAGAAGAAGGAAGTCACATTTCATTTTTTTCTTCTTTTAAAAATATGATTTATTATTTGTTGCCTTTTGCCTTTATATCAAAGTAATTTCTAACAAAAACCAAACCAAAAAAAAAAAAAAAAAGACAGCCCTCTCCCTCAGCCCCAATGAAATCCTTGTTTGTAATACTGTAACATGAAGCAAAGACAATATTACCCTGATTGCCTTGACAAGGTATGGTGTATTGCCCCACTTCTACCCCAGGCGCCCACTTCTCTGCTCATGTTTCATTTTTCCAACTTATCTTGGCTAAAACTTTGCTTCATGCTGGGCTGAGACAAAGCTTTTTCTTTCTGGGTCCTGTTGAAGTTGACTCTGTTTTTTCTTCTTGGCAGCATTTTCCATCAATCTCCATCAATTGCCAATCAATCAATGAATCACCACTTACTCAGTGTATACACAGCACAATACTCAATGCTGGGAGTGCACAATGAAACAGTTTCTGCCCACAAGGAGCTTATTTTCTCTTGGTATAAATATAGGCATATACAGATTTTTTTTGAAAGGTCGTTTGGGGGTGATGTTACCAGTGGCTGTGGGCATCCTGAAAGGCTCCATGAGGAAGGGGGTACTCGGCTCTCTCAAAGGAAGCTCAGGATCCTAAAAGGCAGAAATAAGGAGATGCATCCCATCCAAAGCTGATGGGTTGCATCCAGCAAAAGCAGAAAGCTGTTTCCCTGAAGAGACTTGCCTATTTGGGGCCACTCTGAAAAGGTGAAATTGGGTGTCTGGGACAACTCTCAACTATTGGAATCTAACTCAGAGACACAGAGGAAATCACAAAGAAATAAAGTCATGAGGAGGATGAAAAAATTGAAAAAAATCAATCAATCAATCAAATCTATTAAGCACTTATAATATGCCAGTCCTGGGGGTGTAGCACGGGCCATTTCTTGCCCCCAAAGACCTCACAATCTAAAGGGGGAGACAGCCTGCAAACAAATATATACAAAGCAAATTATAATAAGGATTGATAGAAAATAATTAACAGGAAGAAGGCACTGGAATTAAGATGGTTGGAGAAATGACTTACCCAAGGCTCCTTGGCAGAAATGGGCCAAGAACCTAGCAGCCTCCTTTTGCTTTGACCTTGAAAGCTGCCTCCCTTCCTCATGACCCTAAGACAGTTGTTTTATTTAATGTTTGTACCAACTTCCTGCCCTGCATTTCAGTTTCTCTTGGTTTTTGCATTTCTGGAGCTAGTGCTGGCTGTGTGGTTAGTTCTCAGCTCCCTTCCTTTTCAGACCCTTTTCTACTTCTATGGGGGTGCAATTGAAGGTGCAGTGGATCTAATGCTGGGCCTGGTATCAGAAAGACCTGAATTCCAATGGGTGACCCTGGGCAAGTCACTTAGCCCAAATTTTCTCATCTGTTAGATGAGGATAATAACAGCACCCACCTCTCAGGGTGGTTGTAGGGGTCAAATGAGTACTAAAAAGTAAAAGTACTCAGCACAGTGCCTGGCACACAGTAGGTAATTAATGAGTGCTTATTCCCTTCTTTGCCTTCTCCTCTGCCCCCTTGCCATTGATGCAGTCAGAGAACAAAACATGTGCTAATATTAGCAGATATGGCAGGCACAGGTCTGGCCCAGGCCTGGTGTCATCTCACATCCATTAGATGTGAGAGCCGGATGGGACCTCAGAGATCACCCAGTCCTACCCTTTAATTTTCTGCTCTGTTCCTGATGGCCATGATGAGAACACGAGGATGTTATTTTAAAACAGTTATTTTAGTCAGTATGAATATGCCCAACTTGAATGATTCCCAGTCACAGGATACAGCTTTAGAGAGGACTTTGGGATCATAGTCCAGTCCCCTTGAGTTAATGACGTAGAAACTGAGGTGCTGAGAAGGGAAGGGACTAGCTCAAGGTCATACAGCTAGGAGCCAAGATATGAATTTATGTTGCCCGACTCTGGCCCTAACCTACAGTACAAGAGAAAGAACATTGACTCGGGATGCAGATGACTTGAGTTCAAATCCATCCTCTGATACTTTCTCCCCATATGACTTTGGGCAAGTTTATTAGCTTCCCTGGATCTTCTTCATTTAACTTTAAAATGAGGGATTTAGAATGGAACTCTGACTACCTGTTCAGATCTGGATGGATAATCTAACGAGCCCTTTCCCCGAGCCTGGATGCTCTTGAATATCTCAGTGAACTAGACCCATCTCTTCCTGAGGAGTCTGTGATTCTCTGAGGCTCATAGGAGTGGTCACTTGCCTAAGCTCATACAACTTGAGGTGTAACTATGAGAGGTGACTAGGACTTTGTCCCAGGGTGCTGAAATTTACAGCTCAATGACATCATCAAGTCCTTTAGCGCTATACAAATAATAATAGCTAGTAATAATACTAGCTAGCATATAGAGAGTACTTTAAGAATCATGAAGACAACTAAGTGGTGCAGTGCATAGAGTGCCCAGTCTGGACTCAGGATGACTGAGTTCAAAGCTGACTGCAGACACTTACTAGCTGTGTGACCCTGGGCAATTCACTTAACTATGTTTGCCTCAGTTTGCTCATCTGTAAAGTGAGTTGGAAAAAGAAATGACAAACCCCTCCAGTATCTTTGCCAAGGAAACCCCCAAGGGGTCACAGAGAATTGGGCACAACTCAAAAATAACTCAACAAAGTTTTGCAAAGTGATTTATATATTTTATCCCATTGAATCAACACCACAACCCTGGGAAGTAGTTGCAATGATTATTTCCATTTTCTAGATGAAGTAACTGAGGCTGAGGGCTTCTAAGAAACTTGTCCAAGTTCACACATTTAGTGTGGTGTCTGAGGCAGGATTCAAACTCAGGTCTTCCTGCTTCAAATCCAGCTGCCAACATCTAATTAGCAGAATAATTAATTAAAAGAGCAAGTTACCCTATCACCTCTTCTCTCTCCCTCCCCTCCGTGGGTAGAAACTCCAGTAACCTCCTCTCCAATGACATATTTCCTGCTCTCCCTCAAACTGAAATGAAGGCATGCTTTATCTCGCTTGCCTGGAGCACAACAATTGCTAGTTCTAACTCTGCCTATGGAGTTCTGCGGCCCTGGCAGGCCTTGGGCTGGAATCTCAGCTTCCCAGCTTGCTCTTCCACTGGGCACTGCCGCTCCTCCCCTCTGCCACCATCTTTTCTCTCCCTCCCTATAATTCCATGGACAGCTTGGCTTCTTAAGAGGCCATCTATTTTTAGATTCATGTATTTTAATATAATTCCCTCTTTTCATTTTCTTCATGCAAAAATAATTCTTTAAATATCTATCCACTCCAGCACAGGGCTGAGTGAGACCTGGTTCTTAGAGGCATCTCATCCCCTCACTAGCTGTGCCCATCAGTAACCTTCTCTTTTCTCTCTGACTACCTTTTCCACTCATCTAGAGAGACTTGCGATAGAAATCAATGGAATCCCCGATGCTGCCCCATGGTAGATTCTGTGTGCTTCTGGTTCTCACAAAAGGTTTTGTAGGTGCTGGAAATTTGGGGTATGAAGCATTATATTCTAAAGAGCTGGAACCCTATGGGCTGTGTCACAGGCCCCAGGATGCCATGCTGGAGTCTGGGGAAACCGCTTTAGACTCTTGGGGCCTCAGTTTATGTCACTCAGAAAAGAATGGACAATATATTCTTGTCTATTGTTATTATTTCAGGTAAAACATTTAAAATCAATTAATTTAAAAAAAGATACTCAGCATACTGTGATGTGAGGGAGACTGTGTACTCCAAAGAATGGAACTCTGGCTTGGCAGTCAGAAGGTCTGGGTTCAAAACATAGCTTTTCCACTTAGGAGCTGAGTGATTTCACTGGGCTTCAGTTTCTTAACAGCTGTTAGACATCTATTATGTGTCAGACACTGAGCTATGAACACAAAGAGGAGAAGTGATGTCTGCCTTAAAAATCTTATACCCTTTTGAACGGTCTCTTCCAACTTGAAACCTACAATTCTATAAACCTAAAATATATTCTGAAGTTGCTCGGGAGTACTAAGCTAGAGGTGCATGCATTTTTGTTACTGTTGTTTGGGCCTGGGAATTAATCAGTAATTAGAACTCCCACTGTGGAAATTCCTTTAATTGATCCAGATAGGAACCACATCTGTCATTTAGGATATTGCTGGGGCACTCAAAGGCCAAGTGACTTGCCCAGGGTCATACAGCTTGTATATATGAGAGGTAGGGCTTGAATCTATACCTTCCTGACTCAACATACATGAAACCATTGTTTAAGACAACAAGGTCTTAAGGCCCAAGGTGGTGTGCCTGACATGCCTATGAGGGAGAGGAGGGTCATATAGAGATAATATTATAGACTCTCAAAATTGGCAGGAGCCTCAGAAGTCATGGGCTCATATATTTTGAACTGGAAGGGACTTGAGAGATGCTCTTTACATATAGGGAAATAAAAACTAACACAGGGCAATGACTTGCCCAAGGTCAAATAGGCAGGTAGTAAATAAGAGCTGGGATTTGAACCCAAGACTTCTGACTCTAAATCCAGTGTTTTTGCCCCATTATGGCATCTGAGAGCTAATTTCCTTACAATATTCTGAAAAGTGATCATTGTGTTTCCACTTGAATAATCTCACTGATGGGGAGCTCACTATCCTCCAAAGGAGCTCGTTTTAATTTGGAGGTAACTTGAACTACTAGAAAGTTTTCCCTTGTATTAAGGCAAAAACTGCCTTTCTGGAGATACCATCCCCTGCTCCCAGTTCTACCCATTAGGGCTAAACACAACTTCTCACATACAGTTCTTCAAACACCTAGGAATAGCTATCAAACCCCCTTTAAGTCTTGTCTCAATACACGAGAAATGCTGGTGCCAGACCACCCAGCATGGTGTGCCCTCTTCAGAGAAGGGGCTGTGCTCTGTGAGTAAAGCAGAATTGACCTAGCTCAAAAGAAACATGAGATGTACAGATCTAGAGAATCCACCCCAAATGTTCACATGGACTGTTTGTACCCAATCTACAGTAGGGCATTACAAACTTGTGTTAGTCTGATCAGTCACAGTTGGGCACACTGTACCTTGACTCTAGCATGGTGATGACATTTTGGTCCTCTGCTAGAATGAAGGATGACAACCACGTCTGGTCCTGGTGTCCTGAGTTTTATGCTATGTGTGTGGGGGTAAGGAGATGGTGAGGGAAATATCATGCTATTGTGGGTTCATGGACAGAGGACTTGGGCAGACTTCCTCCATGCCCTTAGACCCAAACCTCCTCCTACCACTTGAGTTCCAAAGTAGAGGAAGGCTTCCCTGTCTTCCTCTCTTGGATGCTCACTTTTCCTTTTGCAGCTTATACTGAAGGCTATGTAATCATGTTTCATCCACACAAACATACTGAGGACATGGTCATGGGGGGAGTACATAGTGTCATTTGTCTTGGACAGCATTCTCCCTGACATTGCTGTTGGTCAAAGATTGACTTTCTGTAGCTCCTTGGAATCCATTCTCTTAAATATCCCTCTGCTTGTTCTAAGTCCACCCAATCTCCAGGCCCAGTCCCAATGTGACCTTCTCCATGAAGCCTTCCTTGATTTCCCCCATTTCAAATGAAAGCCTACCTCTTCTGAAATGAGCTGAGCAGGCTTTCTGTCCTTACTTCTCATACACAAATTCAGTTATATTACACCATTCAGAGCTAGCAGAGATCTTAGCAGTTAATCTGGTCCAACTTGCCCATTTTACAGAAGTGGAAATGGAGGCATATCAAGGAGAAAAACCCTAGATCATTCAATAAGAAGCAGCTAAGACTGTAGATCCATGAGGGCAGGAACTGCACCATATTAATCTCCCAAGTCCTCTCCCCCACAATTTCTTGCACATATTTATAAGTCAATATTTGTTGAATAAATCTGGAAGCCCTAGATACTTATGATAATTTTCATGTGCCCAGTTGTATATGATGATATTACTAGCTCAGTCTCCTGAGGTTAACCTCCCCTCCCCTCTGGTCATTTCTTCCCTCTTTCAAGGTCCAGTCAGAGCCTGGTCTTGGGCAGAACACACACATCTTATTAGCACATTTACGCACTGGCACCCCAACCCCCTTCCATCAAAATGCTGATTGTGGTCAAGTGAGATATTAAGATGTATATGGCTCCTCAGGGCTCCCAATAAGCCAAGGATGAATAGGATGGAAGTGTTCCTAATGGGAGAGAAAAGGGGACCTTACCTGGAGGAGCACCACTGGCCCCTGATGGTACACAAATGACTCCATGACCTTGTTAAGTAGAAAGGTTCAGGGACATGGAGCTGATGGGGGCTTTGGTAAAAACTGACTATAGTCCTTTCACTGGGTAAATGGGAAAACCAAGGCCCAGAGACACTGTCTCTTGTCCAAGTTTGAACAATAGCAGGGCCTGACCAGCTCTTTGACTTGAAATCCAGTAGTCTTCCCACTGCTTTCTATGTGGGGAGTTGGGTGGAAAGGAGATGTTTCTGCCAGTTGGTGCTAAACATCCCCATTTAGGCTCATTTATGTAACAAAGTTTGAGACTAGGATGGGTCATGTTGAATTCTCCTAAATGGCATCTGTACTCCCCACCACCAATACTTTTAATTGAACATGAAATAACCTACTCCTATGAAAAAACTCGACTGACTGACTATGTCTGAGAACAAGAGTTGGCGCAAGCCATATGCTAATAATAAAGCTCACCTTTATGAAAAATGAAAACTCTGGCAAACAAGGTTAAGTGACTTGTCCAGGGTCACACAGCTAGTAAGTGACTGAGACTGTATTTGAACTTGAGTCTTCTTGACTATTATTTATAATAATATAGATCCTCACTGACTCTTGTGGGATAAAGACAGTAGGTATATTACTTACTACTTTATGAGAAAATTGAGGCTCTCTGATGTCAGATGACTTGCCCAGGGTTTCCTCATGAGTAAAATAAGGTCTCCAAGTTCCCTTCAAGCTTGAACACGCCACATAAGGACTGGTTAAGTGAACTAGAGATGTTTAGGCCAGAGAAGGGAACAGTTACAGTGGGGACAGGGCAGGGGTGTGACACACAGTATATCAGTATTTGAAAGACTGTGGGAGGAGAACAAAAGGATTATCTTTGTTCTCTTTGGCCCACGGGGTCAGAACTAGGTGTAATAGGTCCCAAAAGGGCAGGCTTAAGCTTCAGATCGGGAAGCTTCCTGCCAAGGTGAGCTGTCCCGAAGTTCAAAGGGATGTCTTGAGAAGTGGTGGTTATGACCCCAATGGAAGTCACTAAGCAATCTTGGGGCGATCACTTATTGGGGATGTTGTACTGGGGATGATTCCTTTTCATCTCAAAGGATCCCTCTGACTTGGGAGAGTCTGTAAGAGGCTGAACAACCACTCGTTGGGGGTGGTCTCCTGGGAATTCCTTTCGTGTATGGGCTGGACAGATGGCCGATGAGGTCTCTGGTGCCAGCTCTGTAATTCTGCCCTGTTATTCCAGCAATCTGGGGACTTGGGCTTAACTTTTGCCTCTGAGGCTCAAGCTTTGGGCCAAGTTATGTGCCCTCTAGGATCCTCTGTTTCCCCCTATAAAAATGCAAGCATCGGGGTAGGTGATCTTGAAGGTTCTTTTCAACCCTGAACCCCCTCACCCTCTAAAAGTCCATTCCAGGGACCCCGACACCTGGCCAACAGCTTAGGGGGCTGCCCAGCTCCTGGCTGAACGAACCCCGCACTTCCCAACACCTTCCACCAGGTGGAGCAAAGAAAGCTAGAGACACGTGCCCAGCTCCGCTGCCGGCCTCAAACCCGCAGCCTGTAACCGAGGTAACAGAGGCTTGGATGGGTCAAGTTCCTCACTTCCTATTTCAGCCTGAACTTGAAACTTCAGAAGTGTGAGAACACCCAGCCTTGTGGACGCGGCTCAGTTCCTGAGACAAACTTTTCTCTTCATGTTTTGAAGAGGATTAAAGTCTTAGAATCATGGGAAGTCAGAGTGAACAGGACCTCGGAGACCCCTGCTCTCCACCCCCATTGTTATAAACAGGAAGAACCTGAGAGTCACAGAGGGGAGATGTCCCACAGTCAGGTCAGGATTCATTGCCCTGACTCACATTGTCTCCTCTAAGATCATAGATCTCCATCAAGACGAGACCTCAGTGGCTGTAGAATCCAACCCATTTCATGGAAGCGGAAACTGAGACCTAGATTTGTCAAAGGGTTCTGATTCATATGCTTCAGCTCCACATTCAGTATTCTCCCCTCCATGCCCCAGTCTGCTGCGTGTGTGTGTGTATGTGTGGTGTGTGCTCATGCATACCTGTGTGTTCCTGTATGAACGTTTCCCTGACCTTAGGTGTGGGAGGGGAGAATCTGTGATGAGTTGTGGGGCTGTCTCCTGTAATGCTAGTTGGCAGACTCACCGCATCGATCCAGCATTCTCCTAGTCACCACACCTCTACACACACACACACACACACACACACACACACACACACACACACACACAAAGTTTGAAGCCAACTGATATGCTAGAACTGAAGCCTGAAATTCCATACTATGAGGACAGACATCTCTCCATCCACAGATTTTCCCTTTTACATAGTGAAGAATGTAGTCCTTGGAGTCACAAGGTCTGAGTTTGAATCCTACTTCTGTACTTAATATATCAATATTTTAATATATTTTAATAGCTCAAGCAAGGTACTTTCAGGGCTTCTGTTTCCTCATCTATAAAATGAGGCTCCTAACATTTATACAATTTGTTTTCTAAAGGGTGTTGGGAGAAAATGCAAACGGCTGCTAGGTGTTATAGTGGACAGCGTGCTTGGCCTGGAGTGAGGAGTTAAGTCTCAATCCTTCCTCAGTCTCTCTGTGTGATCTCAGTTGTCTCATGTATAAAATGCAAATAATAGCGGCACCCATTTCACCGGGTGATTATGAGATTCAAATGAGATAACATCTACAATCTTAAATACCATGGCAACCTTAACCTTAATACCATATATGTGGTAGCTATTTTTATTATTAAATTTGGGAGTTATTGTTAATGTTGCTAATTCGTCCACTAATGACCTAAGTTTCAGAGGGTTCAGGAGGCTTTAGGCCAGGGTGGGGAATCTGCAACCTCAAGTTTTATGGAACAAATACTTTTATGAAGGGGAATGAAGTTTGGATTAAATCAGAGGGCTGCACTTAAGGACCCAGAGGGACACACAGGTGGTTCTCCACCTCTGATTTAGACTATCCTTTGGCCAGAGGCAAGAAAGACTGTAGTGGGAAGTGTGTGGGGGCAAAATGGCACCTCCTTTAAAGCATGTGACCCCATTACGGGAAGGGGACAAGACCAGCCTTAGGCACACTAAAGCGTTGGCTACATTTATTGTCAGCCTCCTAATCACAACCCTCTGGTGCCTCTCTCCTGATAGCCAGGTCCCACTGAGCTTTGCCCTCCCTGGATATCATTCCACCCTGCTTACCCCATTCTCCTTTCTCCTCAGCTCCCACCAATTCTCTCTATCTCATTTCCCTTTCCTCCAGGGCCTCTGCTGGATGACTAGCTCAACTGATAAATTAAGTTGTGCTGAGGTGTTAATGAACTATGATAATTTAATATCTCATTCCTCCCAGATAACCTATTTTCATATTAACGTAGCTCTTTATTGCCTTAACCCAAATGTATGACTAATGGGGGTATGTCAGGGCCAATGGTGGTGGGGGTGGTAGGAAGAATAAAGTAAAAAAAGAGTGTGATTAATGTCTTTTGGTTTTAAACTTTTTCAGATATCCTTAAAACTAAGTGAATCCTACTTTACGATGAAGGAAAAAATATTTAAACAAAACCAACATGGTGAATCCGACCATGTATGCAACATTTTGTACCCATAATTCCTCACTTTTCCAATGAAATGAGAGTTATTAGGGACCTTAACTGCTGTCAGTTCACCCACTAATCCAGTGTAGACCCCTCTTTTATAGCTTCCCCCTGTCTCCCAACATTTAAACAGGGCCATATTTTACCCAGGTAGTTTGGATGATGGGGATTCCAGTTGGCTCCCTTCCCTCCAAGGCAGAAGAATCCAAAATCTCCGATCATTAAAAGTATACATTGGCATTTTTTTGTGTGTCAGGTCAGGTCATGAGCAAGGACATTTTGCCCATTGGTCTAGAGGGTCTGTGTGGAAACAGGTAGGTGGTGAAGACTTTCCAAGAGAGAACCAGGCCTTCCGCTCTTCTTTCCATTTCTCCTGACTCCATCATATACATTTCAGGACCACATTCGTGGACAATTGAATCTTACTTAGAAATTCCTTACATGAGGTGGATAGGGAGAGAGCATTTATTGTCAAATAGACCAATAGACCAGTAGTCTTACAATCATAGTTTAACGAGTGTTGGTTTGCCTGTCTTTCATCAGCAAGGAACATGGGTCAGGTGCAAAGGGAGTGGGGTAGGATCCCATAAGTCCTTGGTTCGTCACCTGCTCTCTGCCTCTTAGAGTCAGTCTAGGAGTGGGGGTCAGTCTTTAGTTGTCACTCATTGGCCCTGGTCCCACTTCACTGGCCACACTATTTTATTTATTTATTTTTGGTTTCAACATTCGCTTCTGTAAGATATTGAGTTCCAAATTTTCTTCCCATCTCTCACCTCCCCCCCACCCCAAGATGGCGTGTGATTTGATCTTGTTTTCACATTAGTTATGTTATAAAGAAGAATTAGGACCAAGGGGAGCAACCATGAGAAAGAAACAAACAAAAAAGAAAGAAAAAAAGAGAGTCAATTGTATTTTCAGTCTGCAATTAGACTCCCCAGTTCTTTGGATGAGGACAGTATTTTCCATGGTGAGTCCTTTGGCGTTGTCTTGGATTCTTTCATTGCCAAGAAGATATAAGTCTATTGAAGTTAGTCATTGTACCTTGTGGCTGTTATTGTACTGGCCACTCCAGCCCCACCCCCCTCCGGGCCACTCCAGCCCTACCCTCCACTGGCCACTCCACCCCTCTCCCCCACTGGTCATTCATTTTCCTTCCAGATCCAACTTGTTTTCATGCTCTTTTGGTCACTCCACTTTGTCATAGTGAACAAAACTGCTTAGTTAGATTGGAGGAAAGTCTTGGGTACAGTTGTTATAGGATAAAAACTAGTCACTCCAATGCTGCTTTCAACTCTTTAGTTGTCATTGCTGAGTTTTTAATTGAGTTTGACTCTTCCTGACTCCATTTGGGGTTTTCTTGGCAAAGATACTGGAGTAGTTTGACATTTTCTTCTCCAGCTTACTTTACAGATGAGGAAACTGAGGCAAACAGGGTGAAGTGACCTGCTCAGGGTCACACAGCTATTAAGTATCTGAGACTGGATTTGAACTCAGGTCTTCCTGACTCCAGGCCCAGAGCTCTATTCATTGTACCTAGCTGCCCCTTTTATTTTTCTTTAATATTCTCAATAGTGCATGTATGTGTGTGTATGAGAGACAGAGAGATAGAGACAGAGAGAGACAGAAAGCCACAGGGAGAGTTAACCTGGAAGTTCAGTGTGTTACAAAATATTTATCTTCTAGTAAAGTATGAGCATACAATAAGTAGTTTAGGATATACTGCAGGTACTTCACAGATGTAGCAGGGTAAATATTACTGCCAGGTAGGATGTCTGTCTGTCTGTCTTAAGAAGTTTGCCTTGACATGCCAGCATCACCGACCATGGAGGTGCTCTGGGACCTAAACAAGGGGGGTAAGTTCTTTGATTGAGCATCTTTAAAATTGGGAATAATGAGACTTTTCTCTTTCCTGCTGCAGGATGACGATCATACTTTATGAATCTTTGGTGCCATGAACTGAACTGGTGAGGGGAAAGGACCTCCCTCCCCTGCAGCCTCTTTGATCCCAGCTGAGAAATGGGCTGGGGTGGGGTGGGGTGGATTGAGTTCTTGCTTCTCTTCTGTCTTTTGACCTCAATTTAAGGCACAGGTGGTGACCGTCCCTGCCCACCTCCACTCCCCGCCCTCCCAGCCACAACTGGACCCACTGGACTTCAGAGCTCTGATTTGGTGAAGGACTGAACTCCAGATAAGCATTCAGGCTGTATGTGTCTATATGATTCTGAATTCACCCTAAGATTTGAAGTCAGGAGACATGAGCTCCAAGGCCACTTCTTTGGCATTTGTGAGCTGGGTGACCGGCCCACTGAAGACGAACAACCAGGGAGAATGCCCTCTGGGCTTTCCAGGGCCCTCAATCAAACCATGGGTACCATGCATCCCATATGGGTGATTTGACTTTGATTAACTCATCTGACCTCTCTGTCTTCAGTTTCTGAATATCTAAATTGGGATTAATAATCCCTGCTTGATGGACACCATTGCCCTGTTGTAAAGGACCACTCACTGCAGTAAACCTATGCAATGTAACATAAATTTATTATTACTATGTAGACTGATTTTACATGGCATCATAGATATGTAGGTGGAAGGCATCTTAGGGATCATCTCATACAAACATCTCACTTTCCACGTTCCATGACTGGTGCTAATGGATGAATGACTGGGAGGGGACTTAGGGGGCATCTGCTCCAAGCCCATCATCTTATAGGTGAGGAGGCAGGGGCCAGGCAGCTAGGAGGCATCATGGTACCTAAGATTCTGGGCCTGAAGTCAGGAAAACCTAAGTTCAAATATAGCCTCAGACACTTACTATCTGTGTACCCCTGGGCAACTCACTTCACCCTGTTTGCCTCAGTTTCCTCATCTGCAAAATGAGCTGGAGAAGGAAATGACAAACTTCTCCAGTATTTTTTCCAACAAAACCCCAAAATAGAGTCACAAAGAATTGGACAGAACTTAAAAATAACTGTATAGCAACAAAAGCAGAAACCCATAGCAGTGATTTTACTCAAAGCCACCAGGTTGTCAGCATTAGCTGAGAGATTGAAACCAGGCTCTCTGACTTCACAATCCGTTTTCTTTTTTTGAGGTCCCACCTTCTTCCCAGGTTAGTGAGCATCAGAACTGGGTTTGGAGGAGCTCCTCTGACTGTACCCACCAATGCCTCCCATGGACCACAAGATGTGGGGAATCTCCACAGTTGATGCATCTGATGGTAAATGGTAAATGTGGTAACCACCAGAAAAACAGAGGCCCCTGTAGTAGCAGTTTCATTTCTGTTCTAGGGAGATTCTCGTCAATTTATAAGACCCGAGTCCCCAAATAGAAAGGCCAGCTTCTGTTGTCCTTGTATTCCAAGAACCTGGCCAGTGTGTGACACACTTGTCCAATCATTTTTCAGTCTTGTCTGACTCTCTGTGACCTCATTTGGGGTTTTCTTGACAGATATACTGAAGTAGTTTGCCATTTCCTTCTTCATTTTACAGATGAGGAAACTGAGGCAAGCAGGGTTAAATAACATACCCAGGGTCACAGAGCTAGTAGGAGGTATTAGAATATAATCTGATGGATGTAGCCTGAACTTTGGGTTCATTTAAAACATGGAAGAAGGCAGGGCATATCTGAGCCACAGGAAAGCATGGGAAGAAGTAGAGAGGCCACAGAGATCACTGTCTTTACTCATCTTCTCCACCCTTTTCTCCCTCATCCCTCTATCTTCTCCTTCTCTTCCTCCTCATTCTACAGTTAGTAGAAATGACTCACTATAGGTTAATGGTAAGAACCGTTTTGGAGTTAGGAGACCCAGTTTTACCACTCAGTCCTTTCACACTCAGTCCCTTCCCTTGTCTGGGCCCCATTTTCTAATTCATAAAATGTAGAGGCTGGACTCCAGTCTCTTCGTCTCTACCTCATCCTAGATGAACTCAACTGCTGCCTCCTCTTTCTCCTCAGTGCTTTGTAGGAAAGTAGACAGGACTCTAGCTAGCTCTGGAGTCAAAGGATCTGGACTTCAATTCTGCTTCTGTTACTGAATACCTGTATGGGCAAATCATTTCCTCTTTTGGCCTCACTTCTCTCATTTATCAAATGAGGGGGTAGCATTAGGTGGCCCCAATATCCCTTCCAGTTGTAGACTTGTAATCTCCTGACCTTTCTTCCCTACAGGGATCTCCCACCACTGAACATGCCAATCCTGTGCACAGAAAAGGTAATTTACAAAGGGACTCTGGTAGCCCCAGGACCTCCCAAGAAGGGAATAATTAACTCTCCAACTTCAGTTGAAAAATCGCTTTGAGATCCCGTGTGAAAGGCGTTCCTAAGTACAAATGAGAGGCAATTAGCCAGAGTACATTTCTTTCTGCACAGATACATACGTAAATGTACCCTGTGATGCCCTGTGGGGGAGGTCTAATTAGCTATCTGCTATAAGTGAAATGAGATCCCCCTCCAGATGAAAGGAGGCTGAGCTGATGGGTAAGAGCCAAGCATTATCCTAGGGAACATTTGATGGGGGCCCATTCCTGTACCCTACCCATTATCTGCTGGGGTTGACGTCATTCTCTACCATCAGCAACGGTCCTGCCCATGAGAGATTTAATGGGAGAGAAAGGCCCCACTAAGTGACCCTTGAAGGAAACACCGGCGGCTGGTGAGTCAGAGGTTTGCTCCCAGGGCCTTGCTCAGTCATAGGTTTCCAAGAAGCAGGATATTATGATTCCCCCTCCCCAGTCCCTCAAGCCCTGTGGCACATCTGAGTCTTTAATTGGTTCATGATCTTTGAAGAAGTCATTTCAGGTAGTGGGTGATGAGTCAGTGATGTCAATGAGGAGTGGTTGGCTTGGAATTTTCACTTCCTCATCTGTAGTCAGATTAGAGCTGATTCTCAATATTCAGGGGAACTTAATCCTATTCTACAAATATTGATTAGATACTAGAGGTGAGACCACCCAGACCCTGCCTTGCATTCAGGTAAGACGTTTGGGCACTACAGAAAGCATTGGATTTGGAACTGGAAGACCTGCTTGTCAGCGAGATGAACTTGAGTGACTTATTTAACTTCTCTGGGCCTCAGTTTCCTACTCTGTAAATAAGGGTATATGTAAAAGTTTCCCTTCTAGAGCTAAATCTATGATCCTGAATCTATGACCATAAATAAATGGACAAGTTAGATCATGATTAAGTGCCCAGAACTCTCACATGGAATTACACGGAATATGTCTCATTGACCATCTGATCCAACATAGACCTGAATAAAATCTTCACCATCACACACCCAATGAGTGGCCCTTTGCAAGACCTCTAGTGAGGGGAGCTAACCACCATTCCATGTGAGGCCATCTCTCTTCTTGCTCAGAAACTTCTCCTTACTTTGAGCCAAAGACTCCTCCCTTCCAATCACCATCCATTGTTTCTAGGACAAAGACTTGGAGATGGAAATCTTGGCTTTTGGGAGTCTTTTATTCTATAGGCTGAGCACCCCATTTCCCTTAACTCGCCATCCTATGGCATGGACCCAAGCCCCTTCACCATTCTGATCACCTTCAACTGGATAGTTTATGGAGCTAGATGGAATGTCAAAGGCCATTCAAGCTAACCCTATTTGACAGAGAGGAAATTGAACATCAGCCAGGTTCAGTGACTTGTCCCAGGTCTCATAGCTGATAATGCTAGATGTGAGATTAGAACCCAGGTTTTCCAGAGCTCTTGCATTATATCAAGCTCCTCCTGTGTCCTCTTTATATTGATATGGAAATCAGAACTAAATGTAATAATGAAAATGTAGTCTGATTAGCTTAGAAGAGGAGGGCTATTACCTCTGTATGAACTGAAGTTAATGCTCCTTTGAGAGGCAGCGAAGGCCAAATGGCCACTTGTTGGGTATGTGACAGTGAAGATTCTATTGAGGTCTGTGTTGGACTAGGTGATCAATGAGACAGTGCACGTATTTCTGTGTGAGAGTTTTGTGTACTTAATCATAATATCACATTATTATTGGTACTTTTATTATTGAAAGGAAGTAAGTGGGGTTAAGTGAATTCCCCAGGGTCACACAGCTAGTAAGTATGTAAGGCTGGATTTGAACTCAAATCCTCCTGACTCCAGAGTTGGTGCTCTAGACCTAGAGAGGGAAAGATGAGATACAATCCAAGCTGAGATTGACCCTCTAACTTATATTTAGTTATGAATATAGACTCATAGTATTATTGACTTAGCACTAGAAGGGAAACTGGGAAGGGAGTCATTAAGTTTCATCACCACCCCCCCACTTATTTACAGTTGATAGGGTATTACATATTCCTCCTAGCCCCAGGAAGTTACTGTTGTTCATTTAGTAATGTCTGACTCTTCATGACTCCATTTGGGTTTTCTTGGCAGAGATGCCAAGAATGCTGGAGAGGTTTGCCATTTCCTTCCCAGATCATTTTACAGATGAGGAAACTGAGGCAAATAGGGGTTAAGTGACTTTCCCCGGATTACACAGCTAGTAAGTGTCTGAGGCTAGATTTGAACTCACAAAAAGAGTCTTCAGGTCTGACACTCTCTCCACTGTGCCACCTAGCTGCTCCTGGGAAGCCAGGAAAACTGGAGTTCAAATGTTGCCTTTTCTCCATACAGGCTGTGTGACCCTGGAATAGTCACTTATCCTCAGTGCTCTAAGCAACTTTCCCAGATTATGTGTTTCAGGGCAATTGCAGATATTCATTGGCAAATGGGGTTTACTTAACTAAGAATTCCTAACACCAAACAAATCATAGTTGTAGTCTCTTTCTGCATGTTCTTTTTAATGTGTTCCAGGACACCATCAAACTTCTTTTTCCCTTGGCTGCCATATAACACTACAGATTTCGATTGAGCTTGGAGTCCACTAAAACCCTAAGATCTTCATCCGGTTGCCGGCTAACCATTGCCTCCTCCTCCAATATCCCTTCTTGCCTATTGTTGACAAGCTATCCTTTGGCTACTTCCCAAAGCTCTCCTAGTCTTCTGCCCATCACCAATGAATTCCACTTTGGATGTGCTCTCAGTGATAGGAAATTTCCCTGGATATTAGACCTAAGTTGATTTCTTTGCCACTAACATCCCGTGTACCTGATTCTTCTGCCTGGGGCCAAGCAAGACTTCAGTCTTCCACATGGCAAGTCTTCCTTTATATACTTAAAGACTGCTAACAACTGACCCACTCAGGGGGATGTTGGCAGGTTCGGATGAAGTAATGTGTCTATATTCCTATATAAATGTCCCCTATTATTAGTATCAAAGCTTCAAAGTGATGAAAAAAGTCAAGAATGTGGAGAGGTAGCCCACAGGGCTCCTAGTCACACTTTCTCTACTGTATCCAAGGCAAAGGAGAAGGGAGTATGTGGTAGAAAGATTAGGGGAGCTGGAATAAAGGGAGCCTGGTTTCAAATCCTAGCCTGTTCCTCAAACAAAGCTGGAGGGCTTCTATCTGGTACAATGTGAGTTCATAGTTGAGGAGATAGGGGTCTTGCTGCTCACTGGAGAGACAAGAAATCCGTCACCAGTGGGACCTTGGGTCTGGGGCAGAGATTTCATTGGGTGGCACCATCTGGTAAAAAGAAAGGGAAGATGTGTTGTATCCTTCCAGTAGAATTTAAGCTCCTCATGGGCAGGGCCAATTTAAAACTTTTTTGTCATGTTATCTCTAACATCTAATGCATTGCCTGTCACTTAGAGATGGGGACTGGTTTGGGATTTCATTGGTTAAAGGGAATTTCCAGATGAAGAAAGAATTTTACCCAGACAGGTCAGCACCTTCTTTGAAACTGAGAATCTTGGGGACTTGCCAAGAGTGCTGAGAAGTTAAGAGATTGTCCCAAAGCCAAGATGTGTCTGAGGCAGGACTCAAGCAGAGATGTCCCAGCTCTAATGCTGACTTTCTGTATGTTGTACCATGGAGCCTCTTCCTGGGCATTGAATAACAACTGAAATAGAGAAGGAACCATGGGTAGGAAGAAGAAGTAAGAGGAACAGAGGGGAGCCTGAGTGACTCCTGGGGTCCTTCAGGACTGAGACTGAGAGGTAACTTGTAGGCTGTGGTCAGAGAAGGCATTCCTGAACTCAAGGAAATGCCCAATGAGCTCAGAGCCAAGCCAAAGAGGGTGTGTCAGAGTTGCCCTGAGAAGGGAGATCTTCAGGCTAGCCCTCTCTCCTTTCCTTCCTTCCTTCCTTCCTTCCTTCCTTCCTTCCTTCCTTCCTTCCTTCCTTCCTTCCTTCCTTCCTTCCTTCCTTCCTTCCTTCCTTCCTTCCTGCCTTCCTTCCTTCCTGCCTTCCTTCCTGCCTTCCTTCCTTCCTGCCTTTCCTTACAGCTCTGGGGAGGGCGACATGTTCCAAAGTTTCATCACTCACTGTTGCTTTGAGGTGACATTGTAATCTGCAGATGGCCCCATCCTTTTTCTGATTGCATCCACCCACTACTGAGGCACCTTGTCCTATTCAGAATACACTCTTTTTAACTTAAGGCTTTCAGTTTGGGGGTCAACTTGACAGAAGCACCCTCAGAGGCCATGTAGTCCAATCTCTTAATTTGATAGATAAAAACTTGAAATCTAGACATTTCATAAAGTAATAGCCCAAGAATTTAGTGGATCTTTGGGGATCTATCACATTCCTTCTTTTACTGTAAGTCCTCAGGGTCCCAGAGGCCCAGATTCAGAGCTAGAAGGCTCTTAGAGATCAGAGTCAACTCCCTCCCCTATTTTACAGGTGAAGAAATGGAGGCTCTGAATGTTTACACGAGGCTCATTAGCTGGTGTGAAAGGATCATAGAGATAGGGACAAGGCTTCAGATTTCACTGGAACAGAAAATTATCTGGTGAGGAAATTCCGTCCCCTGATGCATACACATCCATGCCCTCTCTCCAAATTCCAGACAAGGAGAGTTGCTTGGAGCATTTCCAAGTTAGGGGGCTTGTCTAGGGTCATACAGTCAGTATATATTGAAGTCAAGACTCAAATCCAGGACTTCATGACTTTGAGGCCCATTCTCTATGTACTACATTATTCTGCTGCTCAGAGAGTCAGATTTGGGATCAAAAAATCAGAGTTGCCAGGGACCCAGAGGTACCTCAAGTTCAACCGTTTTATGTTGTTGTGATTTTTGTTGAATTCTGTCTGACTCTTCACCACCACATTTAGGGTTTTCTTGGCAAAGATACTAGAAGGGTTTGCCATTTTCTTCTTCCACTCTTTTTACAGATGAGGAAACTGAAGCAAACAGGGTGAAGTAATCTGCTCAGGGTCACACAGTTGGTAAGTGTCTGAGATCAGATTTGAACTCTGGTCTTCCTGACTCCATTATCTTGGAGTGAGGGGTTAAAGGCAGCATTAGTGCCAAGCCCAAAGTCCCTGATCTGTTTGAACAGCTAAACTTGTCTCATCATATAATTCTACAATCCACTGGATCAGCTAGCTGCCCTTTTCGTCGATGTCAGAGAATTTAAATCATCTTGCCCAAGGTCACCTTTTTCCAAGGCAGAATTTGAACTCAGTTCCTTTGACTCCAAAGCAGGAGCCTTTTCCATCATACCAGTCTGGGACAGAGAGTACTAAATGTCCTCTGTACACACACCATACCACTGGAAATTGGTTATTTTTATCATTTTCAGTGACCAAGTGTCCCTAATTGAACTCTTTCCAGCCTGAAGCACACATGTTTGCCAGCTGGGTAAGAAACAGGCATGAACAGAGTGATTGTATTTCCTGAATTCATCCTGGGCATTGTAGCGATTAGTCCTGATGAAGGAGGATTTTCTTCTCCAATGGCCTCTTCATTCCCCCTTCCTGGGCTGTCCCTTTCCCCCATTATCTCGGGGGAAAAAAAGGCAGCCTCAGTGCCAAGCACAAGTCCTTGAGCTGTTTGAACAGCTGAACTTGTCTCATTTAATGATTCTACGATGTCAGAGCATGAAAGAACATTAGAATACAGAATTTCAAACCTGGGAAAGGCCTCAGAACATAGAATGCCAGAACCAGGAAGATCCTGAGAGCATACAATTCCAGGAACATTAGAACACAGAATTCTAAGGAGTTAGGAGAGGGCTTAGGATGTAGGACTGTCAAGAACCTCAGAACACAGACTTGTTAGGTTTGAGAGGGACTTCAGAGATGCTAGGGAGCCAGACCCAGAATGTCCAATTGTCCTCCTCAAGATCCCTCAGTGAATTACTAGAAGATATAGACTTTGAAAGCATCTCTCCTAATCCTAGTCTAGGGTGACTTTCCCTTCACCACTTGGTTTGTGGATGAATCTCTGCAATAGAGAACATAACCAAATATAGTGAGAAATCATTGAAAATGGATATTAAAGAAACATAAAAGAGAGTCAAGTGTAATGAAAACTTGTTCGAAAGATCACAGAAAAATCTACCTTTCCACCAATGAGTGATCCATCCTTTTGATGGACATTGCCAGGATGTATCTCCTTGGGCATTTAAGAGTTAGAGAACTGCAGGAGAACCCAGTGGTTTGGTTTTTCTACTTCTTTTCACAAATACCATTTCATCACTTTTTATAAAGTTCCACTAATATTCAGGGTATTGTCCTTGGTGCTAGGAATACAAAGATGACAATCAGGCAAGGTGCCCCCTGTCAGGAATAGAATGTTTGACATGGAGCCAGGAAGATCTGAAATAAGTGACCCTGGTCAGGTCACTAAGTCCTTTTTGCCTCAGTTTGCTTATACATAAAATGATTGGAGAAGGAAATGACAAACTACTTCAGTAGCTCTGCCAAGAAAACCCCAAATGGGGTCATGGAGAGTTGAACACAACTGAAATGACCGAACAATAACAAATAGTATATGAACTAATAATTATGGTTGTAATAATTCAATTTAGTTCAACAGTTATTTATTAACAATTATATGTGACAACTATACTATCTACTGGGGATTCAAATGAAGCAATTCTTACCCTCAAAGTAACAGGATGACTCTTGACAAGTTGAATAAAAGTTGCCAACCTTCATTGATAGAGGGAGTTTCCTCACTGGGAAGCCCTCAGTGCTAATGAGATCATAGGTCCAGTCTCTAACCCTTTTCTCTCTCTGTGGCCAAACAAAACAAAGCAAATGAGAAATTCAAGACCTGCCTAAATGACAATTTTATTTTTCCAAAGATGGAAGAAGCAACTGGAGGTCTGGCTGGTGACTGATTCCTGACCCACAAGGAGGAATCAGGTACTTCATTAGGAAATGTCAATGGTCTTGTGCCATTTCACCATTGAGTTTGTCACAAACAAGGAGGAAACTTTGGAAGTATCCAATGAGTATGTCAGATCTAGGGAGAACAATTTGAAAAGTGTCCAGAGAAAATATGTTAGATCCAATGGCTAAATATTCCATTGGACAGAGGTTCTTAACCTAGGTTCTTATATTCCAAAGAGGTCTCTGGGTGATTTTCTCAGTGTCTATAAATTTGGATAAGAAAAGAAAAATACATCTTTGTTTTCACAACCTCTGTCTGAAATTTTGAAAATTCAATTATTTAGAAACACTATTCATCAAAGGAGTCTGCAGGCTTCACCAAGTTGGTCCGTGACCAAAACCCCCCAAAACAACAGCAAAAATGTTAAGCCATGCCAAAAGAAGTGAGAAGCCTTCAAGACTGAAATACAGAAAGGAAAACCAGAAATAATTCTGACGTGGAAGAAAAGAGAGGGCTGCCTAAGAAACCAATCAGCGCAGTCACATAAAAACTTATTCTCACTGATTTGTTACAGAGATGCATAGAAGGTGGATGCTGGGTGAGGTAGCGTTCATCGTAAGAATAGGATGAGGAGCCCTGAGGTCCAGAATGCTAAGGACAAAAGGATGGGCTGTTTTGACAACAGTTCTTTGATGTGTACTTGGCATCTGATGGATCCCTCCCTTCCCCATTAATCATCACATCGAATGATGACGCCAGTGTTTGGAGCCTGGGTCACTGGGAGACCTCTGATGCTATCAAGAGAAAGAGGGAAGTTTCTTTTAAGCCTTTACCACATTATCCAAGGAAAAGGAAGCATGTGGAACTCATTACCTTAAGATGCTGACAGTATAAATAGACCTCTACAGGACTGAGACAAATGCTGATCTGGCAGGTAGAGATGAAGCTCTAGGGAGGGAAAGGGTTGGGACATGCCACTCAGAAGGAAAGAAGGCTGATGTTTGATGCACCCAGACAGCTTCCCACGATAATTTAAAGTCAGCTTTATTCGTAAGAAGCCAAAGGACATCACTAGGCTCAAGCAGGTTCAAGAAACCCGAGCTGGGCATTGCCTCTGGATTGCCATGTCATAATTGAATTTCCTTTTGGTCTCAAAGTGTACCAAGTGCTGATAAATTGAGAAAATATATTGACTCGTGTGTGTATGTGTGTGTGTGTGTGTGTGTGCGTGTGTGTGTAGGGGATGGACACAAACTAGGCTCTGAAAGCTATTTCAGAAAATTAGAATTTGGGAAGAAAGGTGATAAATTCCATTTTTTCAATGAAAAGTTTTAGTGACAAACTTCTGAACACTAATGGCCAAAGGGAGAAGACAGGCTTGATGTAAAGGGGATGATTTGGGCTCAGTGTCAGGAGAAGCTTCCTAACCATCAGGGCTACCCCCAAATGTAATTGGCCATTTCAAGTGATGAGGAGCTGCTCCCACTGGAAAGATCTTTATGGAGATGTTGGACTGTCATTTATCAGCAGAAGTGTGTAGGGAATTCTCATTCACCTGAGGTAAGGATGGCCTCTGTGGTTATTTCCAATTCTGATATTTTGTGGTTCTGTGACTTAGGTGATGGATAGTAGACTGACAACTCCCAAAATCAACTTTTATTTGCTCCTGGGATTCCAAAATCCTAGGTTCCTTGGGCTGGAAGAGGCTGAAAAGAGGTTTATAGTGACCATGGCCCTGTATTTGGAGTTGAAACATCATAGATCATCCCAGAAATTACTTCTTTATAGATGTTGCTTCCCCCCACTAGAATGTGAGCACTTTAAGGATAGAAGCTTCATTTTTGTTTTTGAATCTCCAGTGCTTAGCACATAGTAAACACAATAAATGTTTTTTTCCATCCTTCCTTCCTTCCTTGCTTCCTTCCTTCCTTCCCTCTGACTATATAGGAGAGATGTCCTTCCTTCCTTGTGTATCTTGCTTTCCAAACATATTTTGCTTAACTTTCCATGATGTCTTCTACCTCTTAAAGCCCCTGAACACTTTAGCTGATTTCTAGGATAGAGCCTTTTCTAGCATTCTTTTCAAATTAATTTTTTAAAATTAATAAACATTTATTATTTTACCTTCCCATCTCCCTTTTCCTCCTCCTATCCCCACTGGGAAAATAAAAAAAAGAAATTGAATCTTTTTAATAAGCATACTTTGTACAGCAAAACAAGTTTCTGCAATGATTATGTCCACACATGTGTATCTCATTCTGAATATGGAATTCATCACCTCTCTGCCAAGGGTAGCATCCTTCATCATTAGACCCCTAGAATCTTGGTTGGTCATGGTATTCAGTCAGTCAACAGTCAACGAACAGTTATTAAGCAACTATTCACAAGAGGTGCACAATCATTTTATGGGGGATGCAACATGCAAATAACTCTATACATACAAACTACTTTGTTGCGTTGTGTTGTTTCAGTTGTGACTGACTCTTTATGATCCTCATTTGAAGTTTTCTTTGGAAAAATACTGGAAGGGTTTGTCATAGTCTTCTCCAATTCATTTGACAGATGAGGAAACTGAGGCAAATAGGGTTAAGTGACTTACCTAGCCTCACACAGTTAGTAAGTGTCCGGGGCTGGATTTGAACTCAGAAAGATGTCTTCCTGATTGCAAGCCCAGTGCTTCATCCACTGCACCACCTTCCTGCCTTTATGCAAACTACACAGAAAGGATAAATTGAACACAGTCTCAAAGGGAAGACAAGATTAAGGAGGACTGCGAAAGGCCTCTTGCTGGGGTAAGATGACTTGAAGGAAGCCAGGAGGAGATGGATGATATTCTGAAATCTTTCAAAGTTGTTGATTTTTCTGAAGTTTTTAGATATAGTAAAAATCACTCTCCTTATTTTGCTCTCTTCACCCTGAATCAGCTCCTACAAAATTCCCAGGGTTCTCTGAAACTATTTCTTCATTTCTCAGAGTGCAACAGTATTTAATTACTTTCATGTACCATAATTTGCTCAATCATTTTCCAGTTGATGGACACCTCTTTATAGTTTCTGGTTCTTTGTCATGACAAAAAGAGCTGTTATCAATATTTTTTATACCTATGAATCCTTTTCTTTTTGCTTTGATCTCTTTGGGGTATAAGCTTAGCAATAGTATTGTTGAGCCAAGGGACATGCAAGATTTATTGACTGGGGAGGCATAGTTCCGAACTTCTTTCCAGAATGGCCTGATCCATTGACCTAGTGCCATTAATTGTATTTGATGTGCCTGTTTTCCTGAAGAACCTCACAATTAGTCATTTTCCTCTCTTGTCACCTTGGTAATCTGATTAGTATGAGTTGGAACCTCTGAGATGAGTTGCTTCAACTTGAATTTATCTAATGAAGTCAACAAAGCAAACATTTATTAAGCATTTACTGTGTGCTAGGCATTGTCTCATAAAGGCACATAAAAACAGTACCTGTCACCAAGTGTCATTGTTAGTGATTTGGAGTTTTTAAAAATTCATGATTGATAGCTTGGATTTCTTGCTTTGAAAACAGGTCATTTGTGTATTTTGACCATTTATTAATTGGGAAAAAGCTAAATTTGAATCGGTTTCTTATTTGTCTGGGAAATGAAATCTTTATTAGGGAAACTTGCTGAAAAGATTGTTTTTCCCTCAGTTAACTTTTACACTTCTAACCTTTGCTGCATTGTTTTGGTTTGTGCCCATAACTTTTAAAAATGTTTCATTAAACAAAGTAGTTCATTTTCTGTTTTATGATCCTTTCCATCTCTTGAACTCATTCGCTCTCCATAAACCCAAAAGATAATGTCTTTCATTCTATCTCTTATGTCCTATCTGATGGCGCAGTCAGTTTTGAGGTGTGGTCAGCCTAGGTCTAAAGGAAGGAATAGTTCAGTCTCATAGGGAGATGACCTTCTCATAGGACAAGGCATTTGGAGTGAGGATCTCAGGGCAGAAATATGGGCACATACTGACACACCCACTAGTATCCTCTTCATCTTTCATCTGGTTACCTACCCACTCTACTAAAGGGCCCTGGGCAAATCAAAGCACTCAGAGAGCAGTTGGTGTAGTATAAAGAAAAGCAACTTTGACTGTATGTCTGTGTTCAAGCACTGACTGTTATTTTACTTCCTATATGGATTTAGGCTTAATTTTTCTAGACCCCAGTTTCCTTCTGGTAAAATGAAAAGCTTAGACTAGCTCAGTTCTTTATGGTCCATTATAACTCTTAGGGTTAGGACTCAGCATACAAAATGTTTGTTCCTCCAGGAGTGGAGGTTCATTTCTCAACCAGGAGATGAGAGAAAGTGTCCTGGAGGAGATGGCTACTCCCCTAGGGTATTTCTGAGCTAATGTAGCAGTAGCTATCACTTAGTCAACCATCAAACATTTATAAAGGCCCTACTATATGCAAGTGCTGAGGATACAAAAAAAAAATGGAATGGGTTTTGCCCTCAAAGAGACTACATTCACTAGGGTAGCTAGGTGTTGCAGTGGGTAGAGCACTGGGGCCTAGAGACAGGAAGACCTGAATCTGAGGCTGGCCTGAGATACTCACTAGTTGGACAAGTCACTTAACCTCAGTTTTATCATCTGTGAAATGGGAATAAGAATAGCACCTACCTCCTAGAGCTGTTATGAGGATCAAATGAGAAAATAATTGTTATGAGATAATGGCACATAGTAGAAACTACATAATACATACGTACACATATATAAATACATACATACACACACAAAATAAATATGAAGTAGAAGAAAAAAACAGTGAGGTGAGAGAGTGCTGGCAATGGGAGAAATGAATTAAGGCTTCCTACAGAGGGTGATAACTGAGCTGAATCTTGAAGGGAGCCTCCATGAGCATGAAGTTCCTCCATGAGGAATGATGGAGGATGGCTGGTTTAAAGCTATGAACCAGGGCTGGGGATCTTGTGGTCTTGAGGGCATATGTGGCCTTCTAGGTCCTCAAGTGTGGTACTTTGACTGAATCCAAGCTTCACAGAGCAAATCCCTTAAGTTTGGATTCAGTCAAAAGGCCACACTTGAGGACCTCGAGCGCCACATGTGACCTCGAGGCCGCAGAATCCCCACCCTGGCATGGACTGAGACCAGTTTGGAAGGGCTATAGAGTTCCTGTGTGGGCAGTGTGGAGCATAGAGACAGTCATGACAAGCTCTTACTGAGGAGCTGGGTGCCCCACAGGAACCTGGCTCCATTTCTCCTTCCCAGCTCTAGGAGTGACCCTGAGGAGTCATGGCTTGTCTTTCTAATTTTATCCACTGGAGTCCCCATTCCAATGTCTCTCCAATATGTCAACTACCAGCTATAGTTAGCATCTCCCTCTTGCCATGGATTAACCCAGTGACAGCGAGATGGCTCAGAGAGAGTACTAGGCCTGGAGTCGAGAAGACCTAAGCTCATCTCTGGCCTCAGATACTTACTAGCTGGGTGACCCTGGGCAAGTCTCTTAACCCTATTTGCCTCAATTTCCTCATCTGGAGAAGGAAATGACAAAGCACTTCAGCATCTTTGTGAGGAAAACCCCAAATGGGGTCATAAAGAGTTGGACATGAATGGAAAAATGACTGAGCTAAAATCCAATGTCTATTGTTCCAGTGTCCAATTAGTTTTTACAAAGGAATCTTTTATTCAAAAGATATGACAAGAAAACAAGTACAAAGATTTGTTCTCTCATATATATATATATATATACACACACACATATACACGCACATGTATATATACACATACATATACATGTGTATATACATACATATATGTGTGTGCATATATGTATATGTGTACATGCATACATACATACATATTAGGGGCAGAGAGATGGCACAATGTACTGAGCATGGGCTTGGAGTCAGGAAGACTTGAGTTCAAATTCAGCCTCAGATACTAGAGATGCAGCCTTCATCAAGTCTCTTAACTTTTATCTGCCACAGTTTCTACAGCTGTTAATGGCACCTACTTCCCAGGGCTGTCGTGAGGATCAAATGAGGAAAATATTTATAAAGTGCTTGGTTTAAGTAATCCTTGTTATTGTTCTATTTCTGATAACCCTTCAAAAGCAAAAAGGAACAAATGCCAAGACAGAATGGAAAGGCACCATTCATTCAGAGTTCTGGGTGGGCTTGGGGTTGGGGGACAGTTAGCTTGCAGCAAGTGCCCGTTGTTAGCCCTGCTGAATTTTTCCCCACCTAGAGGCTTACAATAGTCCTTTCTATCACCACCAGAACAGAGAGAGGGAGAGAGGGAGAGGGGAGAGAGAGAGAGAGAGACAGAGAGACAGAGAGAAAGGGAGAGAAAGACAGAGAGAGAGAGAGACAGACAGACAGACAGAGACAGACAGACAGAGAGAGAGAGACACAGAGAGAGACAGAGAGACAAAGAGACAGAGACGGAGACAGAGACAGAGAGAGATAGAGAGGGAGAGAGAGACAGAGAGAAAGAGGGGACAGAGAGAGAAAGAAGGGAGAGGGGGGGAGAGAGAGAGAGAGAGAGAGAGAGAGAGAGAGGAGAGAGAGAGAGAGAGAGAGAGAGAGAGAGAGAGAGAGAGGTTGATCTGGTTGGTTAGGGCCTTTTCCTGTGTCTCTAATTTGAAATCAGGATCTAATTCATGCTGTGCCCCTCCCCCCACCCCATCCCCACCCCTTTCTTATGTGAGAAGCAAACAGGAAATAAGTCATAGAATTCTTATGCATGGTCTGAACCCTAACCCTAAATGTGATCACTTGGGTGATAGAATCTGACAGCACACTGTACCTGCTCATAAGAACTGGGCTCTCACTGGCTTGGCTCAGATACATACATATGTGTGTGTGTATGTACATACATATATTCATTTATATGCATGTCCAGGTATATGCATATATATTTATGAATTATATGTGTTATTCTCAATTACCTGAATATATCCAGTACTTTCCTTTACTTCAGCTTAATTTTTTGTATTTTTATTTTATTAAATATTTCTCACATATATAAAAAATAGTATGTTTTAAAAATTCTCTTCCTTCCTCCTTCACCTCCCCCCTCCCTGAGAAGGCAGGCAACTTGCTATAGATTATACATATGAATTTATGCAAAACATATTTCTATATTAGCTATGTTGCAAATGAAAACATAACCCCCCCTCCCCCCAAAAAAACAACCCAAGAAAAATAAAGTAAAAAAAAAAGAACAACTTTGCCTCATCAGGTCTTTCTTTGGAGGTGGATAGCATTCTTTATCCCAAGTCCTTCGGAAGCCACTGAGCTTTTGTCCAAGTTGATTTCCCTCCACTTGACCTGCCATGCTCTCTCTCCTTGTCTTCTATCTCTACCTTTGAAAATCCTAGCCCTCTGCCAAGGCTCATGCTAAAATGTCACATCCTCTGTGAAGATTCTTAGAGGCTCATGACCCCAAAGCAAGGAAGGAAGGGACCTTTAGAGTTCAGAATCTATGAGCCAGAGAAGGACTTCACAGAGGATGTGACCTTTAGGCAGGAGTCTTGGAAGGGGGCTAGGATTTCAATAGGCTTTAGAACTGGAAGACACTATTTCCCATCCGTTCTTCAGCCTACTTCCTTCAATTTCCACCCCCTCCTGCCCCAGCAGAGAGATTTCTCCTTCCTCTGGTCTCCGATAGCATTTTGTGCTTCTGTTAATCAACCAACCAACAGGTCAACCAATTATCAAAAACATGGAGGTGAAGGTGAGAGGGCATTTAGTCCAACTCAGACTTTCAAAAGGGATTCCCTCTTCACCCTCCCTTATAAGTGGTCACAACTCTTCTGTTTGAAGTGTTCCAGCAAAGGCGAGAGCTCACCACAGTCATAGGCATCTCTTTCCTCTTTTGAGTGGCTCTGATTGTAAGGAAGTCAAACCCAAATTTACCTCTTATACCTTGTGCTACTAATTTGGTCCTCTGAGACCCAACAGAATAAGTCAGATGGTAGCCCCTTAGAAAGCTGAAATCCACCATCACATATCCCTGAACCTTCTCTTCTCCAAACTGAACAGCCCCAGTTCTCTCCAATGATCCTTGCGTGGAAATGGGGAACATTGAAGAGAGCAGGACTTTAAGTTGAGAAGTTCTCAGCTCAAATCCTGCCTCTGATACTTACAAAGTTAAGTTTCTGTAGGCAAGTCACTAAAGCTCTCTTTCCCTCAGTTTCCTTATCTGTAAAATGGTAACAATTTGCAGTGCCTATATCATAGTCTTGTTGTGAGACTCAATCAAGATACTATGTGCAGAGACTTTTTCAAACTTAAAATCTGGCCACAAAGTCAATGTGGAGAAAGACTGGACCAGAGGTTGCAAAGAAGTGGATTTGGTTACCATCTCTGATACATGGCTACCTAATCTTAGACGAGTCCCTCCATCTTTTCTTGCCTTAGTCAATTCTCTAAGAGAATTGGAGGAGGCAAAAAGGTACAGTAGGGAGAACTCTGGATTTGGAGTCAGAGGACCCAAGTTCAAATCCTTACCTTGTCTCTCACTACTTATAGGACCTCTACCTCTTCATTCACATTTGAGTTTTATAGCTGCCATTAAAAATCCTTTGTGGTCCCACAGCGAGTTAAGGAACTTGTGCCAAGCTCTGAATGCTATCGATAGAACTTCCCTGCTTAATGGTTATTTTATGGCTGGTTGTTTTCTTTGCCATGCTATTTCATTCAGGACCCTCTAGCCCGGTGATGCCCCCATTCTCCATTTCCCAGAGATTTCATCATTCTGGGGCATCACAGGAGTCTCCTTCCTTCCTTCTGTCTTGTCTTTTCAACCCTTCTAAGCCCCATCATACCGAGGAACATTTGTCCAACATGTGCCTTGGAGGCGGGCTGGCTGGGGAAGCTTGGCCTTCCGGGCAGCAGCGTTTGTTCTCATGATCACGGACATGCTTAAGTAATGAAAATGGCCTGTCAGGGCCGAGGCTCACATGGAGAGACTATTTATAGATGTGCAGAAAAGCCCTGATGTGATGACTTACATTATGGTCCATGGGGAATGGAAAATTCTTGAGCTGAGTGAGACCATAAAAGGCTTTTAAAATTAGTCTCATCAGGCTTTCTTCATCAAAGGCTGAAATGAGTTTATTTTGGTGAAGAACTTAGACTATCTCCCCTCCTCCCACTCTTAATTTCACCCTCCCCACAAATATATATATATATATTTTAAAAGAAGCCTTTCATCTGTAAAAGGCATAGTGGTCTGGGAGCTAGAATCAGAATAAGAATGGGTGCATCCTTTGTCAGAGAACCCAGGTTCAAAGAAGTTTACTATTTATTAGATGTGTGACCTTGGGTAAGTTACTCACCCTTTTGGGACTTAATTTCCTCAGCTAGAAAATGAAGTTAGGGGACTTATTATAGGCCTAGAGTTGGAAGTGATCTTTGAAATCATTTAGGCTAAACCCTTTGTTTGACCAAAGTGGAAAGAGAAGACATGTCCCACCTAAAGTCATGCATAGGACCGTAGGTCTGGAGTCGGAAGGACCTAAGAGGCTTCTGGTCTGTGTTCCATGATTCCATCTGGCAGCTCAGAGCATACAGTCAGAAAGACCCCAGTTCATATGTCCCTCAGACATTTACTAGCAAGCCACTGAACTCCTTAGCCTCAATTTGTTTATCTGTAAATTGGGGATGAGTAGCACCTACCTCTCAGAGTAGTTGTGAGGTATGATGGAACACATATAAAGCGCTCTGCAAACCTAGAAATGATAGCTACTATTGTATTGTCTGGACATTATCTGGGGTCCCTTCTGTCTTTAATTCTCAGGCCTCTAATGCTACGAAGGGGTTGAAGATCCGAGGAGGAAGGAGGTCCTTTTAAAGTCATTCTAGGGGTATGACGGGAAGGAAATATGCAAGGACTTAGAAGGCATTCTCTTTTGAGCTCTGCATTCTCCAGCAAAGTCCTGGAATCTGAAGGATGAGTCATTCCCTGAAAGGGTGGAGGCAGACAGACAGCCGAGGTCTGCCTGAATACCAGCAAGCTCGCAAAACTTACCCCAGAGGCTCTGTGAGGAGTTGGGGGGTGGGATGAGGAAGGGAGGTGATGGAGCTGGAGAGCTAGGATTCCTGAGGGGCGTGTGTTCGGGGACGTGAATCTTAGGCAGAGGCTTTCCTGCATTCGTGAAACTCTGCTGGGGTGGGGGGGCTTGGGGGGGACTGGCCGCTGCAGCTGTTTAGTGGTTTCTGCATTCTTCCCCAGAAACAGCTGCATCCCAGGAATACCCTGCCCCCTCCCCCATGCAATGTCTATTAGGTAGACAATCTGCAAAGAGCTCTTGGAATCCGGCCAGACCCGAGGCTGGCCATATCTCCGAGCTGTAATTATTGTCATTATCCCAATTCTGGTTTCAGGGATTTAACTGGACAGGTTTCTGACCCTGCCCCAGAGCTTAGCGGTATTCATTTTCCTGCATGGTTCTCTTGCTTCAGGCAGCATGGGACCTTCCCTTGGAGTTAATTTTCTTTGAAAGAAAAGAAAAACTCAATGAGTTATGTTCCTTATTTTCAGCAGGCTAACATGAATACAGCCAGAGGAGCTTCATACCATCTGATTTGGAGTCAGAGGTCCTGGGCTCAAATCCCACCACTTCTGATGCCTAGCTGTGTGACCTAGGACAAGTTACTTACCCTCTCTGAGACTCCATTTCTCCATCTGTGAAGTGTGTGTGTGGGGTTGAGATGGGATTCCTCCCAGATCTCCATCCATAATCTTGTGACTAGGAGGCACAGGACTGGGAGGCAGAGGACCTGGATTGGAGTCCTGACTGGGTGACCTTGGGCAAGTCACTTCATGACTCTAGTCCTCAGTTTACCCCCTATGCAAAATGAGAGATTAGACTAGATGACTTCTAAGCTTCTTTCCAGCTTTCAGACTCACAGAATCACAGAATTTGAGAGCTGCAAGAGATGTTATCAGTCACCTTGCCTGATCCATATACAAAAAGAATCCCCACTAGAACATTCCTGACAAATTGTCATCCATATTCTGATTGAATATCAGAAAGATATTCAATCCCCAAGGAGGGAGAACCAACCATCACTTCCCAAGGCATCCCTTTCCGCTGTGGGTCAGTTCTGATGAGAAAGTTTTCCCTAACATCCAGCTTCCATTGGTCTCCTTGCGTCTCTCACCCATTGCTCCTCGTTCTGCCTCGTGGGGTCAATAGACAGTCTAACCTCTCCCCGACCTGCCTGTTGCAATGGATCCCAGGGCGGTGAAAACACACCATACCTTTTCTTCTCTTGCTCTGTAAAAATTAACTAATATCCCCACCATCATCCTCATTCCCATTACCACCAGTTCAGACTTGTGATTTCATCATCCTGGCAAAATCTCAGTGAGGAAACTCCCTCTCTCAATGCAGACTAGCAGACATTCTTCAATGTATAATCTTTAAGAATAGCAAAATGACAAAATTTTTGAGTGGGAAGATTCATCAGTCATTTAGTTCAATTTCTATCCAAAAGGAATCTCCACTATGGTAGACCCACCAAGAGAATTAGCTGGGAATGCAGAGGTTGAGGCAGGATCACAGATGCAGTATGTTTTCGAGGTGGGGCTTGAAATCAGGGCTTCTTGATTCTTGATATCTGCTACTATTTCTCATTCTCCTTCTCAATGCTTGTATTATTACTGCTAATAAATTATTGTCATTATTTTGCTGGTCATAGGCTATGAAAATAAATTATTTATACACATTGGGTTTCAGAGATTTCCTGAGAGAATTCTGATTTTTGCTTTTGGACTGGATATGGTCCCTTGTTGTCCTTCTTTGGGATCTTGTCTCTTTAATGGTCACACTGGGATATCTAACTGAGGGGCTGACATCACAAATGTTCCTTAGCAGGCTATTAACCGAAGGAGACAGTCCCAATGAAAAGTTGACTATCAATGGAAACTGACCTTGGTTTATTTTATAGTCACTAATGTTGCTTCAAAACTAAGAAGCGTCTTACAAAGACACAGGCAGACTCTGGAGCCTGCTGGGATTCAATCAGAAAATTAGGAGTAGGCACACTGCTCGGAGCTGGTTTCCACAAGTAGGTAATTACAGCATAAGCAGTGACCATCTCCCTGTGGGGAACCATTGGGAACAGCGTGTTCACCCAAGCAGAAAACTCAGTAATTTGCCAGAAGGCAGAGGTTGCTGCATACTGATGTTTCAATTTGCAGTAGCAGCTTTGACTGTGTCAGACTTGCTGTCCAGACGGTTACAAAGGCGTTTTGCAAATCAATGGTCAGATGTGAAATTTTGAGCTTATGGTCTGCCCATACTCAGGCACCTGGGCTAGATGAGCGTCAGAAACCATGATGGGCATTGGCCTTTGAAATCGAGGCTGAGTTTTTGATTATTTACTTCAGCACAGGACTTGGGGGAAGGAACAGGGCTGAAAATGAGAAAATCCGGGAAGATTTAGGACCATACATCTTTGAGTGGGAAGGAACCTCGAAGATCAACTAGTTTAACTCTTTCATTTTACAGATGAAGAACCAGTCACCTTGACCTTTTCCTGTCACTGGCTTTCAATGACTCTAGAGGAGACAATGAGACTGATGGCTTTGCGCAGTTCTGCCCCACTCATATCTGATCTATTTGCAACTCAAGACATCACCATCCCATGATGAGAATGAAGCACAGTCTGATCCTCACCCCCAGATTCCTGACTTCTTCAGTAGGTTTCCCTATCATTCCTTTTCTCTTTAATCTCCACCCTCTGTTGGTTACTTTCCAGATGTCTAAAACACACTCCATGCCTTTCCTAATCTTTAAGAAAAAACAAACAAAAAATCCACTCTATAGATAGTCAAAATTTTCAGCCAGTCACCATCTATAATTGGCACTTCCACTGTTTCCCCTCACTCACTGCTTTGTGATCTGGCTCATGACCTCTTTAGTCAACTAGGACAGTCCCTTTCCAAATATTATCATTTCTTCCTGCACACTATTCCTTACATGTACCTCTTCTCTTCACTTATCACTTAATTCAGACCTTCAGCACCTTTCCCTTGGACCACTGTACTCTTGAATTAGATGTCTTCTTGGCATTTCAAACTCAATGTTTCTAAAACAGAACTCAATATCTTTCCCCTCAAATCTCCCTATATGCCTAAGTTTTCTATTACTATTGAGGGTACTATCAGACTTCCAGTCATGAGGGCACCCAACCTGGATGAAGTCCTTGACTCTTTACTTATCTGATCTGTTGTCATCTTGCTCTTTCTGCCTTTACCAAATATCTCCTATGAGATTTCTCCTTTTCTCAGCCCACAAACCCCCTAGCCTGGTGCGGACCCTTATCACCTCAGCACAGACTTCTGCACTAGCCTGAGTCTCCCTGCCTCAGCTCTGCCCACCCCATCCTTGACTGCTGGGCATGTCTAACCATGTCATTTATCTTCTCAGTAAACTCCTTGGCTCCCTATTGTCTTCAGGATCAGATCCTGAATGCTATGTTTGACGTTCCAAGGCCTTCACAAGGTGGTCAGTTCCTGCCTTTGCTTTGCATCTTCTGCTATGTTCCCCTCCATGTTCTCTTCAGTCCAGCTTTGCCATCCTCAGACACAATCTCCTTCCTTAGTTCTGCCTCCTGGCTTTTCCTCAAGACTCAGCCTAAATTCCACCTTCTGCAGGTTATATTTCCTGGTTCTTACCCCATCCCACTTCTAAGATTACCTTCTATCTACACCATGTACAACTCGTGTCTATGTGGTCACTTGTGTGCTGTTTCCCCATCAGACTGTGAGCTTCTTGAGCAGAGAGACCATGTTTTATGGTCTTTCTTTGAGTCCCACTGCTTAACACAATTCTTGGCTTGTAGTATTTATTTTCAGCCCTTTTTCAGTCATGTTTGACTCTTTGTGATCCCATTTGGGGTTTTCTTGGCAAAGATACTGGAATTATTTGCCATTTCCTTCTCCTGCTCATTTTACAGATGAGGAAACTGAGCCAAACAAGGTTCAGTAACTTGTCCAGGGTCATACAGCTAGAAATTTTTTGAGGTCAGTTTTGAACTCAGAAAAATGAGTCTTTTATGACTCCAGGCCCTGAGCTCTATTCAGTGAACCACCTGGCTGCCTTGGCATCATGGTAACCCTGTGAATTGATTAACTAACAGCTGTTAATTGTCCTTTCCCCCATCTCTCCCCACTTCAATCTATCAATTACTCTGACTGACCATGTCACTCCCTTAATAACTGAATTTCTGTGGCTTCCCATTACCTCTAGGATCCAAAATCAACTTCTCTGTTTGATACTCAAGGTTTTTCACAGCCTGTTTGCCAAATTCCTTTTCCAGTCACATGACACATTACTCCCTTTCCCTCTTTGGCCTGGTAAAATTGCCCTTCATGGGATTCCTCTCAATAAGTATCTCTCTTCTTAAGGCAGCTGCCTTAACTGTCCCCTATACATGAGGAGAGGGACCTCCCCACCATTGCCTCGTAGAGGCCTTTATGTCTTCCAGGATTAAGATCCAAGTGTTATCTTATGTTGATATAAACCCCTTCTCCATTTGGAGAACTGCTGCCGCCTCCCTCTCCAGACTGCCTTCTACAGATCCTGCTTTATCTTAATATAGCAGTTGGAGTTTACAACCTCTGAGGTCCCTTGTAACTCAAAAGCCCATTATCTTTGTTGCTTTATAAAAGCAACCTTCTAATTATTTAGTGTTTATCCTGCATATATTTATGTAAGTACATGCTGATTCCCCCAATAACAGGTACAGTTATCCCTTCCACATCATGGCTTTCTCCATCATGATTTCTATATATCACGTCAGCATAGGAATTAAGTGGGAAATTCGGGGGAATTTGTGGAAGCTGTAAATAATACACAAAGGCCAGCAGATGACCCAAGAAAAATTTAGAAACTCAAAAGTCCACAATATATAATATTGTATATTATCAACATATTTTATCTTTTAATACCACAAATGTACAGAAATTCTTTTTTAAAGTTAAAATAAGTAAAAACAATTAAAGCTTGTGAAAAGAATATAA
Source organism: Bettongia penicillata ogilbyi (assembly GCA_023548195.1). Taxonomy (NCBI): domain Eukaryota; kingdom Metazoa; phylum Chordata; class Mammalia; order Diprotodontia; family Potoroidae; genus Bettongia; species Bettongia penicillata. The sequence goes on from JAJHZJ010000257.1 coordinate 14,206,122, forward strand.
AGGCCAGCAGATGACACACAGAGGCTAGTATTTTTGTTTAACATTGGCCTACATATAACTTATGAACAAATCCTTAATCCAACTAAAATCTCCATAAAAGAGAAAGAAAAAAAATCGAACTTCTTCTCTGGGACAAAGGAAGGGCTAAAAAACTTACACAGAGTTTTCAAATTGCTGGGGTGCTGTGCCCCTAATCTTTGCAGTGTGGAAATGATAGCTCTAATCTCCTTAAGGGCAGGGGGCAACAATCCATTATAATTTTTATCATTTTAGTTTTCAACATTCAATTTTATAAGATTTTGAGTTCTAAATTTGCCCCATCCTTCCCTTCCTTCCTCCTCAAGGCAGCAATCAATCCGATACAGCCTAGATATGTGCAATCATATTAAACATATTTCCACAATAGTCATGTTGTAAAGAAGAATCAGAACAGGAAAAACCATGAAAAAGAAAAAAGAAGAGAAAATAGAATGCTTTGATCTTCACTCAGACTCCGTAGTTCTTCCTCTGGATGTGGACAGCATTTTCTATCATGAGTCTTACAATTGTCTCAGATCATTGCATTGCTGAGAAGAGCTAAGTTTATCAAAGTTAGTCATGACACAATGTGGCCGTTATTGCTTACAACGTTCTCCTGGTTCAGCTCACTTCACTCCATATCAGTTCAAGTAAGTCTTTCCAGTTTTGTCTGAAGTCTTCCTGCTCATCATTTTTTATGGAATAATAATATTTCATTGCATTCATATACCACAACTTGCAACAATCCATTTTTATCTTGTAACCTCAATTTATAGTTTAGGACATAGACCCAAAGTTGATGCTTCGTTAGTGTGTGTTAATTGGTGAAATGATTACTGATCGTCATATGATGCTTTAGGGTTTACAAATGACTTTTATGATGGAAAGACTCTTGAGTTTGGAGTCAAGAAGACGTTGGTTTGAATTTTGCCTCTGATGCTTATTAACTGTATGACGGTGGGTGAGCCATTCGTCTCTCTGAGTCTGTTTCATTATATCTAAAACAAGTATAATAATCTACATAGTACCTACCACACGGGACCATTGGGAGGGTCCAATGAGTCTGTAAAGGGCTTAGCAAACCCTAAAGTACTATCTGAATGAAAGCTATTGTCAGGTCTTCTAACAACCTCGCCTCATCAGAAAGATATTATTAATAGTATTTCACGGACCAGGAAACACAAGCTGAGAGGAGTTAAGTCTCTTGTTCAGCATTATATATATGGTAAGTGACTGGGGAGGAATTCCAGTCCAAGTCTTAATGAGTGTAGGCCAGGAGCTCTAGGGATTTCTCCATCCTTTCTTTTAAGCAGAGATATGGTGACCCCCCCCCCCCCCCAGATCCTTGGCTCCACATTTCCATTTTATTTCCATTCTGTTATGCTCCTGAACTCTGAGTGAAATGTAACACTATTGGGTGATGGTCTATACTACTTGGGCTGCTGAGGGAGGCAGAACCTAGTTGCAATAACCCTCCTGGGACCCTTGCCTAGGAGGGAAGGAATCCACCATCAGTCTGCTTCTGTCTCCTGCTTCCTTCTTTCCCTCCTTCCTAGTCCTTCCCCCAGGAAGGTGCCACATCCTTTCTGCTTCCTTCTCCTTAATGAAAGGGGGTAAGATGACTCTCATCTGGACATTAGCATCCATGTTTGGCCTTCCTTTCTCACATTGGGAGCTGGGGAGACACTCATACCTTCTAACAATTAGCTCAACTTTTAGGGGTGATATAGTGTCCCCCTGATTCATTGGTCCCTTACTTAGATATTTGTGTCAATTGGCATCAGAAAGATGGGTATTCATACAATTATAATACCTCAGAATGATTAATTAGGAAAATTCACAGCATCTAGACAGACATCTCAGCCCCAATTTAATTTTTCCCCCAATTAAATGTCAAACCCTTTATATTGGGGGGTAGACTTGCAATGTAGGCAATGCTTTGGTGAAGAAAGTGAACAGAGTGTCCTAGCATGCCTACTGTGAAAGGAGATCAGAGAAAGAAGAAAGTTGTCTAAATTTCCCTTTGATCTTAGAAGAGGTATTTTCACTTGGTAACTTCAATCAGGGAGTACTTGTCATGATGCACAACAAATCCCAGAATACATCAGTTTTTAAACTCCCCAATCACAAATGATGAAAACCAAATATTTTGCTTCTATTATTGTTGCTTTATAAAGTAACATAGATAAAAGAACTCTGAATTTCAAGAACCTCAAATGATAACTATTAGAAACTATTTTGCCCTATTAGATGCTAACAAAACTGATAACTTCGGGGAAAGTGGTGAATATTTCAAAAAAAATTAAAATATTTCAAAAAAACAAAACTGATAACGTAGGGGAAAGTGGTGAATATTTCAAAAAAAATTAAAATATTCAGATTAATGAAATAAGAAAATGACTACTTAAATAGCCCCAAATACGGAAAAGAAATTGAAGAAATCATAAATGATATGCCAAAAAGAATACTCTAAGACCAGATGGATTCAAATTGAGTTCTATCAAACATTTAGAAAACAATTCCAGTACCTCACAGATTATTTACAATAATGAGAAAAAAGGTACTTCTTTCACTCTTTTTTCCCCTAATACAGATATGATTTTAATGCTTAAGCTAGGGAGAGATCAAGCAGAGAAAGAAAACTATAGCCCCATATCTCCAATGAGCAGATGCAAAATTTGTAAATAAAATATTAGCAAGTTAGCTAAAACAACATATTAGAAAGATTATACATTATTAGATTCATTTATTGTAGAAAGGCAGTTATTTCAATACAAACAAGATAATTAAACATGTTAATAACAATAATAGAAATCATATGATTATATGAAGATACAGAAAAGGCTTTTGACAAAATCTGGGTCATTCCTATTAAAAACTCTAGAATATATAGGAACGAATGGATCTTTTGTGAATATAGTAAATAATTTTCATCTTAATCAAAGAGCAAATATTTAATATAATGGGGGAAAAATTTCAAGGTCTTTCCAATAATATTAAGGGGGAAGCAAAACAAGTCCACTCTAATTCCTTGTACTAACACAGTGCTAGAAATACTAACAATAGGACAGGAAAAAGAAATTAAGGGAATAAGCATAGACATAAAAAAAATCCACATTATCCTTTTCTTCAGATAATATAACAATGTACCTAAAAAACTCTAGAGAACAAAATAAAAATGATTTAAATAATTAATAATTTCAGTAAAGTTGCAGAATATCACATAAATCTGCATAAATCACCAACATTCCTAAATATAACCAATGGAATACAACGAGAAGAGCTAGAATGAGAAATTCCACTCAACGAATCAAACTATAAAATATTCTTTGCAGAAATAAAGACAGACCTAAATAACTGGAGAAATATAGGTAGGTTGATCCAATATAATAAAAATGACAATGCTATCTAAATCAGTTTACTTATTTAGCACTCTATCAAACTCCCAAAATAATATTTTGTAGAGGTAGAAAAAAATAATGACTTTGTTTCTGTTCAGTCATTTTTAATTGTCTGACTTTTCTGTGACCCTATTGGGAATTGCTTTGCAAAGATATTAGCATGGTTTGATATTTCTTTTTCCAGCTTGTTTTATAGATCAAGAAACTGAGGCAAACAGAGTTAAGTGACTTTTATAAGGTCACAAAGTTAGTATCTGAAGGCAGATTTAAACTCAGGAAGATGAATTCTGGTTCTAGGTCTGGTACTCTACTCACTGTGCCACTTAGCTGCCCCAAAAAGAAAAGAGAGGTTGAATAGTGGAACAGATTAGGCAAACAATATGCAGATGCAAAAACTCCCCAAAGCCTGACCCCCCACCCTCACCAAACTAAACCACAAACAAAAATCTTCCCTCTACACTCTTCCCTCCTGGAATAGCATAGTGTTTGATAAACTAAGAACTCTGATTACTGGGGGAAAGTTTCATTATTTGACAAAACTTTTGGGAAAACTGAACAATGGTTTTTCAGAAATTAGGTTTGGGTCAGCACCTCACTCTATATACCAAGATAAGCTGCAAAGAGCTCTAGGACAGGTATAAGATGGAACACCATCCATAACAAATTGGCAAGGTAGAAATTACCTTTTGGATCCTTGGGTCAGGAAAGAATTCATGACTAAAGAAATGACATTTCACACAGGATAAAAATTGATTTTATAAATATAAAAGTTTTTGCCTAAACAAGTCTAATATAGAAAATATTAGAAGGGAAATAGAACTGGAAAAAAATCATTGCTAAAAGTGTCTCTGATAATGTTTTCATTTCTAAGATATCTAAAAAAACAGAGTCAAATGCATGTCTAAGAGCCATTTTCCAACAAGATAAATTACCAAAGAATATAAAAATGTAGTTTTCAAAGGAAGAAATTCAAGCATGAACAATTATATAAAAATATTCTAAATTACTAATAATTAGAGAAATATAAATTAAAGCAACATTGATGTTCCACCTCCCATCTGTTATATTGGCAAAAATGACAAAAGAGGGAAACAAAAATGTAGGAGGACTGAGGGAAAACAGAAATCTACTCTTGATGGATCCAGAAATTGACTCAGCCATTCTGAAAAATGATTTGGAATTCTATGCTCAGAATCTTACTTTGACCCTTTGACCCAGTTCTACCACTATAAAACCCAGCTCCCCAAGAAATCAAAGAAAAAAGAAAAGGATCTATATGTAAAAAATAATTATAGCAATTCTTTTACTTGTAGCCTATACTGGAAACTATAGGGATGACCTCCTATTGGGAAATGGCTAAACAAATTGTGTGATAAGAATGCAATGGCATTTCTTGGTCCATAAAAATGATGAAATGGACAATTTCAGAAGAAACTGGGAAGATCTTTATGAACTGGTATAGAGTGAAGTGAGCAGAACTAGGGGGACAGTTAAAGGAAGGATAGCCTCATTCAGAAAAAACAATTTTGAAAGACATTAGACTTTGATAAATACAGTGATGAATCCAGAGCCCAAAAGAATGAAGATGAAACAAAGCACTTACCTTCCAACAGAGAGGTGATGAACTCAAAGTGAAGAAAGATACATACATACATTTTCAGACATGGCTAATGTAGGAATTTCTTTTGATGAACTATGTAGATATGTACTGAAGGATTTAAAATATTACTTAAAGGGGGTGAGGGAAATGGGAGGGATAGATAAATAAAACATTTATTTCTTGAAAATTAAAAAAAAAACAAAGCCATATATTACAAACTGAAGGGCAGTTGGGTGGCACAGTGGATAAATGCCAGGCCTGGAGTTAGGAAGACTCATCTTCCTGAGTTCAAATCTTGCCTCAGACAGTTACTAGCTGTGTGACCCCAGGCAAGTCACTTAACTCGGTTTATCTCAGTTTGCTCATCTGTCAAATGAGCTGGACAAAGAAATGGAAAAACACTACAGTATCTTTATCAAAAAAAACCCAAAAGGAGTCACACAGAGAAAGACAAGATTGAAAGAATGGCCAAATAATAGCAACCAGAACAAGACTCAGTAAGGAATCAAAAAAATTGTTAAACATCAACTCCATTCCAGGCATTGTGCTAGATGATGGAGACACAGATAAAAATGGAATCACCAGTGTAAAACACCCAAGCCACGTACATCCAGCCTCTGCTTGAAGGTTTCGAGGGAGAGGGAATCCACTGTTTCTTAAATCAGTCCTTTTTCCTGTGGGAGAGCTGTTAAGACCCTTCCCCAGCCCCCTCTTCTCATAAATCTAAATTTTCTTCCTTTTATCTGGGGTTTCTAGTCCTGCTCTCTGGTGTCAAGCAGAACTAGTCCAATCCCTTGTCTAGGAGACATTCCTTAAAATATTTGATGGTAGCTCCCGTGTATGTCTTGAGTCTTCTCTTATCCGGGTAAAACATCGTTGGGTCCTTCAATCCATCCTCTCATGTTATAGACTCCAGGTCCTTCATCAACCTGGTCTCCTTCCTATGGAGACTCCAGCTTCTCAAGGGTTAAATTCTCAAATGGATTTTTGATGTCATTAATTAGGATGCTCCTTCCAACAATGATGGTTTTGGACTATCCTCTATGACTTGTCTATAGTCTCCCATAATTTTGACATTGGGGGTTCCCCACAATATGGTGACAGACTCAATTTTTCTTGAGAGAATATCAGTGAACACTAGTTGTCCAAGTGACATCCCTTACCATGTTACCAGCCTATTTAAAACTGCAATTTACTTAAATTATAATTCTTTGATGACAGCTTTTACTTTCCTCCAGAGGATTGTTTTGTAGTTTCTTGTGGTAAACCAATTATACCGACCATTTTCTTTGTCATTGGCTTATCTGACACATTTCTCAGGGAATCCTTTCTAACTGCAGTTCTATACTGGATGTCCTTCAGAACAATGGTGAATATTCTGGTGAACAGTGATCTTCCTGTTTTGTGCCTTACCTGAGGTTTATGATCAGAAAATCAATGAAAAGGGTTGTTTCTTTTATTATATCTTTCAAGGAATCTGGAATGACTGATGTATGGGTGGTGGAGATCTTGTTTTGAAAGAGGATGTAAGATTTTTTTTCTATTAAATCAAATGATTTTTTTTCCTAATAAAAATCAATAAGCACAATGAGATCGTATATCTTCAACATTTTTCAGATAATTGTATTGGTGAAGAAGCGGTTCATTACCTGCTAGCACCTGCATTGAGGGATGTCCTTAATAGGTGAACAGATGACTTTCATTAAAATATTATATAATCGAGTCAGAGTTATTAATATTTTCTTGGACATTTTGTTTCACGATTAACGATGACCAAATGTTTTTCCATACTTTTTGATCTTTCTCTTTTCTAGATACTTTATAGATCAGTCTCTTGACACCTTCATAATTGTGTTGTCTACAGTACAGATCTCTTACACTTGGTCCAATTTGGCTACATTTCCTGTCCTTGTTTTCTTCAGTGTTTTTTATATCTCTCCTATGATTAGATCCAGGACTTTCTTAATGGAGTCTAAGATTTAATTTCTCTGAATGCCATATATGTCATGGAAGCAGCATGGAATAAAGTTTAAACAAGGAATATGGTGCTGAATTCTGGGAGGGCCTTGAATGCTATGCTCGGATGGAGTTTTAACTTTCCTCTCTAAGGCATCAGGATCCAAGGCAGGACTTTTGAGATGAGAAATGATATTACATAACATTATATTACATTGCCACATCTTGCTCATTGGGACATAGATTATCAGCACTGAAAGCAAGTTTAGAGTTCAGGCCCCTTATTTCCCAAGTCAGGTCATGGGGACTCAATGAGAACTACTTTCAGCAGTCAGTAGCAGAACTAGATTCCCAATCCTGGTGCAATGGCTCCAGATTCTGTGACTTATCCAGGGTCATACAGTGTTCAGTTTGCCATTCAGCTTCTGGTGCAGTAGGTCACTAGGGCCAAGGGTTCAATGCAATATAAAATATAAAAATGTAAAATAAATAAAAAATATATAAAAAACACATTATTTCAATACTCTTGGTTGAAGCCATTTCCACGGCTGTAGAATGTTGCTCAGATAGAGCGCTCAGAAAGCACTCAGGAAAGCCAAAAGCCATCTTCAAGGATGTTTTTTAGGGACTTGGGAATTCTCCAAAAAAGTTCTCAAAGTTTTGCCAAGAGTCAGGTTCGAGATCAATCCATCCAGTCTGCCCCTCAACTTCCTTGTTCTTACAACAGTCAACAGTTCCAGGTGGTATTGTGAGAGTGTTGGGGGACTGGGGAGTAATTGATTTCTCAACAGTTCCAGTAGAATCCTGGTCCACAGCATAGTGGTGGAGTTGAGGCTACCTCAATTGCCTTTCTGCTAGACTGTTGGTAAGGAAGATAAATCTTTGAGTGGGGAAACATTAGAGGCAGGAAGACTCTGGAGGTTAATATAATAAAACAAACAAGTAGGTGAAAATGAGGGCCTACTCTAGGGAGGAATCAGGGGAACACAGAGCTAAGGTGGGATGTGTTGTGTTTTGGACACAGAGTTGAAAGGACTTGTCAAATAAATTATTTGATATGAAAAGAAGAGGGAAATGCAGAATCAACAATCACTTGAAGGCTTATAACTGGGGAAGCAGTGAATTCTGGTGCTTAGAGCAATGATGGTAATGATCATTTGCCCTTATATTACCATTATTATAACAACACATTGTTTAAAAAGCATTCAGTCAATGGCTGAGTCATGTGAAATTATGTGTGGAGATAAAAGGGTTGATGAAGCTGATTCAGGGTCAGGTCATTGCTTTGAGTGACTACAGAAAGGCTATCCTTAAGAAACTCAGCTTTCCTGACCAATGTAGATTATGCAAGGACACTATAAAAGCCACCTTGCCCATCACTGCAGGATGCAGAAGGTTAGTGCCCACTAAATACCTAGCAAGATATAATCTGGTGACTAGAATTCTATATTAGAAGGTCAATTTATTTTTTTTTTAAATTTTTATTGCAGTCTTCTGTTTTTATTTCACCTACATTGCACAGTATAGTTTGGCTTCTATACAAATAGAAACATTAAAATATCCTGGAGGATTCAGCAAAGAAACCATGTTGGACTTGGGGAATTATCACAGATAAGGCAGTTGCCTTCAACCACCTGGAAATAACACTGATAAATAATTAAAATACCATTCCAAATGTTCATAATATTGAAGTTATGTAAAGGCTTCATGGCTTAGAATTCTGAACTCGGAGTCAGGAAGATCTGAGTTCAAGTCTTGTCTCTGACACTTATTAGGCCACCTTGCCCATCACTGCAGGCTGCAGAAGGTTAGTGCCCACTAAACACCTAGCAAGACATAATCTGGTGACTAGAATTCTATATCAGAAGCTCACTCTATCTTTTTAAAAAAGTTTTTATTGCAATCTTCTGCTTTTATTTCACCTACATTGCACAGTATGGTTTATTATGGTTCACAGAGTGACAGATGGCACTTAGGATTTCTAAAATTGGAGGGTTAGTTGGACCCACTGCCTTCTAAGCTTCCCTCTGGCTAAAATTCTATGATTTTATCCAATGATCTTGTGAATGGGACACTTTCAAAATACAGAGACCTATGTTCATCTGGGGATAGGAAGGGGATATGCATCATCCCTGCTTCCCTATATGCTCCTGAAATTGTACTGAAGGTCCTTGTATTGAGCCTTAGGAGAATTATCTTATATCATGGTGCTTTGATTCACCTTAATGCTTTGATTCTTCTATCCATCTGTGTGGTATTGTCCACAAAACATTAATACAAAATAATAATAGAATAATGACTAACAATGTGGGCTGGTTTCTCAACCCCATTATGAAAAATGGGAATAATGAGATGATATTGATAATATGATGGTGATGATGATGATGATGATGGTGGTGGTGGGGGATAGTAATGATGATGATGGTGGAGTACTGGTAATGACTGCCTATTCATAGTTTAGCCAAGAGGTGTGGAGGGTCAGAATTTAGGTAATTGTTACATGAGTAGAGAGAAGGGGGCAGATTTGAGAAATGTGGTGGGATAGAGACAGGATTTGGTAACAGATATTCCTCCCATGCCAATTTTTCTAATTTCCCTACTGTCAGTGATCTCTTTCATCTCAAATTGTGGGTAGAGATCTGGTCCTGGAGTCAGGAAGACCTGAATTCAAAACTGGTCTCAGACACATACTAGCTGTGTGACTCTGGAAAAGTCATGGACCTCTCTTCCTCAGTTTCCTTATCTATAAAATGGGGATAATAGTAGCACCTACTTCTCAGGATTGTTGTGAGGGCTAAATGAAATGTCATGTAAAACACTTTGCAGTCTTTAAAGTGTTATATATTTATTCTTCCTCTTCAATCAATCAATCAATCAGACTGTTTACTATGTGCCAGGCACTGAGCTAAGAGCTGAGGATACAAAGGAGGCAAATGATAGTCCTTGCCCTCAAAGACATTACAGTTGAATGGGATGACAACATGCAAGCAGAAAACTACAAAGCAGACTATAGATAGTATAAATAGGAAATAATTGTCAGAAGGAAGGCACTGGAATTACCAGGGGTCGGGGAAGGCTTCCTGTAGAACGTGGGATTTTAACTGGGACTTACAGGAAGCCAGGGAAGTTAGTAGTAGGAGCAGAGGAGGGAGAATGTCTGACTCTTCATGACCCCATTTTGGGTCTTCTTCAGAAAGATACCAGAGTGATTTTGATGCAGTTTTATGGGTTCAGGGTCCCCTCAAGGACCAAAGTACAGGAGAGGGTCATCTGGAATGAATTCATGGGCTCAAGTATTCTTTAAGTCAAGGTGGCAAAGATTTATTGTAACACCAGTATGGTAGGCAGAGCTCCTTGGGGAACTTGCATTCCCTAAGGAACTTGAAACTTAACAGGAATGATGCTAAAGCTTATACAGGAAAAGTGGTGGACCATCTGGCAGATAAAATAAATTAGGTGATAGCTTACAACCTTGGTCATAGGTGTCATTCACTACTGGAAACCAAGGGAAGGGGTTTCTCAGGGGTGTATTTTTTTGTCTGTTATATTTGTAGCAAGATAACTTTGAGAGCTGATGTCTATAGCTTGACCTCTGGATTGAATATGATAACTTTGGGAATCAATATATGATAATTCTGTGGTTACAAGATAGTCTTGTTTTTGTAAGAGAATTTCTTTAGAAGTCAGCTTGTTCTTGTGATAGGCATAGATAGTTTGTCTTATGGGGGGCTACTCATGAGTTATTGCTAGGCATAGTGTCCTTGGGCTTGGGAGAGGACTCTCAGGGATAGCATTTTGAAGCTAGGGAGTAAGGTGATTTTGGAACTGGGGTCCAAGCACAAGCACCCAAGGGTGTACCCTATCAATTTGTCATTTCCTTCTCCAGATCATTTGGCAGATGAGGCAAACATGGTTAAGTGACTTGCCCAGGGTCACATAACTAGTCTCTGAGCTGCCTACAAGCATTAATTATTGGTCTTTGGGAACTCTGGAACACAACCCCCCTATTGCTGCCCACAGGGCTTGCACTTAGCCCAAAATTAAAGAAAAAAAGGGTACAGCATCTTCCTGGCCATGATTCCAATTCTATCATATTACCCTGATCTCAACACAGCAGGTCTCACTTCTCTTCCCCCATTACATGTGCCTCTAGGCTCTGGATCAATATTGGCTTGGCCTGAACGTGGTGTCTGCTTTGATAAGGGCCTGAATGTAATCACTGAACACACAGTTCTCTGGCTCTGACACAGCCCCATTTCCCCTCGTGCCTTCAGCATTCCTGTTTATAATTAAAGGAAGACTCCTCACTGGGCTGAAGGTTCTATAAAAAATAAACTAGTAAGTCATAAAGTGGCTGGCCTGAGGCCAAGAGTTGGCTGTTGCTCCTGTTCCTATCCCTTGGTGAGACAACTGGGGAGAGGCCAGGTTCTCATAGCTCAGGGGCCAGACTTGTCCCCCAAGAAAATGGCCCCAGTCAACGGCATGTCCCAGTAATGTCGAAATAACCAAAGTGAGCCTGTTGGGGAATAATAATAAATAATACACAATTCTATAAGAGCTTAAGCTTGGCAAGGCTCTTTCTTCACTGTAGCCAAGCAAGAGATGGTGTACAAATATCAATATTCTTCTTATTTTATATAAGACAAAGCAGACTTAGAGAGATGAAGTTAGAGGCAGCGTGCTACAGTACAGTGGGAACTGGGGGTCTGATGATTCAAGTTCAAATGAGCCTCATCTCCCTAAGCTTCAGTTTCTACATTTATAAAATAAGGGGGATGGGTTTATTAACCTCTAAGAACTCATTCGGTTTGAAGTGATTTACCCATTATCCCATATGTAGTGTTAGAGGGGGTATTTGAACACAGATTTGAAATCCAAATGCCCTTTCTTTCTTTAAATTTTATATCAATGCCCTTTTACACATCTGACATGTCCAAAATGGCTTTTCCTGATTCTTGAACATGGCTACTCTCCTGACTCCTGCCTTATCCTACCCAATGGAATTCTCCTTTGAGAATACAGCCAAGCAAAACAAGTCAATATGTTAACCATATTTGGTAATTAAGACACATTCTTCACCTATATTCTACCCTCTGGGTCAAGAAATGACTAGACTTTGGACTGACCAGAGTGCTGAAATCTTTCCAAGATTGTTTTCCTTTATATTATTATGATCATGATATAAATGGTTCTTCTGTTTCTGCTTATTTTGTTTTGTATCAGTTCATCCAAGGCTATTCAAATTCCTCTGAATTCACACACACACACACACATACACACAGGCACACACATAATCGCAGAATTGTAGGATTTTAGAGCTGAAAGAGGCTTCAAGGCATCTTCCCTTGAACATACCAGACATGTGTGCACCCAGCCTCTTCTTGGAGATTTCCAAGAAAGGGGAACCCACCATACCTTGAGGCCACCCATCTCCTTTTGAACAGCTCTAATTATTTGAAATTTTTCTCTGGCATTAAGAATAAACTTGCCTCTTCTCAACTTTGACTCATTGCTCTTAATTATGACCTCTGGGGCCAAATCAACAAGCCTTGCCCCTCCTCCTCTTGACAGCCCTTGAAATACCTAAGGCTAGTTATCATGTCCCCCCAACATATGGGTACTTTCAACCAATTCTCATGTGACTTTGACAGTCCTCATTTCTTATGGTTAAATATAGTCTACTATACACACATACACGTCTTCTCTGCTGCTAAGAGTATTTTTATCTATATGGAGCTATGGAATCTATTTTATACCTCTGTATAGACAAAAATATTTATGTGCACATAAGTGTATATATATGTTGTACGTGTTTTGAGGTATATGCCCAGAAGAATGCACAGTTTAGTGACTTGGGGGGTTAGGCTTCCAAATTGAGGTCCAGAATGGCTAAATCTTATCCCATCCCCACCCATAGTGTAGTAGGTACCTGTTCTCCCTTGACTCCTCTAAAAGTGGTCATTTCCCTTTCTTGTAATTTTTGCCAATTGGATGGGAAATCAGGGTTGTTTTAATTCGCATTTTCCTCACAACTGAGTATTTAAAAAAATATGCCTCTTGATAAGAGTACATTTCTTTATTTGAAGTTGTCTCTTTTTATCCTATGACCATTTATCTGTTGGGAGATGATTTTTGTTCTTGTGCATACATATCAATTTAATAATCACAAGTATTTATTAAGCATCTACATGCCAGCACTACTATGTGCTGGGTGCTGAAGATACAAAGACAAAATGAAATGGGCTGTGCCCGTAGAGAACACTGGGGAAACAGGCATATGTGTATGTGTATATATATATATATATATATATATATATATATATATATATATATATATATATACACACATATATATGTATATTTATACATATATATCTTTACAGCTTGCTATTATTAACAATAAAATTCACATTTATATGGTACTTTCAAAGTTTATAAAACAACTTTCCGTTAGTATACTGCTATGAGGTAAGTTAAGCAAGTACAGTTATCGCCTTTTGGCAGATGAAGAAACTGAAACTGTGAATGGTTAAGTGACTGATCCTAAGGCTCCCTTGTTCTCGAGGCCTTTCTTGATACTTTAAAGCAGGGGTGTCAAACAATAGAAATGGGTCCATAAAGACTTTGATAGCCACAGACAAATATTATTTATGTTATGTTGTATTTTTATTTATTTTGTTAAATATTTCCCAATTACATTTTAATCTGGCTTATCTGCATTCAAGAGTTTTGGGGTTTGTCTGGGATCCTCTCCATGAGTTTGATAGCTCTGTGACTGTCAGTTGCTTCTTCCTAAAACCTTAACTCAGATTTATTTTGTATATACTTATGTACTGATTTTCTGTCCACTTAGAATACAAGCCCCTTGATAGCAGGGTGATAGTCTTTATCACCAGTACTTACCACAATACCTTGCACACACTAGGCACTTAATCTGGGTTTGTTGATTGACCCAAGGCCTAAGGGAGGAATGATCCAGGAGAGATTTTAACCAATGTCTCCTGATTGTAACTCCCTGAAGAAGAATACTTGCATTTCCCTCACTACTGGACATTTTTAAAATCAGACTTTTGATGACGCACATTTAGTAATTAAAAATTGCCCCTTTTTGTCATTTGCCCATTTATCTATTAAGGAATAACTCTTGCTTTTATACATGGATATCAATTCAATCAGCCTGCAAGCATTCATTAAATGTCTACTATGTGCCAGGCACTATGCTAGGCACGGAGATACAAAGAGAAATGGTCCATGTTACCACAGAACTTACAGGAGAGAAGAAATGAAGAATGCCAGCCCCCTCATCCTTGGCTTACCTGCTCCTCTGTCCAGGTGACACGGAGGCTGGGCAGAATGCACAAATAGGAGGAATCAATGAAAGGTGCAGGAACAAAAGGATCCTTCAATCAGTGAATGGACAGTTTTCCCTTCAGCTCTGCCCCTGACCAGAGATCTCTGTGTCTCTCTGCCCGCCCCCCCCCTTTTTTTTTATCAAGATGAGAAAACTGGTGAGAGGCAAGGAGGGGTGCTTTATATGGAGAAATAAGGCAAGTGTCCACCACTTCAGGCTAAGCCCTCCCCTTTTGTCCCAAGTGTAGAGGAATTCAGCTCCATTTGGATAAAACATCTAAGTGGGTAAAACGCCAGGGAACTCTGGATAGAAGCTCCTTCCACTGGGGCACCCCTCCCCAGGAAATCAGTTTTCCTGGACAACTGTTGTGTTAGCATTGACCTAATCTGAGCCATAGTCCTGTAACTAATTTCTGTAAATAAACTAGGACAGTTTCCTTCAAATCAGTCTCAGTTTCTTCAGCTGTGAAATGGTGAGAATAATTTCTGCATTCCTTAATTCATAGGGTTGCCTTGCCCTACTTCCTACCAAATTTTTCATCTTGAATATCAGGAGGCCCAGAAAACACTACAAATGCTGAATCAATATAAAACGGTTAAGAATTGTGAAGTTGAAATTTCCTTTTTAAAGACCAAAGAGCCTGAACTGTCTATCCTAAGAGTCTGATTAGGGATCTACTCAGTGCATTGGGTTTTGCCTACTCAGAAAGAGTATCATAGAGGCCATCAGAGGTAGGAGGGATGATAGAAATGATCTAATTTAATCCACCTGAGAACTGTGGTTCCCTCTCTGACATAGATCCTTGATCACAGGGTATCTGATCACAATCAGGTATTGTGCCATACCTATAGAATCCAAGATCCTTTAAGACAAGGGCTATTCATTTCTATTATTTGAGTCAGTCAGGGTTAAGTGACTTGCTCAGGGTCACACAGCTATTAAGTGTGTGAGATCTGATTTGAACCTCTGGATTCCAGGGCCAGTACTCTATCATTCATTTTGGTTCCTTTTCCCCTAATGCTTAGCACAGTGTGTTGGATACAGTGGGTGTTTAATGCGTGCTGGTTGAATTTAGTCATTGGCTAAAGAACTATATAGTAATAATAGTTAACATTTCTATAGCATCTTTAAAAGTTTTTTTTAACATTTTTATTTACAAGTTTAAGTTCCATATTCTCTTCCTCCCTCTCTCCCTTCCCTCCCACCTCCCTAAGATGATAAGCAATCGCATATAGCTTTACACAAGTGGAATGTTGTAAACCATTTCCATATTAGTCATTTTGTACTATTTGCAAAGCACTTTAGACATATTATCCATCTAATGTGAGATTCACAACAGCCATGTTAAGGAGATGCTTTTATTTTCATTTTAAAGATGAGAAAATAGAGGTGAGAGAAGTGCTTGCTCAACTCCTAAGTGTCTGAGGCAAGATCTGAACTCAGGGCTTCCCAACGGTAAGTTCAGCAGTCTATCTTCAGTTACCATTATTATCATTACAACCATAAAGTCACAGTTTTAGATGCAGAAGAGACCTTAGAGACCACTGAGTCCAGCCATCTCATTTTACAGATGGGACAACAAGGAGAGTGGTTAAGTGATTTACTCAGGGCCACACAGCTCATAAAGGGCTGAGACAGGATTTGAACTCAGGTCTTCCTGATTCTGTGTCCAGCACAGAAGTATACCCCTCAGCTGCCTGTGTATAAATGTCCTCTACGCTTGTTGTTAAAATTCATTTCTCTTCCACTGGGGTCCTCCCAATTCTTTCTCCACCCCACCCAAAGAAATCACAACAGGCTCATTCCCTAATAAATTAAACACAACAGGTTTGGTTTTGGTGATGAAGTCAGAGAAAGAAATTATTTGGAACAATTTAAGCACTTATTGCTATAATTGATTAAAATTAAAAGGCAACTCAGAGATGGGAAAAAGATAAGTTTATCAAGCTAATTTCAGCTTCTATAACCTCATGTATGAGCAGTGAGCCAGCTCTTTATCCCCCCAATCACAAATTCATTGTCTGATGCTTTGGACAAAGCCTTTTCTGTGTGATGCTGATCACACAAACCCCCAAGAGTCACAAAATCTTTGAGTTGGAAGGGGCCTTATTAACCACAGAGTCCAACCCTTGCTTGAACAGGTATCCCCTTATCCCTTCTACTGTGCCCCCAACAAGTGCTCAATCAGCTCTTAGCAAGTGAGGGTGAATTCACCCAGTCCCGAGGGAATCTGCTCCACTTTGGGAGAGCTTGAGCTCTTTTTTTTTGTTGAAAACTTGAATTCTTTAGGAAATTTTCCTTTACATTAAGCCAAAGTTTGCCTCTCTGCAATGTCCACTCATTGCCTTGGGGCTGAGTAGAAGACAAGACCATACAGGGTGGGGTGTGGGGAAGGGGAGGTTGAGACAAGTTGGCACCTTAATGGCTACTTGGAGGCTTAGAAAGTTGCCCAAACACAATGCCGAGGTCACATAGCTAGGATGAATCAGAGAGTAATTGAACCCAGGACTTTCTGGTTTGAAGAACAGCTTTCTTCCCACTTACTGAGCAGTCAAGGAGAATAAATTGGATCCTTTTTCCACCTGTCCAGAATTTAGCACAGTATGTGACGCATTTCTGTTATCCAGTCAGTTGTGTCTGACCCTTTGTGACCCTGTTTGGGGTTTTCCTGGCAGAGATACTGGAGTGGTCTACCATAACCTTCCTCAGCTCATTTTACAGATGAGGAGACTGAGGCAAATGGGATAAAGTGACTTGCCCAGGGTCACACAGCTAGGAAGTGTCTGAGGCTGGATTTGAACTCAGGGAGATGTCTTCCTGATTCCCAGGTCAGTGCTCTATCCACTGTGCCACCCAGCTGCCCTCCTGACACGGTAAATGCTTAATAAACGTTATTGACTGATGGCCTGATGGCTATCACAGTCTTAGGAAGTCCTATCTTCTCCCAATACCACTACTAATAATAATACCTAGCCTTTATATGGTAGTATAAGATTTGCCAAACACTTTACAGGGACGATCTCATTTGATCCCAACAAAACCCTTGGAGATAGGTTACTAGTATTATTCCCATTTTACATATGAGGTAACTGAGGCTGAGAGGATAAATGCCTTAGGCAAGATTGGAACTCATGTCTTCTTGACCCCAAAGCCACCACAATTAAATAAGTCCTAGAATTATGTAACTGGTGGGGATCTCAGTATCCATCTTGTCCAGTCATTGACCTCCACTGTGCATTCCCAAAAAGGTGGATCACAGGAGGGCTAGGCCTGGTTCACCGGGTCCAAAAAGTATATATAAATGAAGACAAAAACCATCTTAGATACTCATTTCTGAGGTGGAATTCTCTACAGAGAAAATGTGGCCAAACCAGGAAATGAAGAAAAAGTTCAAAGTTGGGGAAAACAAGTCATTAAGGAAGGACGACTCAATGCGCAACCATTACTGGTGCCCAGTCTCAACTCACCCTCTACCACTCCTCCATGTCCACCCTGGATATGGCCCCAGGCAGGCCAAAGAGGAAGTCCCCTTTGGAAGCTACATGCTTGGCACAGCCTCTCCCTCCCCCGCACCTGAGCAAACACCCTTGGGCAAGGCCAATGTGTAGATTACCTTGGCTTCCATGTCAGCCCACACCCATGTGTCCCCATCCTGATTGCTTCTGGGTGAGAGTTATTTCTTGCCTTCTTCCATTTAGCCAAAACATCTCAGCGGGAGGGTTTTGGGGACGAATCTACACTCAGGAATTCTTAAGAGAGTGTGACTTTGGAGAGGGTTGGGTGTTGGTTTCCTGGGGTTGATCAAAGGGCTTCCTGGCTCTCTCTCAGAAACTTGGAACACTGGTATTTCCCTGGGGTCCATGCCCAGCAGTTTGTACAGCTGTCTCCTGGTTAGAGTTGGGTGTACCACATCCCCATGAGCCTCTTCATAATCACTGTGAACTGAGCTGAAATGAAATCTTACCACTTGGACATGGAAGGAGAGGAAGGTAGGAGGCCTGGAGGTTCTGTCTTAGGGAGAGAGATACTCAACTCCTGGTCTGGGTGCAGACACAGCTCCTGCAAAACTCCACTGCCTTTCTGAGGAGACATTATGCTGTAGGAGTGAATGTGTGGTCTCATTCGTTTCTCTCTTGCCTCCTTCCCATCTCCCATTGACTCTTCAGAAATTTTACACTTCTCCTCCATGCACTTTTTGGTTCCAACAGTCAAAATGACCCATTACCTTTTCTTCAAATGCAGTTTCCCATTTCTCGTCTCCACACCTTGTTCCATGAATGCTCTACCTCAATACTTCTGCCTTGTCAAATCCATACCTTTTTTAGTGTTGTGTCCTGAAAATGGGAAGACCAGAACAACTGGGTAGAGAAAAGCTTGGAGCAAGTAAGCTGCAAGGCAGTTATAAAGCTAAAAAGGGACCAGATTATGAAGAGCTTTCAAAGTCAAACATAGAAGTTCCTATTTGATCTTATAAATAATGAGCAGGAGGGTGATATGGAGGAAGCCAGGAAAACCAAAAGGCAGAGCTGGAGTGAGATGACAGGAAGAGTCTGGTGTGACTGGATGAGAGTGTGTGCATGTAGAATGTAAGGAGTCTGGAGATGGGGGAAAGAGGCAGGCTAGGAAGAGCTTTAAATGCCAGAAGACTTTACATTTGGTCCAAATTGTCTTACTGAGTAGATGTGCGTGTGTGCGTGCATGTGTGTGTGTGTGTGTGTGTGTGTGTGTGTGTGTGTGGCATCATCAGAGCCGAGCTTTAGAAAAATTACTATGAAAGCTGAGTGGAGGACAGATTGAAATTGGAGGGAAATAGAATCAAGGACAATAAATAGAAGGCTATGTTAATAATCCAGGAGAAAGGTGATGAGGGTTTCCATTAGGGTGGCAATGTGAGGACAGAGACGGGGCACATGTGAGATAACTTGTGATATGACAAGACTTGGTAACAGAATGAATATATGATGTTTGTGAGAGTGACAACTTAAGAGTACATAGAAGTTATGAGGCTGGTAGTGGTCTCGACAGTAAGAGGGAAGTTTAGAAGAGGGGAGAGGGGAAAGATAATGATTTGTGTTTTTATATGTTGAGTCTGAGATGCTGAGAGCACAACTAGTACAAAATATCCAAAGACATATGATGACATGCAACTGTAGTGTTCAAGATCTCTCTTTTTCTCTCTCCATCTCTCCATCTACCTATCTATCCATCCATCCATCTGTCTACCTTTGTCTATCTGATATATCCACATCTGCCTTTAAATTGTAGCTATCTTTATCTTTAATATATCTTTATATATAATTTACTATATATTTTTACATATATTTTACTATATGTATACATATATACACTATATATACATTTTTTTACTATACATAGCTTTACTGTATATATATCATTCATTATCATATAAAGGTATAATAATTGAACACATGGGAACTGATGAGATTCCCAAGTGAGACAGTATGATGGTGTTTGTCCTTCATTGCCGAAGAAGACCATGCCATCGGAGAATAATGGCATGACTTTCACTTGACTTTGTTTTGAGTGAGGAAGGGCTGTGCAGGTCACCAGCCTCACTTCTCCTCCAGAGCCTTGTGAATCCAGTGACCAGATATTCTTCAGGATGACTGGAGATGACCCAGGATGCGCTGGGGGACCTTGGGTCTTTCAGGCCAAGGTCTTTGCAGGTCCTGTTGGATAGTATGAAGGGAAAAAGAGAAGATAGAGTCTTGGAGAAACCTAATATTAATGGGAATGAAATGCATAAAATTTAAAGAAAGGAGACTATAAGATAGATGTCAGATAGGTATAAGGAGAACCAAAAGGAAATAGCATCTTGATCGAGGTAAAAGTGATGTATAGTGTCATGATTCAGAAGGGTCAACAATTTGCATAATAACAACAACATTATAAAAAGAAACAACGTTAAAATATTTCAGAACCCTAGTCAATGAAATCATGAGTCATGTTCCAGAGGACTAATGATGAGACATACTACCCACGTCCTCAGAGAGAAATAATTGATGGGCTCCAGGTGCAGAGTGATACATTGATGCTTTTGGACCTGACCAGCCTGGGAATTTCTTTTGCTTTACTATGCATATTTGTTACATTTTCATTTTTAGATTAGGGAGCTAGAAAGCAGGAGAAGGAGAAAATCAATAAGTGACAATTGGACAAAATGATTTCTTCTTAAAAAAGATGTATTTTTTCTTTATTTTAAAAAATTAGCATTTTCTTTTTCCCCAGTTACATGTAAAAACAATTTTTAACATTCATTTTTAAAACTTTGAGTTCCATATTCTCTCCTTTTCTTCCCTCCCCTCCCCATTGAGAAGGCAAGCAATTCGATATACAAAACATTTCCATAAGTCATGCTGTGATAGAAAACACAGACCATACCCTCCCCCCACCAAAAAAAAACCTCAAGAAAAATGAAATAAAAAAAGTACACTTTAGTCTCTGTTCAGACACCATCAGTTCTTTCTCTGGGGATGGTTGACACTTTTGATAAGTCTTTAAGAGTTGTCTTGGATGATTTTATCGTTGAGAATAGCTAAGTCATTCACAGCTGATTGTTTTACAGTATTGCTGTTACTTTGTACATAGTATGTTTCACTTTGCATCAGCTCATATCAGTCTTTCCAGGTTTTTCTGAGAGAATCCTGCTCATCATTTCTTATAGCACAACAGTATTCTAACATAATGACATACCACAGCTCGTTCAGTCATTCCCCAAATGATGGACATTCCCTCAATTTCCAATTCTTTGCCCCCAAGAAAGAACTGTTATAAATATTTTGATGCATTATAGTCCTTTTCCTTTTTGTGTTTTTTAAGAGATATTTTTAAATTAAAAAATGATCTTGGAGAAAACAGCTCTAGTCAAATGATGAGGTTGGATGGCGTATTGCAAAGGGTTTGAAAGAATGACAGAACAGAAAGTGGAGGTATGCAGGGTACATGTATTACCTAAGGGGTTTAGCCAAAGGAAGAGATGAAGGATGATAGCAAACAGGGATGGAAAGATGAAGAGTAATTTTTGAGGCTGCATGAGTTTTGAGTGTGTTTGTGGGCACTGAGGTAGGAGCCAGTGGCTGTAAGAGATTAAAGATGAGAGAGATGGTGGAGTTAATGCAGTGTTAACTGCTTATCAGGGAATCATAGAAAAGACATCTTTTCAGAGAGGGGATGAGTATAGCCCATTCTGTGCCTTTTCTGAGCACTATATTCAGTTTTCGATATCACCTTTTAAGAAGTACCTAGACAAGCCGGCGTGCATCCAGATGGAGTGACAAGGAGGGTGAGACCAAATCAAAGTTGGCCAACAAGTATTTCTTTAATGTTTATTATTTCTTAGGCATTGAGATACAAAGCCAAAGCCAAAATAATACTTGCCCTCAAGGAGTTCACACACACACAAGATATACACAGAGTAGGCGGAGCCAAGATGGTGGAGTAGAAGGACACACATTTACGAGCTCCGAGCCCACAACCCATGGAATTGAGGTAAAAGGAGATCCCCATAAATTCTGAATCACTGCAGGGGGTGCATAAACATAGGGGAAGAGATTTCCGTTCCACTGAGCCCTGGAGAGCCGTCCCCGGGGTCCATCGCGCTCCGGAAAGCGGACCCCACCCCCACCCCTGGCTGCGGCCCCAGAGAAGCTGACCCGAGCAGGCTTCAGAGAGGGAAGCTCTGGCAGCCGGGAAAGTCCCTCCGCCCACAGAAGCTACAGGTCAGTGAGAAAGAAGGCTGGGCTAGGGGAGGGGAGCGGAGCGTCTCCGTGACTCGGGCCCCCTCGGAAGGAAGCGGCGGTGGCAGAGACAGGGGCAGGAAGCAGCGGAGGCAGAGGCGTGGGCAGCAGGCTGAGGCGCAGCAGCCCAGGACTCAGGAATCCCCCAGCAGCAGGTAGGATCTTCAATACTGAAGGTCTTTCCAACCTGAGGGAGCTGAGCCGGGGAGATGGCCCTGCCCCCACCCCGCTCTACTACTGAAGGCCTCTGAATAAAACCCCTGAGGGAGCTGAGCATAGGAGGCGGGCCCCCCACCCCGCCCCCACCTGCTCCATTCCTGAAAGTCTCTGCAGAAAGCCCCTGAGGGACCGAGTTTGGGAGGCGGCCCTGCCCCCACCCCTGCGCCAGAACTAAAGCTTGCTGCGGAAAGCGCATTTGAATCTCAGAGGCCAAGCACTAGCTGGGCGGATCCAGGCAGAGGTGGAAAGGAATCTCAGAAGTCAAGTAACTGGCTGGGAAAATGCCTAGAAAAGGGAAGAAAAATAAGACTATAGAGAGTTTTCTCCAACAAGTGCAAATGATCCCAACCTTCGGATCTGATGGCGAGGACGAGAACGTATTCTTGCCATCAGGGAAAGATGTGGAGGGCGGGGCCTCAGTACCCCAGACACCCCAGGGGGGTGTCGGGTGGGCTCAGGCCTTGGAAGAGCTTAAAAAGGATTTTGAAAAGCAAGTTAGACAGGTGGAGGAAAGACTGGGAAGAGAAATGACAAAGATGCAAGAAGAGTATGAAAAACAGGTCAATACCTTGGTAAAGAAGACCCAAAAAAATGCTGAGGAAATTAACACGTTGAAAAATAGGCTCACTCAATTGGCAAAAGAGGTTCAAAAAACCAATGAGGAGAAGAATGCATTCAAAAGCAGAATGAGCCAAATGGAAAAAGAGGCTCAAAAGCTCACTGAATTTAATAGTTCTCTCAAAATTAGAATGGAACAGATGGAGTCTAATGACTTAACGAGAAACCAAGAAATCACCAAACAAAACCAAAAGAACGAAAAAATGGAAGAGAATGTGAAATATCTCATGGGAAAAACAACTGACCTGGAAAATAGATCCAGGAGAGACAATTTAAAAATTATGGGACTACCTGAAAGTCATGATCAAAAAAAGAGCCTAGACATCATCTTGCATGAAATTATCAAGGAAAACTGCCCTGACATTCTAGAACCAGAGGGCAAAATAAGTATTGAAGGAATCCATCGATCACCACCTGAAAGAGATCCAAAAAGTGAAACTCCTAGGAACATTGTGGCCAAATTCCAGAACTCCTAGCTCAAGGAAAAAATCTTGCAAGCAGCTAGAAAGAAACAATTCCAGTACTGTGGAAATACAATCAGGATAACTCAAGATCTAGCAGCTTCTACATTAAGGGATCGAAGGGTTAGGGTTAGAAGGCAAAGGAACTAGGACTCAAACCAAGAATCACCTACCCAGCTCAACTGAGTATAATACTTCAAGGGAAAATATGGTCTTTCAATGAAACAGAGGACTTTCAATCATTCTTAATGAAAAGACCAGAGCTGAAAGGAAAATTTGACTTTCCAACACAAGAATGAGAAGAAGCATGAAAAAGTAAACAGCAAAGAGAAGTATTAAGGGACTTACCAGAAATGAACTGTTCACATTCCTACAGGGAAAGACAATATTTCTAACGCTTAAAACTTTTCAGTATCTGGGTAGTTGGTGGGACCACACATACACATGTACACGCATGCACACACATACACACATGCATTCACATACAGAGACAGAGAGCACAGATTGAACTGAATAGAATGGGACCATACCTTAAAAGAAATTAAGGTAAATGGTGAGAGAGAAATGTAGTGAGAGGAAAGAGGGGGAAATGGAAGGGGGTAACTATATGTCATTTAAGAGGCAAGTAGGAGATTTTTTTTAGTGGAGGGAAAAAAAGGAGAACTGAGGAAAAAAAAAAAACAAACAAACAAGAAGTTTACCCTCATCACATTTGACTAAACGAAGGAGTGAAATGCACACTCATTTTGGTATGAAAACCTATCTTACAGTATAAGAAAGCGGGGGAGAAGGAGATATTGCGGGGGGGGGGATGATGGAAGGGAGGGCAGAAGGAGGAGGGAGTAATTGAAAGTCGGCACTTGGGGAGGGACAGGATCGGAGGACAGGGGAGAAGCAATGGGGGGCGGGTTGGGAGGGATGGTAATTCAGTTGGTCTTGCACAACACGACTATCAGGAAGGTCATTTGCAAAGCTACACAGATATGGCCTATAATGAATTGCCTGTCGTACCAAAGGGAATGGGTGGGGAGGGAGGGATGGGGAGAATTTGGAACTCAAAGTTTTAGGAACAATTGTTTAGTATTGTTGTTGCAACTGGGAAAGAAGACATACAGTTAATGAGGAATAGAAAGTCATCTGGCCCTACAGGAGAAAAGAGAAGATGGAGACAAGGGAAGGGAGGGATGACAGAAGAGAGGACAGATTGGAGATAGGGAAAATTAGATTGCTTGGGGTATTGGGGTGGGGGAGGGGAGAAAAGGAGAGAAAACTTGGAACCCAAAAATTTGTGAAAATAAATGTAAAAAGCTAAATAAATAAATAAATAAATAAATAAATAAAAATTAAAAAAAAAAATAAAAAAAAAAACAATAAAAGATATACACAGAGTAGATACAAGGTAATCCCAGAAGGGAAGGCTGTACCAGCTTATGGGAACTATAGAGGCCAGCTGCCAAAGGTGAACTTTGAAGAAAGTGACGGAATCTGAGAGTTGGAGGTGAGGAGGGAGAATATTACAGACACAGGGTTCGGTCAGGGTAAGGCCACAGAGATGGAATGTTGTGAGGACAAAAAATGGACCAGTATGATTGGATTGTAGAGTGAATGGAAGGGAGGGAGGTGATGCTTACAAATGTAGAAAAGATAGGAAGAGTCCATGCCAGGAAGACGTTTAAAGACCAAATAGAGGAGTTGATCATCCTAAAGGCAACAGGAAGATGGAGTTTATTGAAGTGGGGAGAGGGGCATGATATGATCAGTGAACATTAGTTGAAAGGACAGAGGATGTACAGCCAGGAAAACACAAAACTTATTGTAGTACTGGTGTCTATGGGGACATGAGAACATTCAAGTCTTTGGAGGCTTGGCACATGGAAGCCTTGTTCTGCTTGGGCCTACAGCTCAGAACCAGGAACAATGGATGGAATGTACAGTCTTAAGTTTTAAGGGAAAAAATCCTTCTTAACAAAGGGAATTATCTCCAAGTAGAATTCCATGCTTAGCAGTAGTCTTGAAGTCTTAAAGTCAAGGCTTGCTGACCTCTTTTTTGGGGATATTTTCAGACAAGATTGTTTCTGGGTGATGGTTGCGTTGGATGATTCCCCAGTTCCAATATTCCGTTTTTCCAAAGATAGGGTGTCCGTGTCAAATAGACCAATCATGTCATCACCATGTGACAGCCTGGAAATTCCTTTTGATTCACTGTTTCATAATAAAGAGGTTATGTATCATCTCTTGGTCACAGCAACAAGGTGGAGGTGATAGGATGTTTCTGTCACATAAATGTGGTTGAAGTAGCAAGTCTAGGGACTTAGAGACTGAAGGGAGCTAAGATGTCATTGAGCACAACCACTTCATTTTACAGATAAGGAAACTCAGGCCCAGGGATGTTAAGATTGGCCGATTAAGAGCAATAGGTCCCATGGGTCACATTTGACAGAGGCAGAATCTGTAAAATGGAAGTGTTAATTCTTGTACCTGCAGTCTGTGCCCACCCTCCCCAGGGACCCTGTGTAAGCAAGGGGCAAATATGTTGCCAATATGAGGAAAGTGTTTTGTACTGACTAATTACCTTCTTATAAATCTAGTAGACTGGATTTCTATAAATCTCTGAGGCTTAATTTTCTCTTCAGGAAATAAACATAATTTATATTATATTCATTATTGTATTAACATATTGCATAATTATTATACTATCATAATAATTATTAAACACAATTAATATAATAGAAATAATAAATATAAAAATAGCAGATGTCAGAGTAAAATAGAATAATATATACATACATGTGCATATGCATATGGACATATATGTGATATACATAAATATATTATATACCAATAGTGCTTTGCAAACCTTAAAGAGCTATGTAAGTATGCTTAGCACAGCACCTGGCACACAGTAGGTGCTTAATAAATGTTTATTGATCTATGTGTTGCTATAGTTATTCTTGTCAGTTTCCTATTGAGCAGGGTTCTCCCTGTTGCATCCCACAGGCAATGGCCATTTATCTTGGCTGCTCCGACAGAGTTGATGTATTACCATGCTACTCCCAAATCATGTGGCATCTGTAAGCTGTACATTAATAAGCATATTTGTTGAATGGATTGCTCAAGGGGAAGAGGGGAGCAAGATCTAGGAGGCAGAGCAGTCAATGAAGCATGGAAAAGGTAATCATGAATTAATCCAGGCAAACATCACTTTCCATCTTCAGGCAAAGATTGTCAGTGACAAATACTGTCCCTATCCCTGTCTTCTCTCACCTGTTTCTATACTTTTTCACTTTAGAAAGACCAATAGAATTTTAAAATTGGAATTCATCTCAGCAGGAAGCCTTTTAACAGTGTCTGTTACAAGTGGTCAACCAGACTTGGCATGGAGAAAAGAAGAATGGTGTTCTGACTGAGTCCTGGACTTGGAATCAGGAAGAGCATGGTCTGAATCTTGCTTCAGACACTCACTATTTGTGTGATCCTGGGCAAGTCGCTTAATCTCTCAGGGTGTCAATTTTCTCATTTGTAAGATGAGAAAGTTAGACTCATTGACCACAAAGACCCTTTCCAGCTTTCAATCTAATGATTCTGCAGAGGTGAGGATATCACACACAACTGAAGCAATCCATCCTATGGACAAATGCTTTAACTCTCAGAGATCCATCCATTGACCATCAACAAGCATTTATTAAGGACCTCATTGGTAGGTGGCACTGTGCTAAATTCTAGGGAATGTTCCTTCTTATATTATACTGAAATCAGCTTTCTGATCATATGCCTTCTTCATCCCAGTTTTGTCCCCAGGAGCTAACGGTTATTCTGATCTCTCTTGCACATGACTCACCTGTCTTTCAAAGAGAATTCAGACCCCCATCTCTGGAAAGTTTCTTTGCTATTTTTTATAAACCTAAATACCCTTTGGATGGTCCATCCTCCTTTTCTAATATTACTCAAAGCTCACTGCTCAGCACATACTTACTGGACGCCCCACTCCTAAGGAACACTAACAGCTAATTTCCTTGGAGTCACTCATATGTCTTATGTGCTTCCATTTTATAGTAGGTTCTTTGGTCTTAGGGACAGGGTGGTAGAGCAGAGCAATGGTTGAGCTCCAAGTCTGAAAGAGCTGGGAGCAAATCCTGCCTTTGGCTTATTAGCTGTGAGACCCTGGGAAAGTAACTTTTTATGTGCTTCGATTCTATCACAAATACAGAGAGATCTTCTCATAAAAATAAGCTTGTGAAGGGGGGCTGCTTTGTTTTTGTCTTAGGACTCCCAATACCTAGCAAAGTGACTGATATCCATCAACAATCACTTGTTAGGGACTTATTATATGCTTGTAACTGTTCATATAGTCTTGTGGAAATATAAAAAGAAAGACAGAAGTCCCTCACCTCAAGGGGATTGCATTTTGATGACTCGGTTGATGCTTATTAATAACAATAATAGTACTGATGGCTAGCACTTATAGAACATTTTAAGGTTTGTAAATCACTTTACAAATAAGACCTCGCTTAATCCTTACAACAACAAGCAAAAGTAGATGATATTATTATCCCCATTTTACAGATCCAGAAACAAACTGAGAGGTTAGGCTCTTTTCCAAGGTCATACAGCTACTAAGTGTCTGAAACTGGATTTGAACTCAACTTCTTGATTCCAAGTGCAACTCTTCCAAATTTCCCACACTACCTCCACAACCAGTCTGTGATACTCAGCTGAATGGAGATGTGGTAGATATTAAGTTTTAGAGACTGAAGCCAGAATCCCACCCTATATGACTCTTGAAAGCATATTAAGAAGGTCATGACTCAGGAACAAAGAAAAAATTCTAGGTCTCCTCTTCCTTCCTTCTGAGAAATAGGCATTCATACAACTGACCCAGTCGGGACAGGAATGGGTAATAAACTTGTGATTTCATTCCTCCCATGGGAGGAAACTTTTATTATATGGATTGGCAACTTTTACACTCTTAGAGTGTTGCTCAAATGTTTGATTAAAAAAACTAAAACATTAGTCAATTGTTGGTCATTGTCATCAGTGCCAAAATTCTAGCCACTATACCTTTGCGCCAGTTCTCCCCATCATGATCGGAGTGTACATGTGAGGAATGAATAAAACATCTCTGGAAAAGATAATTTCCCTGATCCTTGTCCTCCTAACCCTTCAGTATACAGTAAGTTCCGAAATCAAGCTGGGCTATTTTTTCCTATTATCCACTCTGACCCTGGTCATTGCTGATGAATAGTGGAGAGATGGACATGATCCAAATGCATTCATGGACTCATTGTGCTCATCTTCTTGGAGGAAGCAAATATTGCTCACCCACCCCTCAATCAAGTGTGCATCCTGAGTCATTTCCCTGGTAATCATGATGGTTTTTCAGGGAGGATATTTCCATTCAAGTGTAACATATGACAGTCACTTGATTTAAAGGTCTTTCTCATGTGTTGTACTATATTATTATTATTTACTACAATACTATGAGTTGAAATAGACAGGTTTCTCCTTCTGGGACCAAAGAGAACCTCATCACTCTTTCACATGACAACCCTTTAAACCCTTGAGGACAGTGATGATAATTCCTCTAATTCTCTTGTGCTCCAGGCTAAACCTGCCTAGTTCCCGCTGACAAAATTCAGGCAGTTGAGCACAGGGAAAAGAGGAATGGATTTATTGTTAGAAGACTTAGGCTCAAATCCCACCCATACCCTTTAGGCATCACATGATCTTGAGAGACATTCCAAGGGTCTTCCCCTTCCAGATGGATTCTTTTGTGAAGGCAA
Source organism: Bettongia penicillata ogilbyi (assembly GCA_023548195.1). Classification (NCBI taxonomy): domain Eukaryota; kingdom Metazoa; phylum Chordata; class Mammalia; order Diprotodontia; family Potoroidae; genus Bettongia; species Bettongia penicillata. The sequence continues at coordinate 14,235,283 of JAJHZJ010000257.1, forward strand.
ACTATGCCATTTTTTGCCTCAGTTCTTACCTAGCCCTGAATGCTGAATGGGTGTTGCCTCAGAAAAACAGACCTGGGAAAGACCTTAGTTTAAAAAGGCCAAGGTCTTCCACTGCATCCCTGGACACCTCCAGTCATCTTGACTTTTGTCTTGCCATTGGGCTCGAAGGGCTGACTTTGCATAGCTCTGGTTCACTTAAACCCAATTTGCACACAAGCCAAGATACGATCCACACAGGGTCATTGTTCCTCTTCCAAGCAAGGATAAGCATTGATATGACAACAATCACATGATCTTGAGCAAATCTTAAAATTTTGGGGTCTGTTTCCTCTTCTATATAATGAGGGGGTTCTACTGGATGACCTTTAAAGTCCCTTCCAGCCCCAGAAATTGTGAATATAATTTTGTTTAATAAACAGTATAAACATCCACTATGTGTCAAGTGGAGTTCTGTGGGGAGGGGAGGAATAAAAAAATAAAAGTCCTGTCCTCAAGGGGCTCATATTCTACTGAAGGGGAGGGGTGTTGAGAAACCCCATGTACTCAGATAAATAAGTGTAAAATATATACAAAGATATTCTGTGTGTGAAATATCTTAACTTCTGTGGAGCATAGATCGCCTAGGGAGGGCTTATTAACCTGTTTTGTGTGTCCTGGATCTCTTTAGCAGTCTGATGAAGTTTTGGAACCCCTTCTCAGAATGCAGTTTTTAAGTGCATAAAATAAAATACATAGAATTATAAAGGAAATCAATTATTTTGAAAAACAATTATTGAAACAAACAAAAAACATTCCCAGTTCTCAGGTCAGAAACCTCTGGTCTGGTGCGGTGGGAGTGCCTAAGAATCTACCTGTCCTTTAGAGCACCAGGTTGATCACTAGGCTCTCTCCAGAGGTAGATTGCTTCTTCCAGATTTAGCAAAGTTAGGATCCCTGGGAGGGGAGATATCCACTCTCTAGACCAACAGGTACTGGAAAGACTCTAAGCTCTTAGCTACAGTCAAATCTTGGGAAATAGCAAGAGTACCCATCTTGCTCCTGGGCTGTCTTCAGTTGCTGATTTATTGTCCTGCTAATCAGAGCCCAGAAAATCATGTTTCCTTGAGCAAGATGCCCCTGTGGCTGCCCTTGGGAAATTTCTATATCTTGACTCTTCTGCAGATACCTCACATAAAAATCAAAATGTTATGTTTGGCTTTCATTTTTTTATTGAACAATGCCCCATTGATTCACAAATCCTCTCCAGACAGCTCACAAACAAGGCTCTTTTTGTGCAAAGTTTAGGAAAGGACAGAAAGGTTGTAACTTTTGAAGCAAAGTGGAATCTTCTCCCCATCCTACCCTCAACACGAACACACACACACACACACACACACACTGACAGAAGGGGAGAAATGGAGACAAGAAGGGTCCCAGAAAATGTGTAGAAAGATGGGGAAAAAGTGGGAAAGTATGTTACCTAAAGAGAAGGGGATGGGACAGACAGCACAGACATTGCACTGGACTGGGAACTGAAACACTTTGATTTTATTTCTAACTATTTGCATGACCTTGGAGAAGTTGTGTTACTTTTTAGGACCTTATTTTCTTAATATAAAAAAGCATATTTAGACTAGATAGCTAGAGTCATCTTCCTTCCTTCCTTTTCTCCTTCCTTCCTTCCTTTATGTTTTTCTATTTTCTTTTTCCTTCTCTTCTCTTTCCTTCCTTTCCTGTCCTTTCTCTTCCTCTTTTTACTTTTCTTTTCCTTTCCCCCTTCTCTTCTCTTTCCTTTCTTCCTCTTCTCTTCCTTTCTCTTTCCTTCCCTTTTCTATTTCCATCCTTTCCCCTTCCTTCCTTGCTTCCTTCTCCTCTCCCCCTTTCCCTGTCTCTCAGTCTCTGTTTTTTTCCTGCCTCGTTATTTCTTTCTCTCTGCCTGTCTCTGTGTCTGATTCTCTCCCTCCCTCTCTCATCCCCTGAAATCATCAGAAGTGAATTATTGCCTCAGGACTGACTGTCCCCAGACTAGTCAGCTAATCATTAGTCATTAGACCTATAGTCATAGGTTGGGCCATGAGAAGTAGGAAATATTGCCTAGAATAATACCTCCTTAGAAGGTTTTCTGGTACAGAAGGCCCTTTGTAACCTAAAAGATCTCAAAAATGTGAGTTCTGGTCATATTTTATAGATATATTCTCTCCAACACAATTGAGATGTAATCTCTCTTTATGATGCCTGAGTTATGAGTAAGCAACAGGTTCCAAGTGTCCTTTTTCTCCATCCCCTGCCTGACACCCAATAATAATGAACTGTTGCCACATCCATACTTTAGATGTCCCATTGTTATTAATTTTTTTCTTGTTCACTATGAGCTTTAAAAAAATCCTAAAACACTCATAAACATTTAAAGATATCAAAAAAAGGATGACACAAGAAAGTGTTAATTTTTACTATCTAGAACTTTGTTCAAAGCTGCACACACACACACACAGTATTAAAAAACTTAAAATTGCCCTCTTTATATCCTTGGCTATATTTTCTCCCTGGGCATTTAAAACAAAGGTTTTACTGCCCTGGGACAGTCTATCAATAGATTATTGTTCTGTAACAGCAATCCTGAATTCTCCTAAGGACTTCCTTGGGCCATGACTCAGCAATAACCGAGTTGTGAAGCAGGCTGAGCCAACAGCTGTGGTGGCAGGTGTCCAGTCACAAGTGTCCTGTGACAGGTGTAGATGAGGAACTGTCACACTCAGCACACTGTGTGTACTGGGAAAACCTGGACTCCAGCCCTGTTCCTGCAGCTTTGGACCCATGTGAGCTGAGGTGAATCTTTCACTTCCCCAACTGTCTGTAAAAGGGGAGTTGGTTTAGGTGACCATTTGTTTGTGATGTTGTTAGGGGGATTCTTGGTCAAATAAAATTGAACCAAAGGGTCCCTTGGGCCCTTCTGGCTGTGAGATTTTGTGATTCCTAAAGTCCCTTCGGTCTCTAAACCCCATGAGTGTGTGGTCACTGATCCCCAGGCAGGTCTGCTGTTTCAGCCCATGAGCTGGGAGTCAGAGAAGGTCCCCTGGGGGATAGAGGGCAATGGCTCAGTCTGGCAGGGGATAATGGAATCATTAAAGTCCAGGGGACTGGTGCTCCAGAAAGAAGTGATGACAAAGAGAAAGCAGGAGGTGGATCATGGGTTCATGGCAGTCTAGAGTTAGTCGTACCATCTACACCTCAGTCATCTTACAGATGAGGAAAGTGAGGCTAAGAGAGAAAATGCGACTCTCAAAGTCACACAGATAGCAAGCATCAAAGGTAGGATTTGAATCTGACACAGATTTAGCAGGAAAGGTTAAAAGACTTACTCAGGGTTTACACAGGTGGAAAGCAGCAGAGATGGAACTCAAACATGACCATAGATTTAACGAGAAAGGATGATTGTCTTTCCCAAGTTTACTCAGGAAATTAACAACAGAAGTAGCCTTTGAAATCTAGGTCCTTCGGTTTCAAAGTCTGAGGTCCTTTAATGGGGCCTCCAGAAAAGAGCAGGGATGACCCCAGATGGTCTAGACAGGGGAATTAGAAGTCTTATCTTCAGGCTTTCTGAGTGGAGAAGAGAGGGCAGGACCATGGCCCACCCAAGCACAAAGATGAGCAAGTATCCCAAGCAGTCGCCACCAAAGATATTGCCCTCCGGTATCTACCCAGATTTAAATGACCTTTCCTCTTTCTTATGGCCTGATACAGCTTAGCCTTTGGGGAGGGGCTTCCTGGAGGTATCCATTCTCTTCTCATTACTGAAAACAGATCAAACTCTCTTCCTTTTCTCTTCCTGGTTGACAAATGTCATTTCTAATTTTTTGGCAGTCCATAATTCTGAGTTGGCTGGCTTTCCACATGCAGGGTCAAGCATTCACAAAGTACTTGGCTCTTCCAAAAGTCCAGATTCACCCAGAGATGAGTATCACCAAGGGCAAAGCAGAAATAGGGACCAAAAATTACTGTTTTCTAAGTGTGCCTATCTCCACCTGTTGCATGGCCCTTGGTGTCACTGGGGAGAAAGGGTTGAGGAAAATGCGTCCCACATACTGGGGTGATTCTGTGTGTGAATAATTTTAGAGAAGGTATCATTATCAAAATGGAGAATTAGAAACTGGATCATGACACAAAGAATTAGGAAAGCTAGCAAGGCAGAGGTGATAGTGACTTCCTTGAAAGTTAGGAAGACCTCGGTTTGAATCTTCCCTTTGATTTTAAGTGGCAGGGGTAAGCAGAGAAGGCCTTGCAGGTATGAGAGACAACTAGTGCAAAGGTGTGGAGACGAGAGATGGAAATTCCTCATATAGGAATCATTAGTTAAGAGTGTATATGAACGGGCAAATGACATGGTCACATATGAGCTTTTGGTATAGCAGTTTGTCAGCTGTGTGGAGGATGGATAGAAGAAGTAGAGACTTCAAGAAGGGAGTGAAGGCTTCCCTTTCATTTTAGATGGAAGAATTATCATGCAGAAAGATGATGATAGACTAGAACATTGGGATGAACCTAATAAGATGAAATGCAAAAATGGGTAAGTAGAAAGTGCTATGCATGGGTTCAACAAGGAAATCATCTATAACGTAAGGAAGGCATGGTTGCAGAGAAAGTCATATAAAAAATCCTGGGGGAGGTGGAGCATTAGTGTCCTGCTACCTTAAAATGAGATGGCAGTGGGCCATGCCAGACCCAAGCCCAAACAAAACCAAACACAACTCAAGTGGGATCAATCTTCTGTTATCTCGGTTTTCTAGAACATGAGGGTGGGAGTGAAAGTCCTTATGTCCTTGCCCCGGATCAGACTGAATCTGGTGTACTGGGTTCACTTTGGAGTGCTACTTTTTAAGAAGTACATGGAAGAGCAAATTGTAGTATGCTAGAGAAGGGAGACTGACATGCTTGTTGTCTGCTGTTCAGTTGTTCCAATTGTCTGACTCTTCGTGATCCCATTTGGGTTTTTGTTTCTAGCAAAAGATACTATAACAGTTTGTCATTTCCTTCTCCCTCTCATCTTACAGATGAGCAAACTGAGGCAAACAGGATTAAGTGACTTGCCCAGGCTCACACATCTAGTAAGTGTTTGAGGCTGGATTTAAACTCATGAAGATGTCTTCCTGGTTCCAAGCCCAGTGCTCTTTCCACTGTACTACCTAGTTTCAGAGTAGACTTAAAACCACTTCTTATAGTGATGAACTAAGGGAACTGAAGGTGTGTGGGCTAAGGAAGGGTTCTAATATGAGAGATGGAGCTCATTCTTCTTGGCCACAGGAGTGAGAAGCAGATGGAAAGTCCAGGAAGGCAGATTTCTGCTACTTTCCTATTAATTAGAGCTGTTTATAAATGGGGAGAGGGCTTCCTCATTCTGTCAGCCTGGACTTCAAAATCATGTCTCTGTCTCTGTCTCAGCCCTGAACTTCCCTCAGCACTTGGCGCCTCCTCACCCTGGACCATCTCACTATCCTTTATAGCTTTCTCAACCTGGAATATTCTTCCACAAATCTGACCCCCTTCTCCAAATGGTGAGTTTCTCCTGGTACTTCCACTCTGAGAAGGGCCTCAGGCTGACCTTCATTTCCTTCCCAGCCTTGTTCCTGACTTCCAGTGTCAGAGACCAGATTAGAACTCAGGTCATCCTGCCTCAAGGTCTGGCACTCTTGGTGCTTCCTGGTTTCCCCAGGCACGAATAAGTACTTAACAGATTTTTACTGAATTGAATAAAATTGGATGACTAGTCAGAGAAAATTTTTTTAAAGTGGAGAAACATAATCAGAGTTTGGCATTACAAAGATTACTTGTATTATTAGTTTTACTTAACTGTTTTACTTTTAGAAGAGATATCTCATTAGAATACTTTTGTGCTATAAGAAATGACAAGGGGGATGATTTCAGAGAAACCTGGGAAGACTTATAGGAACTGATGCAAAGTGAAGTGAGCAGAACCAGGAGAATGTTACACACAGTAACAGCCCCATTGCAAGAATAATCAACAATGAAAGACTTAAGCTACCTTGATCAATACAATGATCTAAGACAATTCAGAACAACTCATGATTAAAAATGCTATCTATCTCCAAAAAGAGAATGGATGAACTCTGAGCAAAAATCAAAGCGTATTTTCCCATTGTTTTTATTTTTCTTGCTTATTTTTTTTGCAACATGGCAAGTATGGAAATGTTTTGCATGATTTCACACATCATATTGTTTGCCTTCTCAAAGAGTTGAAGGGAGGGAAATAATTTGGAACACAAGCCTTTTTAAAAAATGAATGTAAAAAATAAATAACACATTTTTTTGAAAAAAGAACAGACAATAAAAAAGAAAGATCTTTTGGGCAATCATATGGACAGTGGCTTGGAGGTAAGAAGGATGGTTTGGAGGCTCTTACAAGATGGTGAGCAGGTGCAGAGTTTTTGGCTGATCAGCCTGCTTTAGGAAAGGCATGATGATGTGTAATACAAGTATCTTTTTTTTAAATATAAATTTATTTATTTAACTTTTTTACATTGATTTTCACAAAATTTTGGGTTCCATATTTTCTCTCCATTTGTCCCCTTCCCCCACCCCAATACACCAAGCATTCTAATTTTCCCTATCACCAGTCTGCCCTCTCTTCTATCATCCCTCCCTTCTCTTGTCCCCATCTTCTCTTTTGTCCTGTAGGGCCAGATAACTTTCTATTCCCCATTAACTGTATTTCTTATTTCCTAGTAGCAAGAACAATACTTAACAGTTGTTCCTAAAACTTTGAGTTCCAAATTCTCCCCATCCCTCCCTCCCCACCCATTCCCTTTGGGAAGGCAGGCAATTCAATATAGGCCAGATCTGTGTAGTTTTGCAAATGACTTCAATAATAGTCATGTTGTGTAAGACTAACTGTATTTCCCTCCATTCCATCCTGACCCCCCATTGTTTCTATTCTGTCTTTTGATCCTGTCCCTCCCCGAGTGTTGACTTCAAATTGCTCCCTCCTCCCATTGCCCTCCCTTCCATCATCCCCCCTACCCTGCTTATCTCCTTCTCCCCCACTTTCCTGTATTGTGAGATAGGTGTTCATATCAAAATGAGTGTGCATTTTATTCCTTCCCTTAGTCGAATGTGATGAGGGTAAACTTCATGTTTTTTTTCTCAGCTCTCCTCTTTTTCCCTCCACTAAAAAGCCTGCTGCTTACCTCTTGAATGAGAAATAATTTACCCCATTCCATTTCATCCTCTCTCCTCGTACTACATTTCTCTCTCACCATTTACCTTAATTTCTTTTAAGATATGGTCCCATCCTATTCAATTCACTCTGTACTCTCTGTCTCTGTATGTGCATGCATGTGTGCGCGCGCACATGTGTACATGTGTGTATGCATGTGTGCATGTATGTGTGCAGTCCCACCAACTATCCAGATACTGAAACATTTTAAGAGTTAAAAATATTGTCTTTCCATGTAGGAATGTAAACAGTTCACCTTTGGTAAATCCCTTATGACTTTCCTTTGCTGTTTACTTTCTCATGCTTCTTCTCATTCTTCTGCTTGAAAGTCAAATTTTCTTTTCAGCTCTGGTCTTTTCATCAAGAATGCTTGGAAGTCCTCTGTTTCATTGAAAGACCATATTTTCCCCTGAAGTATTATACTCAGTTTTTCTGGGTAGGTGATTCTTGGTCTTAGTCCTACTTCCTTTGACTTCTGGAATATCCTATTTCATGCCCTTCGATCCCTTAATGTAGAAGCTGCTAGATCTTGTGTTATCCTGATTGCATTTCCACAATACTGGAATTGTTTCTTTCTAGCTGCTTGCAATATTTTCTCCTTGACCTGGGAAGTCTGGAATTTGGCCACAATGTTCCTAAGAGTTTCACTTTTTGGATCTCTTTCAGGTGGTGATCGATGGATTCCTTCAATACTTATTTTGCCCTCTGGTTCTAGAATCTCAGGGCAGTTTTCCTTGATAATTTCATGAAAGATGATGTCTAGGCTCTTTTTTGATCATGGCTTTCAAGTAGTCCCATAATTTTTAAATTGTCTCTCCTGGATCTATTTTCCAGGTCAGTTGTTTTTCCAATGAGATATTCCACATTCTCTTCCATTTTTTCATTTTTTTGGTTTTGTTTGGTGATTTCTTGGTTTCTTGTAAAGTCATTAGACTCCATGTGTTCCATTGTAATTTTGAGAGAACTATTTTCTTCAGTGAGCTTTTGAACCTATTTTTCCATCTGGCTAATTCTGCTTTTGAAAGCATTCTTCTCCTCATTGGCTTTTTGAACCTCTTTTGCCAATTGAGTGAGCCTATTTTTCAAGGTGTTATTTTCTTCAGCATTTTTTTGGGTCTCCTTTAGCAAGGTATTGACCCGTTTTTCATGCTTTTCTTGCATCTCTCTCATTTCTCTTTCCAATTTTTCCTCCACCTGTCTAACTTGGTTTTCAAAATCCTTTTTGAGCTCTTCCATGGCCTGAGCCCATTGGATATCTATTTCGGATATTTGGGGTACAGAGGCTTTGACTTCTATGTCTTTCCATGATGGTAAGCATTGTTCCTCATCATCAGAAATGAAAGATGGGAACATCTGTTCTCAAAGAAAGTACCCTTCTATGGTCTTATTTTTTTCCCCTTTTTCTGGGTATTTTCCCAGCCGGTTACTTGACTTCTGAGATTCCTGTCCACCCCTGCCTAGATCTGCCCACCTAGTGCTTGGGGTCTGAGATGCTGCTCCCCAGCCTCGGGGCTTTCAGTGGGGGGCATGTCTGCTATTCAATGTGAGCTTAAGTTCTGGTGCTCAGGTGGGGGCAGGGCCACCTCCCAGGCTCAGTTCCCTCAGGGGCTTTATGTGGAGACCTTCAACAATGGAGCTCCTGTCTGCCCTGGGAGTCCCATGCCACCGCTGCTTCTGCCGCTGTCTCCTGAGGGGGCCTGAGTTATGGAGACACCCCACTCCCCTCTCAGCCAGCCTAGAAGTCTCTCTCACCGACCTGTAGTGCCTGTGGGTGGAGAGACCTTCATGGCAGGCAGAGATTCCATCCCTGAAGCCTGCTCAGATCTGCTCCTTTCGGGGCCACATGGCCAGGGCAGCGCAGGGGCTCTGCTCCTACTCTGGTGCACAACGGACCTTTGGGGTCGGTTTTTCAGGGCTCCCTGGAATGCAAATCTCCTCCCCTCTGTTGCTGCATGGGTTTCACTGCTCCAGAATTTGTAGCGAGTTCTTTTTACAGGAAATTTATGGGCTGTGGGTTCCAGTGTTAGCATATGTGATTCTTTCTACTCTGCTATCTTGGCTCCGTAATAGAAGTATCTTGCTCCCCATAATGGAGCATAGAAGGCATTCTGTAATGTCTACTTCCAGTCTACTAGCAATATGGAGGTGAAGAGCCATTCTGATTGACTGTGGAACCACATATAACCAGAATATACCCTGGCAGATATTAACTAGTCCAAACAAATCTTCCATTCTTTTCCTCTTTGTTGTTGCTTGAGGAGACATCCCATAATTCTCTGGACTTGGACCCTCCCCACCCTAGGGCAACATGTGAACTGTGAATAAGGACCACGGTTTACCTCTTTGCACCTGTCCTTTCATGCCTTAGGTGAAGGAGTATTAGAAATGACTATGAGCTTCAAAAAGTCAGACTGGTGAGCCAGGAGAGATCTGGGCAGAATCCATGCCAGGTTTGCTGCCAGCTGTCCTAACAGTGAGGGCCCAAAGAATGACCTGAGGGACCAAGCCCAGGAGGGAGCTGAGACGAAGATATCCAGGGGTTATTTCACATTTGGAAGTGAACTTGGGATGAATAATCCATAAATGCTGCTTTAAATCTGATTCCACTCTCTGTAGACACTGAGGTGGTAGACGGGAGAGTGTTTGTGGGGGCTGTGTTGGTGCCCTTCTTGCTTTATCACTTTGTAAAAGTTGATTGGTAGTGATTAGTTAAATGGAGCTGGGGATCCACTCGCTGAAGGCTAACAGTGGAGAGAAATGCATTGGAATGGTAGTTTAAGATGATGCTGTTAGAGAAAAACACTCCCAAATTCTCAGAAGTACTCTTAGAACTGGAGATGCAGCTGGCCTCTCTCTGGGGGAGTGACTTCAGGCTCTCTCTACAGCATTTTAGGCAAGAAGATATTAAGTTTTAAAGTAGGATGTTTGAAAAGAAATGACAAAGGAGGCTATGGATGTTTATGATACTAAATTAATGAGATAAGCAATACTTGACAACTGAATGAAGAGGGGATTTATGGAGAGAGGAAAGGCCAAGATAATTCCAGAGCTTTGGGTCTAGGTGACTGGGAGGAGAGTGGCACCATCTACAAAAGAGAGAAATTAAAGGAAAAGGCAGGTTTGGGAGAGAAGATGAGTTTATTTTGGTTATGCGGAATTGGAGGACATCAAATGGAAATATCTAACAAACATCTGGAAATATGAGACTCAAGTTCTGAAGAGAGGTTAGGGTTGTGCATGTCGATTTAGGAATCATCTGCAAAGAGGTGATAATTAAAGTTGTGGGAATGGATGAGATCATGAAAGGAAGAATTGTAGAGAGAGAAGTAGGCAGAACTCAGAGTCTCAGGAGTCTTTCATGTGAGGGGGTCAGAAGAAATGTGAATAGACAACAAAGAAGAGAGAGCAGGGGAGTCAGTCAGTGTCAGTGGTTATGGTTTTCACTTCCCAGAAAGCATTTGGTCAGCTTTGTTGTGATCCTAGACCATGGTGGGCCCATGCCATTTTCTAAAGGGGCAGGGAGATAGAAATTGAGAATTATTGTCAGCTGAGAGACTCTCTAGCTCTCTCCTACCCAACTCACTTCCCTTGATCAAATGAGGATTGCTGTAAACTTGACTCAACTGAAAACAAACCCTGACTCACTTCAGAAGAGGAGAACAAAGGGGAAAAAACCCAATGAGGTTTTGCCAGTTTCTGAGATGTTTCTTGGTATCTGAAATATATTCCACTGTTTTATGAGCTTTGAATGTCTCTTCCCTTTCTACTTCTAAAATGAGACACTTCTTTAATTCTTCCTCCCTTCTGTCTATCTTCACTGCTCCCCAACCTTCTTTACAAGGTGCCACTATGTTGTGCATATAGCTACTGAGCTTTCTTATTTTTCCTTTCCCTATTCATCAGTCCACAAATTCTGTAAGATGTGAATATGGTCCTATGAGAGAGAAATGGATGACTAGTTCGATTTGAGTTGGCAGAGACATAACTTCAAGGAAGGAGGTTCCTCTTCCCTGATAGGACTACACCTGAAATAATGTGTTCAGTTTTGGGAACCTCATTTTATTTTAGTGAGATGCTTTGTTACCCAGCAACCACTTCTCATTTTTTTTCTCCTACATCCAAGGAGATCCTCCATGAAAAGAGAGACTAGAAAAGACAATTCCTGTTTCCAGCTAGAGATGGTGACTGCCCCTTCTTGCTTCACCTGGAGTCTTGAGCAGAAGTTATTAGAAAAACTAGGTAATACTGTTTGTACTGTATACTTATTCTTTAGTTCTTACCTAGACCTTGGTTCTTGAACTTCTGGTTTCAGAAATTGCCTGTCATTATGAATCTCCTGGTTGGTGAACTTGAGGTGGTGGCTGTTTTGTGGTCCATGTTCTTTAATTAGGAAGATTATGACCCTTCTATCCATTCTTTTCCACAAATTATGGGTGTGCATGTTTGGGCTTCCATTCAGTCTGTTGAATATTTGGACAGGACAAGGGAGAAGGGCTAGAATATTGTTGGATATCAATGTCTCTAAACAAAAGTGTTTGTCCTATTAGCTGCACATGTACTTCGCTGTATGTGGAGAGAAACAACATGGGTATTTGCATAATGATCTTTTGTGACCAGTAGGGATGCTGTAGCCTCTCAGAAAAGCATTATACCTCAAAGTATACTCAAAAACAATAACTGATAAGACCTCTGCTAGTGACTTAAGTTGAGCATGACATGGTGGATAACTCAAATATCACACTCAGCCAACTAAGTACCCTTGCTGGATAATCAACATAGTGATGTGCTGTCTTCTTCTAGTGCAGGTTTATGGAAGATAACACCTGAGCCATACAACCAAAAGTCATATAGTTATATGGTTATATAGTTACATGGCTATATAGGTCCTTCTCACATTAGAAAGTACATTGATAAGCTAGAAAGCTTTGAGGGGATAATAAATAGATTGGTGAAGGACCTTGAGTTTATAAGGATAGTTAGAAGGAATTTAGGATATTTAAACCTGGAGAAGATGGATTCAAGGGATTATGTTCATTGTCCTCAAGTACCGAAAGACTATTTATTCTGTTTTGTCCCAGAGCAGTGGGTAGAAGTTTCAAAGAGACAATTAGGCTTGATGTCGGGGGAAAAATCTTTCTAACAATTAAAGTTATTCAAAAATGGAATGAGTTGTCTATAGAGGTAGTAAAATCTCATTCATTGGGAGTTGTAAGCAAAAAGTAGATGATCTTTGGACATACTGCAGTATCATAGAATGGTTATTTTTGGCTCTGTGTTGTTTTGTTTAGTCATTTCTTAGTTGTGCCTAACTCTTCATGGCCCCATTTGGGATTTTCTTGGCAAAGATACTGGAGTAATTTGCCATTTCCTTCTCCAGTTCATTTAAACAGATAAGGAAACTGAAGCAAATAGGATGAAGGTGCTGGTCCAGGGTCACACAGACAGTAAATCTAGGTAGTAAGGCAGGATTTGAACTCAGGTCTTCCTGACTTCAGGCTGGGCACATGTACATAAGGTGAATTTTAGTGTTAAGTAAGATGGATTTTAGTGTGTGTATTCAGTTTCCCAGCATCCATAGTCATAGCAATTTCCAGTTCCTGAGTACTAGATATGAGTTCTCACAGTTATGATTCAAAGCATCTCCACCACGCTTGCACAGTTATATAATGGTAAATAATATAAACATCCACTGCAATTGTGCAATGAGATACAGGGATAAAGTGATGTAAACTTGTGAGGCTATTGCTGACAATATGCCTTCTTTGTCTGTTGGTCTATAAAACAGGTGGTCACCAACCAGTGAATGGGAAACCCTTAGGGTTGAGTGCACAAATGCTATGTGTGCCTTGATTGGCCCTCATGAAGGCTTGGGGAGGGGAAATCTGTGTTTGCCTCAACTGGCCCCCACTGAGGCTTAAGGGGATTTAGGGGAAGCACAAGTTGTGCCCATCTCTATTGACCCCATGGAGACATAGAGCTAGTTGCCCCCCTTTCTCACCAGTCCCTGTGAGAAGGGTAATTAGGGAATGCTATAGGAGTTTGTGCTCTCATTATCAACAACCTCTTCTGAGAAAACTAAAATAAGATTATTAACTCTTTCCTAGGTCTTTCCTGTCTGACCAAATTAAGAGTGAACCTGGGCTAGCAGCTCTCAAGTGTGCTGTGTTTATCTGTCTTACAGATACCACCTAGCTGGCTATACGTTGGGCGTAGATAAATGCTGAGGTTTCTTTCAGTTCTGAAATCCCAATAAATGGAAAATTAAAATCACTAAATGACTTGCCCAAGATCAACCAGATGGAGCCAAGGTTCAAACCCAGGTCCTTCCACTTCAGACAGTACTTTTTCCCCTCACTACTGCACACTTCTTCTTCAGATGGTACTATCTGTGTTGTCAATCCTGAGGTTGTCTGGCTTTACCTTCCAAAGCTGCAACACAGGGAGCCAAATTCTAGAACACTTGCTAGAAAAGCAGAAGTCAGGGCTAAGGTAATGATAGGTTGCTATTCCCCATAGAAAAAGATTGTAGGGGAGTGAACACCTCACCTATTAATTTCCAAGTGTTCCTTGGACATGGACAAATTCTATGTCAAGAAAACAAGAAAATAATTTACTTTAGATATTGTAGGATATAGGGACCTAGCAAATAAAGATTTTGAGTAGTGGAATGGCACCATTTTTTAAAAAAAGGCTTATGGAAGATGGCAATGACATGAGAGAAAGGAGGTGATGAGAATAATGGAAGTTGAAATGGAAAAAGGAGGATGAATTGGAAAGGGATTTGGTGACTGACAAGCTAGGAGAACAATAGATAGACCAAAGGCCTTTGGGTATGGGAATGTGGAAGAGAAAAGTCTGCATTGGATTTGCAAACAAGTCTACTAGAGATGAATTTGTTAATTAAATCAATCTAGTTCTAAGCACTTCTGCTTAGAAAGAAAGACAAAAAGGGGCGAATCTTCCATCTCTGACACAAGCTAAATTTCCATTATAATTTGTAGTATTTCTAAACAAAAGACAATACACTCCAATCAGGAAAATCGAGGTTACAGGTTTCAGGGAAAAGTTCAGTTAACGGTTTTGATTCTTCAAACAAAACACTAATTAATTAAATTGTTAGTGTATTCTGGTCAAGGGTGAAGAAAAGTAAAGATCTTAATGAGGTCAAGGTGTTGACTAAGTCTCGTTTGCACAAAGGATATTTTCCAGGAGCTCAGTGAGCTTAAACTTTTACACCATTTCCTGTTAGAAAGTGATTGGGTTTTTGGAAAGAAGGATGTAATTTTTCAGTGTAGGACTTTGGGTATTGATAATTAAAAAAGACTGACATGGTTTCTCATTGAGGAGAAACCAAGACTCAGATATTGCTCTAATATTCGGTTATAATAGTCTAAACGGAGGATGGGAAGGGAACTTGTAGGTTTGCACAGGGGACTATAAGAATGGGAAGACCATCCACAGACGCAGGAACTTAAATGAACACAGGAACATTTGCATATTGAATTGAACATGACAGTCACAAAATTTCCTACTTGTCTGTGTCCCCTTCCTATTTACTTTCTGATCTCTTTTGTGTATTTTTTCAGTGTTTCATTCATCCTCTTTTCTTTTCGTCTTTTTGTTTTTGCATTATTCTCACTATCTTTTCCAAAAGTTTCATTTATCTATTCATTCATTCGTTTTACATCGCGAACCCTGAAAGATTCCTTCCGCTTCATGAGAGACCTCTAAGAACAAAGTATAAGAGTTAAGTAAAATTAATGATACAGTGACCCCATCTTAAAGTGACTTAAAATTCCACATCTGTATCATCCCTTCCACTTTCTATTAAAAAATAACAAAAGTATATTTTATCCCTCTCCTACCCCCAGTCCATTGGAAAAACAAAATGAAACAAATTTATTGGAACAAATACGCAATCAAAGAAGGCAAATTCCCTCAATATACTATAAAAATATAGTTTTCCTGTTATAATATCTAAATTAACTATAAAACACATATGAAGAAAGATGCTATCTGCATCCAGAGGAAGAACTGATAAATAGAAGTATGTATCGAGCAATTGTACATATGTGTATGTGTGTGTATATATATATTTATACATACAGACATACATACACATACCTATTTGTGTCTAATGGCAGCCATTTCCTGGGGGAGAGGGAAGACAAAAGAAATTTATAGGATAATTTTGTTGTATATTTGAAAGGAATAGCGAGTTGTGTATAGTAGATTTGCAGTTTCATATGTAGACATCTTTTTTTATTGTATTTTGTTATGGAAACGCTTGTTTTATTTTATACATTATATGTATTTTTTGCTCTAATTCTATCCTATTTCCATAATAGAGAGCATGTCTCATCACTGCTTATCTGGAATCATGGTCAGTATATTGATTATATTTCTTATAACTTTCAAAGCTATTTATATTTATAGCGCTGTTATTTTATAAATTAGGTCCTTGGTTCTGTTCCTTTCATTCATCATCAGTTTATAAAAATCCATGAAATTGTTCAGTTTTCTAATGCTGTCATAATATAAATTGTTCCTGTTCACCTCTCTCTCTGTCTATGTAGATACACACACACACATATACACATATATCACTCTACATCAGCTCATATATGTTTTTCCATGTCTTTCTGAAGTCAGCTGTTTCCTTATTTCTTAAGGCACAGTAATAGCTGTCACATTCAGATGCCATGTCTTATTCAGTTACTCATTAATTGGTTGGGCCACAATAAAAACTTGCTATAAACATTTTTGTACATATAATACTTTTACCTCTTTCTTTGATATTTTTCAAATTTAGGCCTAGTGGTAAAATATCTAGGTCAAAAGTCATTCGCTGTTTAGCAACTTTTTTTTGTTTAATTCCAAATTCCTTTTCAGAATGGTCACACCCATTCGCGGATCCACTAACAGTGCACCATTGTGTCATATTCCCAGACTCCCTCCAAAATTTATCAGTTTCCTTTTTTTAAGGTTTGTGTGTGGGTATGTGTGTGTGCGTGTGGTCCTATTTTCCACTCTTCTGTGTATGAGGTGGAATCTCAGAACTTCTTTAAATTTTTCTGATCAGTATGATGTAGAACATTTTAAAAGGGAAGCTAGGTGGTGCTGTGAATAGAATATCAGGTCTGGAATCTGGGAGACTCATCTTTCTCAGTTCAAACGTGACCTCAGATACTTATAATTTGCGTGACCCTGGCCAAATCACTTAACCTCATTAACTCAGTTTCCTCATCTGTAAAATAAGCTGGAGAAGGAAATGGGACAACTATTCCAGAATTTTTGCCAAGATAACCCCAAATGAAGTCACAGTTAGATATGACTGAAAAAAAAAAAACTGAACAATAAAGAGATTTTAAAATTTGACTATAGATAGCCTGAATTTTTTTCCTTGAGAACTATCTGTATATATATATATCTTATTCTTATTAATTTGATATTGATATTACATATGTAAATGTATATCTTGAAATGAGACTTTTGCTAGAGAAACTTGCTATATTTTTTATTTGTTTCGCTTTTGATTTTATCTTTATTAAATTGTGCAAAATCTTTAAAAATTTTATGTAATCAAAACAATCTGTTTTATCTTCTGTGATTTCCTGTATTTTTTGCCTGGTCATGAAATTATTTTCCTAACCCTAGACATGATGAGTAATTTTCCCCATTTCTCTAATTTGTTATCTTATTGTGTTATCATTTCGTTGCTATGCAACTGTCTTTTCCTTCCAAAAAAACAGAAACCATATCTTGCAAAAAATTCATAGTCAAATAAAACACATTGGGCATGTCTGAATGTCTGCCTCAATCTCTGCCTCCTGTCTATCACCTCTCTGCCAAGTGATGGGGAGCATACTTCATCAATGGCCTCTTGGAATCTTGTTTAATGATTGTGCTGTTCAGAGTATTGAAGTCTTTCAAAGTTGTTTTACTTTTAATTATCATGGTTTTTATGCAAAATCATTTTTCTGTTCACTTAATTCATACAAATCTTCCTAGGCTTCTCTGAATCTTTCAAACTCATCTTTTATGATTTACAAATATTTCTTTTTATTGTTAACTTAAAATAAAAATTTCAACATACAAAGAACAGAAAAAGAAAACTTCAATTAAACCTTTACTATGTTAATATTTTTTAAAGTATATATTAAATCCAACACAAAGCACTAACACTTCCTTGCCTATGATCCCTTCTGAACTTCCTTCTTCTACTAAATATTATAAATATTGACATATTTGCTCTTATTTTTGTACCACTATCCCTCACTACTCATTCCATTCAAAACTATCATGCCCACAAAAAATCCTTTTTTCCAACAAATAAATATTATCAAGCAAAAAAAAAAATCACACATTTAAGTGTCTCTGCTACTAGATGGGATGCATGCTGTATCATCAGCCTTCTGCAGTCATTATTTAGTCGGAGGTTTTAATGCTTTCAAATTTGCTTTACTTTACATTATTATATTAACTATCTTAACTGTTCTCTTGCACATACTTTTGCAACAATTCACATAAATTTTCCTAGATTTCTCTTAACTTATCTTTTTAATTATTTCTTATGAAATAATAATATTCCACATTATTAATATGTTGTAGTTTGTTCAAACATTTACCAGCTGATGGGTATTCATTTTGTTTTCAAATATTTGATGCAAAAATAATTGCTGCTTTTCCTTTTTCTTTGACCTCTCTAGCATATATGTCTGATAAATAATATTTACGGTTACATACTAGCTTTGAGTGGCGTTTCTGAGTATAGTTCCAAAATTGATTTCTAGAATGGTTGGATCGATTCACAGCCCCACCAACAGGTAATAGCTTGCTGGTTCTTTGACATTCCCTCCAACAATTGCTATTTTTATCTTTTGTCATCTTTGCTAATGGATTAGTGTGAAGGGAAACCTCAGACTTTAATTTTCATATATCTTATGATTAATGATCTGGAACATTTTCCAACATAGTTGTTGATAGCTTGCATATCTTGGTTTTTTCTTCCAGAAATGACTATAAATCTCCTTTGACCATTAATCTACTTGAGGTCTTATTCTTATATCCTTTTATCAGTTCCTTATATATCTTGAATATCTGACTTTCTTCAGATAAATTTCTGGTAAAGATTTTTCTAATTAATTGTTTTCCTTCTAATTCTAACTTCTTTCATTTTGTTTACTTAGTACTTTCCAATTTTATGTAATTAAAACTGTCTATTTTGTCTTTTATGATTATTCTTATCTTTGGCATAGTGATGATTTCTTCTCTTGTTCATAACTGTGAAATTGTGTCATTGATTTCTCCAATTTGTTTATATTATTTATTATATTTAGGTCATATTATCTATCTAATCTCTCTACACATTTTGTCTTTGTAATCTCATCCACTCCTAAAATTTCAGCTGCCACTTCTATGCAGATGATACAGTGAATTCAATAGGGGGTTAGATTTAACTGTAGAGTTGAGAGGAACTTGGTTCATGAAGGATCAGCCATTTATTAAGTAGTTGCTACCAGCAAAACTTGGTACTTAGTGCTACAGAGAATATAGAAATGAATGAAACAGATTATCTACCCACAAGTAGTTGACAAGTTTGTGAGAACCTTGGTTCTATATTCAAATACTACTGACACAGCTCATATGGTAGGGGTAATCATTAAGTCAATAAATTGGCTATTGAAATCCTACTATGTGTAGGGCAGAAGAAGATTCACTCTTCCTTTCCAAGAATAGAAAGATCACTGACATTATATCCTTTGGAGCTGGGGTTCTGGTAGATTTGGTTGGTAGAGAACTTTAGGGAAATGTATATAGCCAAGAGAGCTCATCCAGAAGATTAACCTCAGGCTGATGATTCTTGACTTTTGGGGGAAAATTTTGCCTGTAAGAAACACAGTTAAACTGATTGAACCAGAAATTCTCTTTTTTTAGACCATTCACTTTGTCTGGCCTGGAAAGCCCTGCTCTTCAAGGGGAATGGTGGGGGGTGGGGGTTAGATCCAAGTTTCCAAATGGCAGTCACGTGTTTCCATGCTGGTCAATGTTACTTTGAAATCAAGCATGTTTACAGGCCATTATTGCTCTTGAACAGAAAAAAACAATCTTCAAAGATATGCAGCAGAAAACAAGGAGCCTTTAATGCTTTGAATAAATATTTATGATATAGTGAAAAAGTATACACATATTCCATATTTTGACCTCCATTTGTTTATGACACAGTTTGGTTTGAAAATTGTATTTTGAAATATCCTCTGTCTACTTAAGATACAGACACACTGCAAGGCATTTTTAAAATTGTAAGAGGGGTTGAATTGGAGTTTAAGCTTTTAAGGGGGACTGGCAAGACATGCCTTCTATGTTTCCAGTTGAATAAGTGGGAGCTTGGAGACTTTTTTGAGTTGATAAAGAGTCCCCTTGTAGACCACTGAGGTAGAAGAGTCAATGACTCATTGGATTTTTTTTAAAGTCACCTTTAAACCTCTCTTTAAATGTTCACTCCCCCACCCTTCCAACTTCAGTATTATTTCAAGCCATTTCATATGAAGGGTCAGGAAGGGAAGGCTTTCCCTTTCTCATACTTTGACCACTATGTGGCTATAAGCACATGACATCTAAAGTACATGTAGTACATAAAGTACTAGGCAAGTCTGAACTCATATATTCAGCTGTCTGTTTTGTGTTCATTTTTTTCTTGATTTTAGGTGGATGGGTCCCAACATGGAGAGAGAGGTCTAGATGTCTACGGAACTTTTATTAGAAGAACTCTGGGGGTAAAGGGGTAACATTCTACCAGAATGTCATATACTCTAGCACACTCAGAGAAGATTATCATCTCTTGTTGGTTCATCCAACACAAGGATAGACCCAAGACTTGGTGAAATATAAATGTGCAGTCAATAGGATCATAAACTGCTTTATATTCTGATGAGGTTTAAATATTAGCTTCCTAAGAAATTTTAGCAGTAGTTTACTGAATTCTGGGGACATTTAGAGATATAAAGTGACTTGTCCATGGTCAACATGAATCAAAGACAAGACTTAAACCCACATCTTCATGGATAAGAAGCCAACTCTCTCTCTTCATTACATCACAATGCTTTTTTTGCATGATACATAGTTGGTGCTTAATAGACTCTTGTGTTTTAGGTCCCTGATCACCTCACATTTGATCTATTGCAATAGCTGATAGCAGGTTTGCCTGCCTCAAGTTTATCCATGCTTTAATCCAACCTCTATCCAGGCACCGAAGGGATTTTCCTAAAAGTATAGGCTGTCACCCCCTTACTC
Source organism: Bettongia penicillata ogilbyi (assembly GCA_023548195.1). NCBI lineage: Eukaryota > Metazoa > Chordata > Mammalia > Diprotodontia > Potoroidae > Bettongia > Bettongia penicillata. Next base: position 14,255,783 of record JAJHZJ010000257.1, read on the forward strand.
AATAAACTTCAGTGTCTCCTTATCATCACCAGGATGAGATACAAAAGCCTGACTGGCATTTAAAGACCTTAATAATGTATCTCCTGCCTACATTTCTGGGCTTCTTACACTTTATTCCCTACCATATACTCTTTGATCCATGACATGATTGCTCTTCTACAAACAAGACATTCCATCTCTCATCTCTGGACATTTTGTCTGGCTGTTCCCCATACTTGGAATGTGCTTCCTCCTTATCTCCACCTCCTGGCTCCCCTGGCTTCCTTTAAGTCCCAGCTAAAATCCCATTTCCTAATTTCCCAATTCCTTTTGATTCTAGTGCATTTCCCTCTGTTAATTATGTCATATATATATATATATATATATATATATATGTATGTGTGTGTGTGTGTGTATATCCTTTTGTAACTTATTTGTATATATTTGTTTGTTGTCTTCCCCACTACATTTCGAGCTCCACGAGGGCAGGGGCTGTCTTTTGCTTCTTCTTTTAGCCTCTAGCATAGTGCCTAACATATAGTAGGCACTTAATAAATGTTCATTAATTAGTTCAGTTGTTAGAAGGGATATATATAGCAAAGATAAATTGCATTTAAATTTTAGAATTTGGCAAGAGGTTAACCAAAATGAAATAAAAGATGCAATAAATAGATTAGAACATGGCCTTATCTACTGAAAATACAACATCAAGTAAGTTTTTGGCTTGCCTTATTAGTGACTGATAAAGTAGAGGAAATTCACACTAATACATTGTTTGTAGAGCAGTGAATTTATTCAACTATCTTGGAAAGCAGTTAGGGATTTATATGAATTAAAGGCTAAAAGTTCATATTCTTTGATTCATGGATTCCACTGCTAGTCATTTACCCCAAGGAAGGATTTTAAAAAAGCCCCATACCCTAAATAATTTTAGCAATAAAAAAATAATTTTGTAGTAACAAAAGCTAGAAACATAGCAGATGCCCATTGACTGCAGAATGACTAAATAAATTGTGTTGCATGAATGTAAACAAGTGCTATATGCTATAGGAAACAATGAATTGATGATTACAGAGGGATATGGGAATACTGCCATGGAAGAATGCTAAATGAAGTAAGCAAAACTAGGAAAACATTATTTTCAATGCCTATCATGATGTAAAAGGAAAAGACAATGACAAAATGATTTTTAAAAATGTTGCAAAATTACAAAGAACAAGTTGGCACCAAAGAAGACATTGGAGAAGACCCTTCTAAATCTTGGCAAGAGTTCACAGGTGTGCGACGTTGCATGAAGTGTCCAGTTTTTTGATGTATTGATTGGTTTTGATGATTTTTTTCTCCTTTTCTTTTAAAAAATTATTATTTATAAAGGATTGTTCTCTGGGAGAGGGAGAAGGAGGGTTACAAAGGGAAGTCTATGTGATGTAGAAATAAAAGATATCCATACAAATTTATTCTAAAAAAATATTACAGGAAGTCATAATTGCTCCTCCTAGATTGAGTAACATGGTGCATCAGGGAGATCCCTGGATTTTGCTCAATACTCTAGAGCTGAGCAGCCCATATTGATCCCACAAAGTGCATTTTGGACACCTGGTGTGAATATAAACCTCTCCCTTTTTACATGAAGGGAAACTGAATCCCAGTGTAACTTACTGAAACATTCACAGTTAGTAGGTGATAGAGACTTTAACTCAGACATTCAAGCTGAATGTTTTTTTCCATACATACTACACTTTTTGTTGACACTAGACATATCAGGGCGCATTGAGACTGAAAAGGAAGCTTCATAATATGGGTGGGAGAACGTTGAGACTTCCCTCTGACCTAGGTCCTTGGGTCTGCACATCATGGTGGTATACGCTGAAGTTTCTGGGGATATACTAGACATGCCAGGGTCTCAACTATACAGGACCTTGAGTTGGTGGCAAAAATCCATTGGTAGAACACCAAGGTTAAGGAAACATGGTGTCATGGAAAAAAGTGGGATAGATTCGGAGGTAGGGACTCTGAATTAAAATTCAATTTCAGCCACTTTTTACCTACGTGACTCTGGCCAATTCATTTGAACTAGACTTCCTTTTCCTCATCCATAACATTATAGAGCTGGATTAGCTGACCTCGGACAACTCTTCTAGTTGTGAATCTGTCATCCATGATCACATGATCATAATGCTTTCATGGGGTGGCTGAGACGGGATGCTGAGACGGGATGCTGAGATATTCTCCATGCCGGCTCAGCTCTGTTCCCACCTCACTTCTTGCTCTCTCCTCTTCCAGTGGCTTGGCTTGCCCATCTGCAGCTGGGAAAGGGTGTAATAGAATCTCACTTTTATGACTGAGGTTTTTCATTCCCTTTAAAGAGCTACAGCTGCCAGGATTATTAGCCATAGCTCCAATGACCCCTTCAGCCCCTGTCCTGGACACAGGCCTTTTAGACTCTGCAGATGCTCAGATGCTCCTCAGATGGATTTAGAACTCCATTGTAATGGCAAATACAGAATCTCAAAGTTGGAAGGAGATTTTGAGATCAACACATTGAATCCATATCTGACTGAGAATCCTCTTTGTGCATGGAAAAGATATTCAGCCTCCTTCAGCCTCAGTTTCCTCCTCTGTAAAATAGAAATATTAATGGCACCGACATCACACTGGTGTTATCAGGATGAAATGAGAAAACATACACAAGGTATATGTCTATGGGAGTGCTAGGTGGCACAGTGCATGGAGAGCTGGAATCCAAGTCAGAAAGGCTTCAATTAAAATCCAGACTCAAATACTAGTTGTGTGACCCTGGGCAAGTCACTTCACCCTGTTTGTCTCAGTTTCCTTATCTGTAAAATGAACTGGAGAAGGAAATGGTAGATCACTCCAGTATCTTTGTCAAGAAAATCCCAAATGGGGTCATGAAGAGTTAGGACATCACTGAAAAGACTAAGCAGAAACAATAAGTAGGAAAATCATACCTGTATAATATCATAAGGATGTTTTCAGGATGAAATGAGTGAGAAAATACACATAAGGTATATGTGTATATTTGTTTGGCCTCTATGTTGCCCATAGAGGTTATGTGTATACATTTGAATCCAAGTATAAGAATTTCTGTTTTTCTTTATAAATTTTATGTTTGTGTATTTCCTTGCCACATAGGTTTACATTTATTCGTGCTATTGGCTTGACCAGAGAGTTTCATCCATGATGAGCCTAGAGACAGAGGCCTGCTGCCCCGGATGCCACAGTGACTGCATTTGCTCCTTTCTTGAAATGATACTATATCACCACATTTTTGCTGTAGTCTCTCTGTGGTGATACTCTGTCCTCAACATTATGATCTCATATTTGAAAGGAACTTTAGAGGAGATCTAATCCAACCATTACCTAGAAAATATTCTGTCCTGTAGCATACCATTGGTGTCACATACCTTGCCTTGTCTTTATGCCCTATGTCAATCTGTCCCTCACATGATGAATTTCACAAAATGAACACAGTTCAACCAGACATCAATACACATTTATTAATTATCTACTGTGTGCCAGCCACCAACTGCTAAGGAACCTACAGTCCTGTAGATATTGTAGCCATGGCAACTGAAGACTCAGAATGAAAAGTCTCTGGTGACAAAAATCTTTGGTTTCATTAAGTCATTCAACATCAGAAATTCACAAAATTTTATCAGTGGAAATGACATTTAAGAAAGAGACAGTACCATCTGCCTTGAGGATGCTGGGTGGCACAGTGGATAGAGAGCTAAGACAAGAAGATCTGAGTTCAAATGTGACCTTAGATACTTATTAGCTGTGTGACCCTGGAGCAAATCACTTTGCCTCAGTTTCCTCATCTGTAAAATGGGGATAATAGTAACACCTATGAGATGTTATTTGCAAAACTCTTAGTAAAGCCCTGGCACATAGGACACACTGTATAAATGCTTTTCCCCTTGTTTTTCCACTACCCTAAAGACCATGGGATATCCTCATGACTTGTAGCTGAAAGATTCCATAGGGGTCATCTCCCTTGTAGAGTATGAGTTTCTTGAGAGCAGGAGCACCTTGCCTTTCTAGTTGCATCTTCAATGTTTGGCTCAGCGCTTAGCACACAAAATCTTTTTCATTCATTTATACCAAATTAATGATCTTCTAAGACTTTTGCTTGAAGAATCTGGGTGAAAGGTAACTCATACCTCCAAGAGGCAGAGAGCTCATTCCACTTTTGGATAGCTCCAACAGTTAAGGATTTTTTTTCCTACTTCAAGCTGAAATTTGCCCCTGTAACTTCAAGCCATTACTCATTTCCATTCCCAAGGACAACTCCCTGTTTCTAAGATCGTTTTGTGGTAAGACCCAAATAAACAAAGCTTGAGATTTGCAAGTCCCATTGATGACTCCTGTTGTCTGAGAACAGTTCAGTCTAGGAGTCGCCAGGCTGTTGAAAATGGCATGCAGGCGCCCTGCCATTATCACCGCAGCCTGTTTGTCCAGTCCCTTCATGGTCACTGCTAGTTTCCTACAAAAGTCTACAAGGAATGGATCCAGGCAATGCATGCAGTGCCTCATGTGGAAGATATTTTCACTCTGGACTCCTATGATTGAGGGCAGATGCTCTGAAGCTTCCCTGTAGATAACCCCTCTAATAAATACAGGGGCAATTTCTGTGGTGTGTTAAAGTTTACAAATTGCTTTTCTCAGAAAATCTTTATTAAGTTGACAGTACAAGGAGGATCATCCCACTTCTCAGTTGAAGAGACTGAGGCTTTGAGTAGCAAAGAAATTTGCCTAAGATTGTGTAGGATGGTAAGCAGCTCATTTGAACTCAGTTCTGAATGGGAGTGCAGAGGATTCTTCACTACTGTATGTGGTTCCTACAGATTCCAACATGATGTCTTATAGCGTGTTCTGTCTCATTGTGCTGCAGACGATTCATCATTGGATCATGTTGGATTTTCTTGTATTTTGAAGTGGGCAGCATTTTGTTACACACATGCTTTTCTTTTGGCTGGTAGCTTCATGTACATAATGTGATTTACGGCTTGCATGCTGAACAGAGTTGTAAATAGGGCGGGGTGATCTGGTTTATGTCCTAAGGCATGGAAATTTAGAGAGGGGGCAAACATTTACTCCTTTAGCAGAAAGAAATCAGTAGTGGTTAATTGCTCCTGATCAAAGTTTTCTCAATTACTAATTATTTCCTTACTATACTATTTTACGTCATGTTTTTGTTTTCACTGGATCTGTAGTTTCTTCAAGATCAATACATTTTCTGCAATCTATGCTCTTTAGCTCGTTGCACTGAGATGCTAAGTGATTTTCGTAGGGCCACAGGCCAGAATGTGCCACAGGACCGATTCAAACTCAAGCAATCCTGACTCTAGGGCCTCTCTTTATATCCTATGTCCAACTCTTCCTCACATAATACATTTCACTATATGAATGCAGTTCAACTAGTCAATAACAAGTCACCTACTATGTGCCAGCCACTGTGCTTTTAAACACTGGGGGTAAAATAGAAGGCAAAAAAATAGCCTCTGTGCTCAAGGAGCTCATGGGGGAACCAACATGCAAACGGTTATGTACAAGTAAACTATATACAGGAAAGGCTGTAGATGAAATCAGAAAGAAGATACTAGAGTTAATTCAGCATATCATTTGTGAGTACTTACTATGTGAGAGACGGTTGTCCTAGTGGATAGAAGGCTGACTTTGGATTCAGAAAGACCTGAAGTCTTAAGTCCTGATTTAGACACACATACACACATGTTAGTTGTGTGGCCATAAACAAATTGTGAGGTCGTAGTAAGAATGCTGGAGTTGGAGCCAAGGAATTTGGGTTCCAATTCTGGCTCTGAAACTTACTAAGTGTGTGATCTCTGGCCTCTCTAGACCTCAGTATCGTTATTGATGAAATAAGAAGGTTGAACTAGGTGACTTCTGAGATCTTCTCTGAAATTCCATAAGGCTTCGGTCCTGAGCCTAATAGATAGCTCTTCCATTATCTTTTCTAGAGGATGGTTTCTCAACCATTTAGGAAGGTCATGACTTAGTGATAACATGTAGCTGCCATGGTATCTAGGCTTGACATAAGCTGTAGGGGAGACTGATGGAAATAAGTAATTGCTGCATTCTTCAAGGTCTTTAATATTTAAAAAAAAATCATCTCTGTCTGTTATGATCTTTCAGGGCAATCATACTTCAAGGAGTGGCAGCTAGATGGTGCAGTGAATAGAGTACTGGTGCAGGAGTCAGGAGGAACTGAGTTCAGATCTCACTTCAGACACTTGACACTCACTAGCTGTGTGACCTTGGACAAGTCATTTAACCCGAATTGCCTCATTGTGGGTCATCTCCAGTCATCCTGATGAATATCTGGTCACTGGATTCAGATGGCTCTGGAGGAGAAGTGAGGCTGGTGACCTGCACAGCCCTCCCTCACTCAAAACAAAGTCAAGAGCAAGTCATGTCATTATTTCTCTAATGGCATGGTCTTCTTTGGCAACAAAGGATGAACACACACACACACTCCAAGGAGCAGTTGAGTGGCCTTCTTTGTAGTAAACACCTACTATGTGCCAGGTACATAGGAAACCACTGAAGGTTTCTGAGCAGAATGACACAATGGCACTTGAAAATGAGGGCTAATCTGGCAGTCCAGTCTTCTCATTGCCCTTCATGAATTCCAGTCTAGGCCAAATGACATTTTTGCTATGAATACCCAGCACTCCATTTGTTTTCTGTGTACCATTACCCTGCCCATCATACCTGCTCCTCACCTCTTAGAATCTCTAGTTTCCTTCTAAACTCAGCTCAAGCATCATTCTACATGAAGCCCTTCCTGATTTGTCAGACTGTTAGTATACCTGTCCCCCCCAACATCATCATCTTCATCATCATTAGCAGAAGTAGCAACAGCAGCAGCATCATGGCACTATAAAGTTTGCAAAATATGATCTCATTTCATCCTCAAAAGAATCTTGGGAAGCAAGTACTATACTTGTTACCCTCATTTTACAGATGAGAAAACAGGTTGAGAGAGGTTAATGATTTTCTAAGGGTATTACAGTTAGAAAGTATCTGAGGTAGGATGCAAACTCAGGTCTTCCTGACTCTACCTCTCTCAGTTCACTGCTTCATTCACCTTTTGTCTGATTTGTGTATACCTACACATTTATGTGTTGCCTCCCACCAATAGTGTGTAGACCCTTGAGAACTACAACTGCTTCATTTTTGCCTCTGTGTCTCCACTGTCTTGAATAGGACCTGGCTCATAAGAGCAGTTTGATGGAATGCCTGTGGTTGGATTTTTTGGCACCTGTGTGAAGGATACATCAAGTAGGAGACAGTTGTTCTTCATCCTTTGTTTTCCAAGAGGACCATGACATCAGGGAGGTAATGACATGACATGCAAGTGAATTGGATTTAAGTAAGCTGGGTTTGTGCAAAGGCACCAGCCTCACTTTCTCCTCCACAGTCATTTGAGTCCAATGGCCAGATATGGATCAGGACAACTGAAGATGGACTAGGATGCAGTGGGGTCCTTGATCTTTTCAACCTAAGGTCTTTAACATGTCTCAGTTTGCCTTTTTTTTTTTAACTTGGTAAAGAGGCCATTCTCTACCTCAGTTCTTATTAAGCCTTAATCATTGAATGGGTGTTGCCTTAGTCAAACTGAGCAATCATCCCTTTAGTAATGGTATAGAACTTTATATGGCATTAAAGTCATAGTCACTGGCTCAAAATATAGTCTCAAGTATGTTTTCAATCCCTTTGAAAAACTAGCCAAGCACACATGGTGGTGGCAGAAGGGGAAGTGATGGTTCTAGTAGATATTTCTCCTCCCCTAGATTCACTACTAGATGCTGCTACCACTACTGAATTTATCTTCCGATCTTGCTCGGAGCCCAGCACAGGTAAAAGTCCTTAATTAAGACTTGTGCTATGAGTGACCTCAGGCTGAGGTTGACTGCATTCATTGACTTGCAGGGCACTAGAGGGGACTTTTCCTTCACATAAACTGGTTCTTTACTCCAGCAGGAGATGTTCCAGTTAAACAAAGCTTTCCCAGCCAAAGATGTCTTACTGATTATTATTTCAAAAGGGTAAAACAACAACGTCTTTGCTCATCGACCTTTGGAAGTTCAAGATGAGGTGGTAGAGAAAATCCCCAAGCCTTAAAATGGCATTATTCTTGGAGCCTAACCCAACAGGCTTCTCATATGGGAAGAGATCTCCTAATAGAAGAAAGAGTCCATCAGCTGGCCATCCTTGGCAGGATCTGGGGCCATGCGTACGTCAGCAGCTGTTGTCTCAGCCTTTGGAAGGATGTGCTGGTTGCTATGGGAATGCTTATTGTGGGAGAAGGAAGTCAATGGAGTGAGCAGAGAAAGGGGGCAGAAATTGCAGAAGTATGAGAACCAGGGATTAGAGTTAAGCACAATAACTAGTGAGAGCATATAAAAAGCTCATTGCCAAAGGACACAGTTGGTCCTCACCTCCCTCCACTGAGTGAGAACAGTGGTAATTTCTCTAATTCCTGTTGATGAAATTAATTTTATTCAGGGATGCACATAGGGAACCAAGGTGGCTGTCCATTTTAAATTAATGGCAGAGAAATGTGTGGCATCGCTTCAAGATAAAACATCTTTTCTTATAACTACCTCCATCAGCAGGAACAGATTTATGAGGCTTGAAAGATACCTTTGGATATATTGGATATTTAAATCTTGGACTTATACATTAACTCCACTTTCTTCCTAAGGCAACCCTTCCCATTCAAGGAGTGTGTAATGAGATCTTACAGGATGTTGGAGGGGGTGTGCTCTAGGGGAAAGAAAGCTGCCTGTGGAAGCCTAGGATCCTGCAGAGGTGAAATGACCTAAAAGATCATCTTGTTTAATGTCCTCATTTTATAGGAGGTAAACTGAGGCCTGAGGAAGTTAAGTGACTTGGTCATGGTCACACAAGTAGACCATAAGATCTAGACTTGAAGGCTACCTTGGAGGACACTTAATACAGCCCTTTCCTTGTACAAATAAGGCACTTGAAGTCCAGAAAGATGGAGTGATTTGCAATCATTTACAAAAGTATTAAATAGCAGAGTTAGAATTTTGATCTAGGTCGTCTGCCACCAAACCTCAATTTTTTCTTCTGTACAGCACATTGAGCCAAAGGATCTGGATTCAAATCCTAACCCTGTCAATCCTTGTGTGACCAAATCACTTAATTCCTCTGGGCCTCACTTTCTATGCAATCTACAAAATGAAAGCATTGGGAGAGATTCTGATAAGGAATCTGTGGTATAATGTAAGCTCCTTGAGGACAAGTGCTGTTTCTGTTTTTATTTCCTGTGCCTGGCACATAGTAAGTGCTTACTAAATATAGTTTGAATGATCCTGTGGTCTATGAACTTGGCCACAGTGTGCAAAGATCTAGCTCAGTGCTTAGGACAACACAAAATCCGCTATTTATATTTCTGGTGTTCTGTTGGGAAAATACAAGGAAATCTATTCAGACATTGTAGTTGGGTGGCTAAACTAGGTGTTCTCTGAGAGAGAGGGGAAGAGACAGAGAGACAGAGACAGGGTCTCTTAGAGGAGCTATGGAAAAAGTAAAATGCAACTTATGGGCAGTCATGCTTATGCTCAAGATGACTCAGTAAATTTTACAGGAGTGATTGGAACGTAGGACATAGGATCTAGGATCACAAATTTGGGGGAGGGAGAATCTGAGAGGCCTCTCAATTTTCAAATAAGAAAAATGAGGTCTTGTCCAGAGTCATGCAATTAGTGAGCATCTGAGGCAAACTTTGAACCTATATCTTCCGGACTCCAAGTCCAGCATTCTCTCCACTGTGGTGATCACTATTGATGGCACAGTGGATAGAATGCTGGATCTGGAGTCAGGAAGATGAGTTAAATCATCTCCAGACCCTTACTATCTCATTGATCCTGGACAAGTCACTTAGCCTCTGTTTAGGATGTTCAGTGACTCTGTTTCCTCAGTTTCTTCAACTGTAAAATAGATATAATAATAGCAGATACTTTCCAATGTTGTCATAAGGATCAAAGGAAAACAATATTGGTAAAGCATTTAGCACAGTGCCAGACTCACAGTAGGTACTTAAGTTTATTCCTTGCCTTCCTGCAGTACACTGATGTTTGCCACAAAATATCACATTAATTTGCAAAACAAATAGCTTTTATGGATAGAATTTTATGTGGCTAATAGCTACAGCCTTGGTTATAGTAGCTGAGAGCACAATTTGAGTTTTGACTTTATCAGAGTAGTGAGATGCTTTGGTAACTCATGGCCCAGACTTCTCTTCCTCCATAATATCTTTTTAATTCATTTTCCTTTGAGAAATTTCAGAGCTCCCTTTTCAAATAAATAGGTTGGAATAGATATGAAATTCTAAAATAAGAATCCATCTCGAAGTTCAGCTCTTAACCCATAAATGAAGGAGTTGGAATTTGATGCTCTCTTAAATCCCATCCAAAGCAGATATCTGCTATTCCAAGGATCATGCAAGTGCTACAAAATATGAATAATAAAGCATCTGCTTCCAGGGTTGGTGTAAGGATAAAATAAGATTCTTCAGAAGTGCTTTGCAAACATTAAAGTTATATATATATATATATATATATATAGATAGATAGATAGATAGATAGATAGATAGATAGATAGATAGATATAGATACAATTGTTGGCAAGGTTTGCTTTGGTGCATGATGAGAAAAACAGTTTCTAGGCTCTACTATATATTGATATCTATATGTCTATCTATATCCATCTATTTCAAATCTGGCTTCAGACACTGTGTGACCCTGGACAAGTCACTTCACCCTGTTTACCTCAGTTTCCTAACTTGTAAAATGAACTGGAGAAGGATATGGCAAAGCACTCCAGTATCTGCCAAGAAAACCTCAAATGGGGTTATAGAGAGTCAGACAAAGCTGAAATGACTGAGCAACATGCGTACTACCTTCTGTTATTGTTGACAGTCTATGTTCTAAGGTCTTTCCCATTTTGGACGCTGCATAGTCTAAGACTCTTTCCAGCTCAGATATTATATGTTGTCAAGTCTATCCCAGGTCTGCTATTGGATATTCTTGAGTCCTCTTGATTTCCAACATTCTTTGTTTAGCTTTCTATGGAGTCTCCCTGCTCTGCCATTCAGTTAATCATTTAATCAACCAATAAACATTGATGAAGTCCCTCCCAGTGCCAAGTACTGTGTTAAGTGCTGGTGATACAAAAAGAGGATTACAATCTAGTGAGGATCTTGCCATCTTGATTCTTAGACCTTTCCTGGCTCTCACATTCTCTGCTTTATGGTCCTCCCTGTTACATACTTGGTTCTAAATGTTCCTTTCAGCTTTGATATTCCCTGTTTTAAGGTCCTTAAAATGAGATCATATTTGTAAAGTGTTGAGGACAATGCCTGGTACATAACAGAACCTTAAAGGATGTTTTTTCTTTCTCTTTCTTCCCCAACTCTGACATTCCATGTTCTTAGGCTCCCAGCTCTAACATTATGTTGTAAACTCTTCTAAGCTCTAAAGTTATGGAATCTTAGGTCCTCAGCTTTGACAAATCTACTCCCTCAGTCTAGAGGAATGCTACTAATGCATGTAAATCTAGAAGTAATCTTATGCAATCAGTGCAGGAACAAGTGCTTTTGTAGAACAAATAGTATCATTGGATTAGAGGTCGCATTCCAGAAAGCATCAGTTGGCTTCCTCTCGTTACTGAAGGTTTTTCAATGCTATCAGATCTCTCTGGATCTGGGGCTCTCTAACTTTCACTCCTGGAGACAAAGCCCCATTTACCCTACTTTAGTTATGGCAATGGACCTTAAAGATTTGCTACTTATAGGGCTTTGGGTAATGTCTCAATTTTTCTTTGCTTCAGTTTTTTTTCTTTTGTAAAATTAAGAGATGGTAATGTATAACCATGGTGGTTAGGTCATGCAGTTCACAGAACACTATACCTGGAGTCAGGAAGATTCATCTTTGTGAGTTCAAATCTGGCCTCAGACACTTAGCAACTATGTGACCTTGGGCAAGTCACTAAACCCTGTTTGCCCCAGTTTCCTGGCAAACCACTCCAGTATCACTGCCAAGAAGACCCCAAATGGGGTCACAAGGAGTTGGGTACTACTGAGAAATGACTGGACCACAAGCAGTACTACCTAACCTCTGAAAACCTTTCTAGCTTTACACCTTCATTCTATCATATATGATCTGTCCAAGACTACAAAGGAGGTAACAGGGGTACAAAGTGACCCCCAGGTACTGACTCCAAATTCAGTGACCTTTCCAAGGTACCACCGTGCTCCAAGGTGCTCTGGGAGTTCCGAGAGGGAACTTCGGCTGAGAATGTAGATGGTGAAGGCTTCCTAGATGTGGTATCATTTGATTTATTTATTAAAAATTATAGAGTTTTAATGGTTGAACATGGGGACAAGGAGAAGAACAAATCCTGTGCAAGGGCATGGAAGTGAGCAAACATGAGGAGGGTTTTGGAGAGGGACAAGAGTCCAATTTGTCTGAAGGATGGAACAGTAGGGTCGAGTCAGATTGTGGAGGCCATTGACGACTAGTGTAAGGAGTCTGAACTTTACTTGATAGGAGTCACAGGCAATGTTTTGAGAATGGAGTGATGTGATCAGGTGGTAATTGCCAAAGTAGTCCTATTCTTTATGTGTGCTAGAGTAAGGAGGTGTGTGAGTGGAAGGCAATCAGTGAATGTACTAAATTTTATGCCTTTGTCAGGTGAGAACTCCTTTACTGAATTAATTAATCAAAAACCTTTCAGTTGGATACAAGAGGATACATAGTGGAACTGGTTGAGTAGACTTGGCCAAGCCCTGTGGAGTTTTTATTTTAAAAAATGCTGACTTGGAATCAGGAATTTAAATATCTGGCAGCTCGGATGTGGAAACTGTCCCAGTCAAGCCTCCTGAGAAAGAATTTCTTACTGGTAGTGGGGGGTGTGGGGTGAGACAGACTGATCTTATGAACTTTAGAGACTCAGAAGATTTGGACATTACTATTAGTGTCTAGTAGATCTCTGGGACAGAAGTTCGATTGGCAATGTCTGCATTGGGAGAAGAGGATAAAATAGACACGATGAAAAAAATGTCAAATTCAAGTCTATAGAAAACCAACATCTAGAATCCCAGCAAAATAGTATAAGGCAACTCAGGGGAACTTCATGAATAATGCATGAAAGGTGAAAAAGGACATCAGCAACCCAAAGCTGGGAGTTACCTCTTGGACATGTGTGTTCGTTAAGTGTGAGCCCACTTTGCGCTGGGATGAAGTTATGTCATATTATTATTATTATTTTTTATTTTTTTAATTTATTTTTTTAAAATTAATTTGTTTAACTTTTTACATTCATTTTCACAAAATTTTGGGTTCCAAATTTTCTCCACATTTGTCCACTCCCCCTACCCCAATACACCAAGCATTCTCATTTTCCCTATCACCAATCTGCTCTCTCTTCTATCATCCCTCCCTTCTCTTGTCCCCATCTTCTCTTTTGTCCTGTAGGGCCAGATGACTTTCTATTCCCCATTGACTGTATTACTTATTTCCTAGTAGCAACAACAATACTTGACAGTTGTTCCTAAGCTTTGAGTTCCAAATTCTCCACATCCCTCCCTCCCCACCCATTCCCTTTGGGAAGGTAGGCAATTCAATATAAGCCATATCCGTGTAGTTTTGCAAAAGACTTTGATAATAGTCGTGTTGTATAAGGACTAAGTATATTTCCCTCCATCCCATCCTGACCCCCCATTGTTTCTATTCTGTCTTTTGATCCTGTCCCTCCCCAAGAGTGTTGACTTCAAATTGCTCCCTCCTCCCATTGCCCTCCCTTCCATCATCCCCCCCACCCTGCTTATCTCCTTCTCCCCCACTTTCCTGTAGTGTAAGATAGGTTTTCATGCCAAAATGAGTGTGCATTTTATTCCTTCCTTTAATCGAATGTGATGAGGGGTAAACTTCATGTTTTTTTCTCAGCTCTTCTCTTTTTCCCTCCACTAAAAAGTCTCCTGCTTCCCTCTTGAATGAGAGATAATTTACCCCATTCCATTTCACCCTCTCTCCTCCCACTACATTTACCTCTCACCATTTACCTTAATTTCTTTTAAGATATGGTCCCATGCTATTCAATTCACTCTGTGCTCTCTGTCTCTGTATGTGCATGCACATGTGTACATGTGTGTGTGCATGCATGTGTGCATGTGTGTGTGTGGTCCCACCAACTACCAAGATACTGAAACGTTTTAAGAGTTACAAATATTGTCTTTCCATGTAGGAATGTAAACAGTTCACCTTTGGTAAGTCCCTTAAGACTTCTCTTTGCTGTTTACTTTTTCATGCTTCTTCTCATTCTTGTGTTTGAAAGTCAAATTTTCTTTTCAGCTCTGGTCTTTTCATCAAGAATGCTTGAAAGTCCTCTGTTTCATTGAAAGACCATATTTTCCCCTGAAGTATTATACTAAGTTTTGCTGGGTAGTTGATTCTTGGTTTGAGTCCTAGTTCCTTTGACTTCTGGAATATCCTATTCCATGCCCTTCGATCCCTTAATGTAGAAGCTGCTAGATCTTGTGTTATCCTGATTGCACTTCCACAATACTGGAATTGTTTCTTTCTAGCTGCTTGCAATATTTTCTCCGTGACCTGGGAACTCTGGAATTTGGCCACAATGTTCCTAGGAGTTTCTCTTTTTGGATCTCTTTCAGGTGGTGATCAATGGATTCCTTGAATACTTATTTTGCCCTCTGGTTCTAGAATCTCAGGGCAGTTTTCCTTGATAATTTCATGAAAGATGATGTCTAGACTCTTTTTTTGATCATGGCTTTCAGGTAGTCCTATAATTTTTAAATTGCCTCTCCTAGATCTATTTTCCAGGTCAGTTGTTTTTCCAATGAGATATTTCACATTCTCTTCCATTTTTTCATTCTTTTGGTTTTGTTTTATGATTTCTTGGTTTCTCAGAAAGTCATTAACCTCCATCTGTTCCATTCTAATCTGGAGAGAACTATTTTCTTCAGTGAGCTTTTGAACCTCTTTTTCCATCTGGTTAATTCTGCTTTTGAAAGCATTCTTCTCCTCATTGGCTTTTTGAACCTCTTTTGCCAATTGAGTGAGCCTATTTTTTCAAGGTGTTATTTTCTTCAGCATTTTTTTGGGTCTCCTTTAGCAAGGTATTGACCCGTTTTTCTTGCTTTTCTTGCATCTCTCTGATTTCTCTTCCAAGTTTTTCCTCTTCCTGTCTAACTTGATTTTCAAAATCCTTTTTGAGCTCTTCCATGGCCTGAGCCCACTGGACATCCACCTGAGATGTCTGGGATACAGAGGCCCCGACCTCCACGTCTTTCCCTGATGGTAAGAATTGTTCCTCATCATCAGAATTGAAAGGCGGGAACATCTGTCCCCCAAGAAAATAGCTTTCTATAATATTATTTTTCTTCCTTTTTCTGGGCATTTTCCCAGCCAGTTACTTGACTTCTGAGATTCCTGTCCACCTCTGCCTAGATCTGCCCAGCTAGTGCTTGGGGTCTGAGATTCAAATGCTGCTCCCCAGCCTCAGGGCTTTCAGTGGGGGGCATGTCTGCTATTCAATGTGAGCTTAAGTTCTGTGCGCAGGTGGGGGCAGGGCCACCTCCCAGTCTCAGTTCCCTCAGGGGCTTTATGCGGAGACCTTCGGTAATGGCCCTGAGCTCCTGCCTGCTTCGGGAGCTCCTGGTCGCTGCTACCTCTGCTGCCATCTCCGCCACTGCCTCCTGAGGGGGCCCAAGCCACGGAGACACCCCGCTCCTTTCTCGGCCAGCTCAGACGTCTCTCTCACTGACCTGTAGCACCTGTGGGTGGAGGGACCTTCCCGGCCGCTGGAGATTCCATCCCTGAAGCCTGCTCGGATCTGCTCCTCTGGGGCCATGCGGCCAGGGCAGCACAGGGGTGGGCTCCGCTGTCCGGTGTGCAACGGACCCCTGGGGATGGCTTTCCAGGGCTCTCTGGAATGGAAATCTCTTCCACTGTGTTTCTGCACAGCTTGCTCTGTTCCAGAATTTGTGGGGAGTTCTTTTCACAGAAAATTTCTGGGCTGTGGATTCAAAGCTAGCATATGTGAGTCTTTCTACTCTGCCATCTTGGCTCCTCATCGTTATGTCATATTATTAAGGAGAGAGGGGTTTTTTCTAACAATTTTTCTTACTATATCACCTTAGTAACTGCCCCCTTCTAAAAGCTAAAGTTATTTAGATAGCTAATTCATATCTGAGGATAGCAGTGAGGGGAAGCACACTGATGGGAGCTTATGATCTATTAGCAATACCCATCTATGCCCTGAACCCAGAGTTCACCATAGAACTCAGAGGGGATGTAGGTTGTTGCTGGGCACCCAGCCTATCATCATGAATAGATATTTAGAGAGGAGCTCCAGAGCATGTATTCTACTAGATAAATTGATGGAAATATCCTCTGCTTTGGGAGCACCAAAGTTGGGAATAATTAGGGCAAGCTAGAAAATGTGTTCATTTCAAGCTCAGAGCTGCCACGACTGTCATTTTTTTATGGTGCTGGAACCTTGAAATTTGGGACCACACCAGTCTTTGAGAGAAGACAATGAATCTAAAGGCAGATTTGCTGAGTAATTCTCAGCTTGGAATCATTCTTCCTGTGAAAATTAGAAATAATTTCACAGTACTAAATTGAGAAAGAAATTTGGCATATACACTTTTCTGGCCAGGTCAAGATTAATATCACTCAAGGGAATATCTGCTTTTAATGAGAAATAGAGTTTTAAAGTGGAGAAAAAAATTTCCTTTCCCCTAAGAGGCAGCCCACTGGGGCCCATTTTCCTGAATGTCATAGACAAAGCCTAGGATCAGCAAATCCTAATGAGTTCCTGGATATGTCATGTTCTCTGTGTCCCTCTCCAGGGTTAGCATTGGGCAAAGCTGGGGAAAGATCCGGGCAAAGATTGTCATAAGAATAGCCCACTCTTTCTGTGGGGGGGGGGGGGTGGTGCAGTAGAAAGAGCATTGGCTTTCACACAGGGGTTCTTAACCTTTTTTGTGCCAGGATCCCTTTGGACCATTTGGTGAAGTCTCATGGACCCTGTCAAAGAATCACATTTTAAATAGTTGAAGGAAATGCGAAATTTCAGTTGAGGGCTAGGTTTCTTTCTTTTCTTTTCTTTTCTTTCTTTCTTTCTTTCTTTCTTTCTTTCTTTCTTTCTTTCTTTCTTTCTTTCTTTCTTTCTTTCTTTCTTTCTTTCTTTCTTTCTTTCTTTCTTTCTTTCTTTCTCTCTTTCTCTCTCTCTCTCTTTCTCTCTCTTTCTTTCTTTCTTTCTTTCTCTCTTTTTTTCTCTCTCTCTTTCTCTCTTACTTCTTTCTTTCTTTCTTTCTTTCTTTCTTTCTTTCTTTCTTTCTTTCTTTCTTTCTTTCTTTCTTTCTTTCTTTCTTTCTTTCTTCCTTCCTTCCTTCCTTCCTTCTTTCTTTCTTTCTTTCTTTCTCCTTTCCAAATACACAGACCTACTGAAATCTTTCCATGGACCGTTTGGGGTTAGAGTTACTGGCCTCCTGGGAGGTTTCTAAACTCTAGCTTAAGAACCCCTGCTCTAGGGTCAGTCGTATCTAACTCTATGTGACACTGTGGACTTGGTCCATAGAGTTTTCTTGGCAAAAATACTGTAGTGGTTTGCCATTTCCTTCTCCAGGTCATTTTACTAATGAGGAAATTGAGGCAAACAGGGTTAAAGTGTTTTCCCCAGGATCACACAGCTAGTAAGCGTCTGAGGCCGGATTTGAACTCAGATTTTCCTGATTCCAGGACAATGCTCTATCTACTGTACTTGCTAGCTGGGTTCAAATTGTACCTATAATTACTATCAATGTGAATTTGAGCTAATCATTTCATCTCGCTGGGGCTCAGGTACAAGATTAGGAGGTTTGGCTAAGTTATCTCTAAGGTCCTTTCTGTCCTCAGGTCTATCTAATGAAGGCTGGATTTAGAGTAAAAAGAACTTGGGTTTACATTCTGACTCTGGTACTTACTACCTAAGTGACTTCAAGCAAATTATTTAAACCTATGAGTCTCAGTTTCTCATATGTAAAATCAGGGATTTGTATTATAAGGCCTCCAAGGTCCCTGGCACATTTAACCTATGATTCCATAACCTCCAGCTGCTCAGTGTCCTCAGCTTCCCAATAGCAACTTACTGGGCCCTCTTGCTGCACATACCTTGCTCATGCTTGGTGGTTGCCAAGGGTCTGTGCCCATACTCTATCCTTATTCCCAATGGGAGTTCCAGCAGTCATGAAACTCAGAGTTGGAAGAACCAGGTGGTCATTGAGCCCTACCCATGCCTGGAAAAGAGCTCCCACAATATCACTCATGCTTGACAAAGAACCATCCTGCCTTGGTTTGAAGAGACCCTTTAACCTCCTGAGACAACCTTTTTAGTTTTTTAATACCCCTCATTACTGAGAACTCTTTCCTTACATGAAGTTTCCATTTGTTTCTGCTATATCCACTCCCTGTTTCAAGGTCCATTCTATGAAGTCAAACAGAACAATTCTAGTCCTTTCTCATGACAGTCCTAAAATATGTGAAGATACTGGCATCTCCCCTTTAAGTAAAAGAGAATAAAGTCTACCATAATATGGCAGAGACACAATTGAGCTGGAAGGGTCCCCAGGGGCCATCTTGTTCAAACACCTCTTTTTTTAAACAGATGAGTAAAGAGAGGCCCAGGGTAGTTACATGAGTAGCCCAAGACTACACAAATGACAAGGGTCAGTAGCTGCATAGGAACCCCAACCTTCTGATTCCATAGCCAATATTCTTTCCGATGAATCCCATTGGCTCCAAGGAGCCACAGTGCCCATTGGTACTTACTCTTCTCCTAAGTTGTTTGGCTGTTCTTCATTGCCTGGCCCTTTTGCTCATCCTGGCTCCTCTCTCTTGGGTCAGCTGATGATCCTGACTGGCATCCCATCTCCTAGTCTCACACGCCAATCCTTGCACCAGCTTCGTGACATTTCTCTCAGATCCTTGTGTCTTGTTGGCTCCTGTCACTGCATTCCATCCCAGTTCTCCCTCCTCTGGAAGCTGATTCAGACATTTGTTATCTGTGGAATGGGGCTCTGTCAAATCCTTTTCTTTTTAACCCTTGCCTATCTAATGCTGGTAGCCTACACACAATCTCTTCTATAGCTTCCCCTTTCTTTCCCTTCTCTCTGCTCAAAATTCATTTGCAAGAGTCAGCTGTGCTGAAAGCAAGAAGCCTTTACGAGCTGGTGTTTAAATTTCTACATGGGAAGATTTATAATTTAAAGTAAAACCCAGAGACACTGAGAGAAAGGCAGGGGTCATAAAAAGTTCCAACCAGTGAGGTCATTACATGTCTTAAGGTTATAGTAGGAGGGAAAGGGGGATTTGGTGACAATCTCATATGGAGACCATGGTTTGGCATTTTTGTGCCCAGTTACAACTTGGGTCCCTCCTCTGCACCAATGAGGGAGGTGATTGGGGACTACTTGTCTTCTCCACCAGGAAAGTCCAGAAACCTCATTAGTCCCATTACCTGGAAAGGCAGTGGTGGGAGATAGACTTTCCAAGTACTTGGGTACCCCACCTACTAGAACAGCTTATCAAGACTCAATATCTGAAGCAATGGAGAAACCAGGCAAGGGGCTGGGACCTTGCTCAGGCTTAGTCAAAAATGATTTCCTTTCTCTGATGTCAGATATAAGTGAACTCCAGTTAACAAATCTGAATAGGGGTTAGAAGTGTAGCCTGGTACCTGATTGGGAGAGTTTGGATGAATGAGGAAAAAACAAAATAATAGCAACAGCAGCAGCAGCAGCAGAGGTTCACTTACTGAACTGCTGTAGGAATGGGAGGGGCTACTCACTCCAATCTCCGTCACTCACTCTTGGAAGGGGATGGGAGCAGCATCAACCTGGTCTGGCTTTTCCCTTTCTCCTCCAGGTGAATCCTCTCTATTAACCATCCCAGGCTCAATCTCTAGAGAAGAAGGGAGAGACCAATAAAAAGTTCAGCATGACTCAGTAGGGACCATTTTTCCTGCCAGACCACCCCCAGCTCTTTTTAACTCCTATGGAAGAAGATCTGGATCCAGGTTTGTCCCACTTTGGGAAGTTAATAAAACAGGAAATCGATATCGACAAGGTTCTCCCTCATATCTCAGGATCCTCAAGCCATGATAGAAACCTTGCGATTTAGACAGAGGGTCTGCACCTCTATCCTTTTATTCTTTTTTCGTCTTTTGTCAGCCATGGTGCCCCCTTTATTTGAATTTCCCTGTCAACCAGTGATCATTTTTAAACCAGAGCAAGTATGATGGATAGTATCTTTCTCAAAATGGGCCATGGTGCTAAGCAAACTTTAAAGAATATGAAAACTTTGGAATAAACATTCCCTCATGCAGCACAAGAAGGGTGGATCAGGGGAAAGAGAAACAGAGCCTGTGACCATCCTTTATCAGACCTCCTGAAGAGAAGATTCTACCAGTGTTAGCTATCTTCAGTCACATTTCTCCACAGAGTCCTTACAGGTGGAGCTGACCTCACTCTCCAACCATCTCTATAACACACTTCATTTCTTTCCACTCTCCCATGTCCTAGGCCATCACCAGTCTTGCTACTGGACTTAGATGACTGGAGGAGAGAGTGATTTGGCACAATTCCTCACTTAAATCCAATTCCCATGCAAATCAAGACATCACCTTATTTACTTTGGTTTAGTGGGCCCTCTTCAAGAACAAAGATTGAACAACACAATGTTTCTCATTTCTGACTCTCTTCCACGGTATCCCAACATGCCCTAAATAGAAAACAAAACCAAATCATAACAGTAATTCTTTCATAGGAAAGAATTTAGGACTAAAAGGAATCTTAAAGATCCATGAGTTCAAACTTCTCATTTGGTAGTTGCAAAAAATGAGGCACAGAGAATTTAAGTGGCTTGCCCAGGGTCCCTTGACTCATATGTATCTGAGATAGGATTTGAATTCATTTCTTCCTAACTCCAAGTCTACTGTCCCTTCCATCATGCCTTACTGTGTGTCTCAAAGTTTCTAATATTCACAGGTAGAGTCCCATCAAAATCCCAGCCCGGGCTTCTCAACCTGTAAGTGTAGAGGAATTCTGTCTGACTCTTGTGCTCATTCATTTTCTTGCTCCCAGAAAGAGCTGGGTAGGCCAAGAAATTGTATGTAATAATGTCTTTCCCAGAGTGCATTTTTTCATATTGAGAGATACCTAAAGTTACACTAGAATGAAGATCCAAGGATAGAAGATTCCAGAAAAAGTAAGGGATGCCAGGCAGAAGGAAAGGGAGAGAGACTCATGCAAGACTCAGATATTCCAGTTGGTCTATGGTCTCACCTACTCAGCAGTTCTCTCCAATGATGTGGGTTGCAGTTCATCCTTGTGGACTTTTATCCATGTGCTTTAGTAAATTTCTCAAGCCAGAAGTTTTCTTTTTAAATTCACATGCTTCCCTATGTGACTATGGGAAAGTCTCTTTCCCTCTCTGGGCCTCAGTTTCCTCATCTGTAAAAGGGAAAGGTTTGAATAAAAAAAGATCTGTAAGCTCCTTTCTAGTTTTCAACAATATGATTTTATGTTTATGACAAGCAATTTAAGCTCTGAGAGCCTCAGTTTCTCCATGGAGATAATATTGCTTATACTACTTACTTTAGAGGGTAGCTGTGAGTGAAAAGTTTTGTAAACTGGAGTGTGATATAGAAATACAAGCTGTCATCATCTGTCATCATGTATTCCACAAATATTTGTTGGGGGGGTAAATACGAAAATGGTGCCTGGCAATAAAGGGAGGGCTGAACTGCTCATTTCTCATGTTGCTTCTGTTTTCTCTGTTAAGGAAGATGACCTTGACATTGGGAATCATAGGACAAATATGATTGGTGGGAAATTTATATACAAGATAAGTAAGAAGATCGTAATTGAGCAAGAACCTAGTTGCCCTTCATGAATTTGAGTCAACTTGTCCCAGATGCCATACATCCTTGGCTACTGAGAGAACTGAATCCTGAACAACTGCCCATGATATTGGAAAGACCATGGGGAATGGAAGAGCTATCTGAAGGTCAGAGGACAACTTTTGTCCTGATTCTCAAAAATGGAAAAGAAATAGAGTTTGCAAAATATAGGCCAGTGAACTTGAATAAATTCCTGGTAAAATTCTAAAATGGACCATTAAAGAGATAGTTGGTGACCATCCAGAAAACGAAGTAGTGATTGCAAAACACCAGCCTGTTTCCATCAAGAGCAGCTCACGCTAACCCAACTTCCTTTGCTAACAAGAGTATTAAAGTAGTGGATGTGGAGAATGCCATGGGTACATTTCACCTATGTTTGGGTAAAAGGTTTTTTTTTTTTTGACAAAGTATCTCTTACTACTCTGGTGGAGAAGAATGAGAGATGCCCAGTCATTAGGATCTATTTAAGTGAATTCACAAGTATTTAAATAGACATACTGAAGGAAGATAGGTTCATGTTTAAGTGTGAGGTCACCATTGGAGTACCCCAGAGATCTCTCCTGGGTCCTGTTCTGTTTCATATTCTTATCAATGATTTGGATAAAGTTATAGATGACATGTTTATCAAATATGTGAATGACAAAAAGTTGATTGGATGACCAATACATTGGATGATGGTTTTTGTATTGAAAAGAAAATGTCTCAACAGACTAGAACATTGGACTGAATCTAGAAGATGAAATTAAAGAAAGGTAAATGTGAAATCTTGCAATTGGGTACAGAAAAAAAGAACTACATCAAAAGAAGATTGTGAAGGAATAGTTTAAGAACCACAGTACTTGTTCTTAATAAAAGGGGAAAGGGAAGGGAGTAAGTGAGCATATCCATAGTGCTTACTATGTGCTAGATCCCGTGCTTTTCATGAGCATTATCTAAAGGGTTCTAATGGACTACAATTTAACATAAGATAGCAGTGTTTATCTGGCAACCACAATTGGAAATGTAATTCTATGATGAATTGGAAGAAACAAGGAGGCCATAATTTCACTGTACTTTTACCCTTATCAGGTCATATCTGGAGTATTGTGTTCGATTCTACTTAACTACAGTTAAGCTGGAGAGTGTCTAAGGGAGGTTAACTAAGGTGATGAAGGCAAGTGAGTTCATATAGTATGAGGATCCATTAAAGAAAATGGACTTGTTTATCCCAAAGAAGAGAAGATTTAAGAGAGACATGATAAGTGTCTTCAACTATCTGAAGGACTGTCACTGGGAAGAATGATTACACTTGTTCTGATTGGTCCCAGAGGGCAGCACTAGTAGCAAATGGCACAGATAACCACGGGAGCAAGTTAGAATGATATTAGATAAAACTTCCCAACAAATAGAGAAATAAGGAGAATATACTTCTTCCAGGAGTTCTGGTTTCTTTCTCCTTGGAGGGAAGTTTTCAAGCAGACCTTGTCAGGTTTGTTATACAGTGGATATTCCTTTTGTGTGATGTTTAAAATAAGATGACTTCCGAAGCTCCTTCAAACAGTATGATTCTGGGAAATCATTTAAACTCTTGGTGTTACAGGCAGCTCTCTAAGACTGTAAATTTCATGATTGGTTTTGATTTTAATTGGCAGTGAGAGTTTCTTACCAGGAATAACCTTAATGGATGAAACCAGAGATTCAATTCAAGATCAAAGAACAAAATAACAAAAACGTAATTTGACTTAATGTGTAACTTTTAATTACAGCAAGAAAATACAGAACCTGAATACTTCAATTTGTAATCTGGAGGTGCAATTGAAATCATGCATGAAGGTAATACAAATATCTCGTTCTCCCCTAGGTAATATACATTGAACTTTAATAAAAGCTAGTAAAAGAGAAGTTTGACTATGTCTGTCAAGAGACTTGCTGGCATCCTGAAATCAAAGTCTTATGGTGATAACATTTAAAACAGTCAACATACATTGGGAAATTCTAAAATGTACAATGATTGACTTATAAAATATCCTAACAAAAAGAGTTGTGATATTAACAAATCACAAATCCCATTATCCTAAGGCAGTTATAGAAAGACGAGTACTTCATCAAAGAAGGAGGGAATGACAGACATTCTCAGAGTATATGATAAATAGGTGAAAAACGCAGAGAAACTCTTGGAACAAGCCAATACTACTTTACTATGAAATGAATAAAAGCTTTCAACTGCTGCATGATATAGCATTTGTTGAATTCAGATTAAGGGGATTTGCTTCTAGATATAGCTTATGAAACAACTAACATCTAGAAATGAAATCAAACGGCGTTCTATGGCTGGCATCTGTGTGAACACCACCATTCATATGACAACAAAGAAACATGGAATATATAGCTGAATTGGGGTGATTTGTTTACAGAAACGGAAAGGTTCATAATGGTGAATCTGGACCAGGTCATTACCATAAAGATGGCTTGCCCTAAGGAGCCCATACTTAGCGATCAAAGTAAATGATACAACCAAATGGAAGAAACTGTATAATATATCACTGGAGGATATGAAAATGGTTATTGTTCTTCAAAAGGACAAAAATAACATTATGATGTTGGGGTCGGTACAGTGTGTCCAACTGTGACTGATCAGACCAATGTGGTTCAGAAAGTTCAACGATAGTTTAGACACAAATAATTCCTCCATATGAACATTTGGAGTGGAAATGTCTCTAAGTTTGGACATCTCTCTTTGAGATACTATATTTCTGCTTTGCTTACAGAGCAGAGTGCCTTCTTTGATGCAAGCATGCCATGCCATGTCTTCCATGTCTTCCAGTCTATTCCAAAGCTCTTTAGAACAAATTAGCATCTACAAACACCTAGTAATATATGTCCTGGTACCCAGAGTTATATGCAGTGTATGCTCTGAGGCAACTTTTCCAACTCCCGTTCCCTCTGATGAGTAGGATCTCCAGAATATGGCTACTATATCTTCTCAGAGCCTTATATGGTCTTCCTGAGAAGTTAGAGACAATAGTTATTTAATTATATGTAGCTCCAAAGCCTCAACTCATGTGCTTCCTGCATGATTAATAATAGATATCATTTACTTAGCCAGAGTTAAGTGGATTTTTAGAAAGAGGATAATTAATAATGTGGTAGAATAATAACAGTTGACCAAAACATTCACCCATAAAGTCTGTGACACATCTTTTTCACAAGTATATATGGAGTCCAAAGGAAAGTAGAATCAAGATTATAGAGCACATGAAGAAAAAGGCAACACACACCTCAAGACGTCCCTTAATATGTTCTGGCTGTTTATTAGCCCACTTTTCTACTTGACTTCTTGTGGAGGTATCAATCTGTATAGAGTTAGTCTTTGTCCTTTGATGCATGTATGGCTTTGTGCTGTTCCAAGGATGCTTTTAGGATGCTGATACGAAGATGGGAAATCCTATGAATTGTCAAAGTCCTCCTTTCAGCAAGAATGGGAGATGTAAAGTCAAGGTTGAAGTTAGGGAACTTTGCACTTTACTCCCAAACTATTCCTTCTCAGAGCCAATCCTCAGTTTCTCTCTACCACCTGGTGTTCTTTTAACTATTGAATCTCTCTTGGATCTGAACTGGCTTTTATAGATAGATGACGCTTAGGGCATGATCAAATTTCCTCAGCCAATCGAAACACGTATTCCATGATATAACACTTGCAGTTAACTTAACGGCTCATCAGAGACATCTAAATTGATCAAAACTTTTTTAGCTTAGCTAGAATACTTTTGATTGATTTGATTCAATTAAAATTTAAGACAAAACAACCACAGCACAAAAATAACTCGCCCCAGGATCAAGCATTTCTGTCTGGCCCCAACAAAGATGATGAGAAAAAATAGATGTAGTCATCATAATAACAGTGATAATAGTTTACATTTTTATAGTGCTCTTAGGTTTACAAAGTCTAAATTTATGTATTATATGCATAGTCTCACTTGATCATCTGCAATTCAGTTATATAGGTGCTCTTATTATAATTTCATTTTGCAGACGTGGAAAGTGAGGCACAGAAATAATAAATTATTTGATTAGCTTCACTCTGGTAATGGACTTAAACATGGAATTTGAACTTAGGTCTTCCTGAATCCAAGTCCAGGGTTCTGTGACAAAGTGGTTGATCCTCAATCACTTAATGCCATTCCAGTAGAAGCAGCATTACATTGCTTTCCATTTTCTTCTTCCAATGCACCAATGAATGCCCAATCAGCGACAGAAAAGTGATTTGTGGCTGCCAATGAAGGGTGAAACAGCAGGAAAATTGGATGAGGCTTTTGTTTTTTTGGGCATGAGGACAAAGCAGGAAACTGATCTGTTTTGAGTCCTCAAGGTGGTCCTTTGGGGGCTGAGCTCCAGGAGGCTTCGGCATGAGAGGCTTGGCTATTATTATTGCCTCAACTGACATTGTCATGGGGGAAAGCTTGTCAAATTTAGGGTGTGTATGGTGGGGGGTAGATTTCTCTTTGTCAAATTTTTCACCAAATGAGGAGTTGCCAGGGATCTTGCTCCACCTCACTCTTTGAAATAAAATGTTTGAAACTAGTCCCATGTGTATGGTTTTTAACTTCCTCTGAGTATTGTTTTCCTCCTTTCAAGGTGGACCCAAGGAAATGTTTTTGAAATGCCACTGAATTGGAGTTTTGAGAAAAGGACCTGGGTTCACCCTGAGGCTCTTCCATTTTCTAGCTGTGGAAGTCACTTTCCTTCTCAAAGCCTCAGTTTCCTTCACTGTAAAATGATGAGATCAGACATTATGGCCCCTACTGGCCTTCCCAGCTCCAGGTTAATAATTCTATTTAATTTTAACTAGCTTATGTAATCTATTTCTTGGCCTACTCAATACACAGTGCAATAATTAAAGTAGTAGTAGTAGTAGTAGTAGTAGTAGTAGTAGTAGTAGTAGTAGTAGTAGTAGTAGAAGTAGTGGTGTAATGTTCATCTTTTTCAGTCTCCTATACTAATTAAGACCACATGGCATAACAGATAAAATGATGGACATGGAACCACATTCTCATGCTTAAAACGTACATCTTGGGCAATTTCTCTGATACTCAGTTTCCTAATTTGTGAAATGAAGGTAACAAGCCTAAAGAACCTAATTTGCTGGATTGTAGAACTCAGATGAGATAATGTATGTAGTATGATTATAAATCTTAATGTGACATATAAATATATGTAAATATATATCTACATAGAGAGAAACTACATAGAGACAGTGAGAGAGATATCTGAATACTGAAGACCCTTGCTAATTTAATATCTAAATACTTCTAAAGATTCATAAGTCATAATGAAGCAGAAAGGGAAAAAGGAGAACTTTGACTGGGTGGAACTCATAGAGAAGAATTCTCCATTGCTTAGAATTCCTTGAGAAGCTAGTACTCTACTGGCATGCAGGACTTACGTGTTTTGGATTCCTTTAATTGCGTGGGACTAATTAAGTTGATGTGTTATTGCTTCATTTCACCAAATGCCCTTTGAGATCCATGTTGGTCCTGATTCCATCCTTTCTGAACAAAAACATTTTAGATATAATTCAAGGCTTCGGTATTTTGAGCTAAGCAGTTTTTACCAATGGTCAGATCCATAGTAGTGTTAGTGCCTAAGGGAAGGAAGGGGATCTGGGCTTGGTGGGTGAAAAGAGAACATTTACATCTATTAGCCCTGAGGAATGTGGCAGCTCCCTTTTAGGCTGGGTCTGTTGTAGTATTTTCGGTCTTGTCCAAGTCTTTGTGACCTCATTTGGAGAAAAGATACTGAAGTGATTTTCCCTTTCCTTCTCCAGTTCATTTTACAGATGAGGAAACTGAAGCAAACAGAGCTAAGTGATTTGCCCAAGGTCACAGACCTAGTGAGTGTCTGAGGCAGATTTGAACTCCTGAAGGGGAGTCTTTCTGACTCCAGGTCCGATGCTCTATACAATGTATTGCCTCACTGCCCTGGTTCTGCTTTTAATAAAGTAATTGGGAAAAACAGGATTTCCCTTCCTGGTATTTATAGAACAGCTCCTCACATTCTATAGGAAGAGAGTAATTGTACAGAATGTAGGAGAAGCTAATAAGACTCAGGTAATGAGGGGCCAAGGACTTTTGTCTGCCATGCTCTATAGGTACTGGTTGTCTCTGTTGTACTACTAAGCTTTAGCAGAGGTTTTTCACTCTGTGATATGATGGAGATGTTAGCATCACTGGGCAGCAGTCTTTGATGGAGATGTTAGCACCACTGGATAGCATTCCATCTGGAGATGGCTATCAGATTCACATATATTGGATACATGGCAACTTTGCTTCTTCCCCAAGTAGGGCCAGTCTTGAAAGACCTTAAATGTGCCAAGCAGACACTGCTGATGTACTTGTTGAGTTAAACTAACATTTCTATAGAAGTCTAAATTAGAAAGGAAACTATATCAGTGGGGCACATAAATGGTGCTACAGTGGATAGAGCTTGGCCTGGGGTCAGGAAGATCTGAGTTTAGATCTGACCTCAGACACTCAGCTCTGTGACCCTGGGCAAGTCACTTAAGTATTTGCCTTAGTTTCCTCACCTGTCAAATGAGCTGGAAAAGGAAACTGCAAATCACACCAGTATCTTGGCCAAGAAAACCCAAATGGAATCACAGAGAGTCAGACAACCACATCCATTCCTAAATAAGGCCTGAACCACATTAAAATGTAATTGGGAAATATTTAATAAAATAAATAAAAAATACAATACAACATCAATAATTTCAATTTGTGATTTTCTTCTGTTTCTATTTTTTCTCTTCCTATATTCAAGGCCCTTGGCAACTCTAAAACTAAAAGTGGCAGAATAAGTGCCAATTGGTAAAAGAATTTTCTCAGGAGAAGATCCCTATACCAATGGAATAATGAAATCATGTGTCTGAATTAAAATGAAACAGACCCTCCCCACACATCAAAAAATTAAACCAAACAAATTAACCAAAACAAAACCTTAATACCGCTTACAAGTGAGTGGATGAATGGAAAAAAGAAGAGCATTTCATAAGTGCTTACTATGTGCCAAGCAGGCACTGTCCTAAATTCTGGAAATACAAATATTGAAATAAAATAAAAAAGACAAGTCCCTACCCTCCCATGACTTCCATTCCAATAGGAGAAGTTAACCCATAAAGGGCAGGAGTGATTAGCAGGGGAAGTCATAAAGATTTTGACTTGTGTCACAGGGTAGATGCTTGCCATGTCCTATCCAGAAACTAACATGTTCTTTAAATGACTGTTCTTAGAACAAGGATGGAAAGTGTGGGCATTGGTGCTTCTTTGTGGGTCTTCAGCTGGAGTTCAGGCTTCAAGGGCAAAGTTGGAATGTCTGGCAGGTGGCAGAAGGTAGAGAGAAGCCGTCACAGCTCAGGAATGATGACTGGACCAAGGTAACAGCAGAGTAAAGTGTTCCCAGCAGGATGAACTGAAAGAAACTGTTTGATGACATCTCTCAGCTTCTCATTCCAGCAGTATGTAGGTGAGCTCTCTTTCTAAGGGACCATATTCCTTTGAGAGAAAGATTTAGGCTGGATGTCAGGAAAGCCTTTGGTAACAAAGAGAGCTGTGCAAAAGCAAAGAGTTCAGCATTGGGAGGTCAATATTTCCTCCTCACAATCTGCCTTTAGGCAGAACCAGGTGGTTTTATGAAGGGCACCTTATAGGAAGGAATTCTTTCAATATGAGCTGGCTTGGATGGCTTCTGAGACTCCTCTTAATTCTGAGATTGCTTCTTTATAATGCAATTTCAGATCTGGTAGTGCTAGGCCACCTTCCCTAGCATTTCTTTTCATTAGTCCCCTTGATATTCTGGACCTTTTGTTCTTCCAGATGAATTTTGATATATTTTTCCAGCTCTAGAAAATAATTATCTGATTGTTTGGTATGGCACTAAATAAGTAAATTAATTTAGGTAGAATTATCATTTTTATTATATTGGCTTGGCCTACCCACGAGCAACTGATGTTTTTCCACGTACTTGGATCTGACTTTATTTGTGTGAAAAGTGTCTTGTAATTGTGCTCATATAGTCCCTGGGTTTGTTTTGACAGGTAAATTCCCAAATATTTTGTAGTGTCCACCCTAATTTTAAATGGGATTTCTCTTCCTGTCTCTTGCTGTTGGATTTTGTTACTAATATATAGAAATGCAGAAGATTTCTGTGGTTTTATTTTGTAACCTGCAACTTTGCAAGGTTGTTTATTATTTCAAGTAGTTCTTTACTTGAATCTCTGGGATTCTCTAAGTATATCATTATATCATCTGCAAAGAGTGATAACTGAGTTTCTTCTTTGCCTATTCTAGTTCCTTCAATTTCTTTGTCTTCTCTAATTGACACAGCTAACATTTCTAGCACCATATTGAATAACAGTGGTGATCATGGACATCCTTGTTTCATCCCTGATCTTATTGGAAATGCATCTAGCTTATCTCCATTTCATAAAATGTTTGCTGAATGTTTTAGGAAGATATTGCTTATTTTTTTATGGAAAGTTCCCTTTATTCCTATGTCCTCCAGTGTTTTTAATAGGAATGGATGTTGTATTTTGTCAAAAGCTTTTTCTGCATCTATTGAGATAATCATGTGTTAGTTTTGTTGTTGATATGGCTGATAATTCTAATAGTTTTTCTAATATTGAACCAGTTCTGAATTCCTGTTATGAATCTTACCTGATCATAATGTATTATACTCATGATAAGCTGTTGTATTATTTTTGCTAAAGCTTTATTTAAAAATTTTTGCATCTATATTCATTAGAGAAATTTACCTATAATTTTCTTTCTCTGTTCTGTCTCTTCCTGGCTTAGGTATCAAAACCATATTTGTATCACAAAAAGAATTTAGGGGGACTTCTTCCCCAATTTTTCCAAATAGTCTATCCAGTATTGGAATTAACTGTTCTTGAAATGTTTGATACAATTCACTTGTAAATCCATCTGGCCCTGAAGATTATTCCTAGAGAGTTCATTGACAGCTTGTTCAATTTCTTTTTCTGAGATGGAATTGTTTAAGTATTCAAACTTCCTCTTCTGGAAATCTGGGCAATTTATATTTTTTAAAATACTCATCCATCTCATTTAGATTGCTGAATTTATGGGCATAAAGTTGAGCAAAATAATTTCTAATTATTGTTTTAATTTCCTCCTCATTGGAAATGAGTTCACCCTTTTCATTTTTAATATTGTAATTTGGTTTTCTTCTTTCTTTTTTTTTACATGAAATTGACCAAAGGTTTATCAATTTTATTAGTTTTTTTCATAAAGCCAACTATTGCTTTTATTTATTCAATCATTTTCTTAATTTCAATTTTATTAATCTCTCCTTTGGTTTTCAGTATTTCTAATTTGGAATGTACTTGGGGATTTTCAATTTGTTCTTTTTCTAGATTTTTCAGTTGCATTTCCAAGTCGTTGTTCTCCTCTTTCTCTATTTTATTTATTTAGGCATTCAAAAATATAAAACTTCCCCTAAGAACTGCTTTTGCAGTACCCCATAAGATTTGGTAGGTTGTCTCATTATTTTCATTCTCTTGAATGAAGTTGGTGATTGTTTCTATGATTTGTTGTTTAACCCATTCCTTCTTTATGATTAGATTATATAGTTTCCAATTAATTTTTGGCTTATCTTTCCATGGCTTTTCATTACATATAATTTTTATTGCATTATGATCTGAGAAGGATGCATTGACTATCTCTGCCTTTCTGCACTGCACTGTGAGGTTTTTATGCCCTAGAACATGGTCAATTTTTGCATATGTGCAATGTACTGCTGAGAATAAGTATATTCCTTTCTATGCCCTTTCAATTTTCTCCAGACATCTATCATATCTACCTTATCCAGAGTTTTATTCACCTCCTTAACTTCTTTCTTGTTTATTTTAAGATTAGGTTTATCAAGTTCAGAGACAGGGAGGTTGAGGTCCCCCACTAGTATAGTTTGCTGTCTATTTGCTCCTCTAAGAATTTGGATGCTATACTATTTGGAGCATACATGTTTAGTAATGATATTGCTTCATTGTCTATGGTGCCTTTTAGCAGGACATAGTTTCCTGTTATGTCTTTTGATTAGATCTATTTCTGCTTTTGCTTTGTCTGAGATTAGCATGGCTACCCCTGCTTTTCTTACATCAGCTGAAGCACAATATATTCTGCTTCCACCTTTTTTTTACTTTTACCCTGTGTGTATCCCACCATTTCAAATGTGTTTCTTGTAAACAACATATTGTTAGATTATGGCTTTTAATCCATTGTGCTATCCATCTCCATTTTATGGGAGAGTTCATTCCATTCACATTCATATTATGATTACAATCTGTGTCTTTCCCTCCATCCTCTTTCCCATCATTCGTGCTTTTAGTTCTCCCATCTCCCTTCCACTCCTCAATAGAGTTTTCACTTTTGACCACCACCTATCGCAGTCTTCCCTTCCTTCTTTCAGCCCCCCTCCCTTTTAGTCTCCTTTACCCTTACTACTTCTTATCTCCCTTTTAGCTTTTCCTCCCCTTTTTCCTCTTCCCCTCCTACTGCCTTTAGAGCTAGTAAGATTTATATACTTAATTAAGTTTATTGTTCCCTCCTTGAATCAAATCAGATGAGAGTACCTCTCAAACAATTCTCATCTCCATCCCTTCTTTCCCTCTACTATAATATAATTTTGTACTTCTTCCTGTGATGTAATTTACCATTTTCTGCTTCTTCCTTTTCACATCTCCTGTTACAGTCCCTTCACATGCTTGAATCACATTTTTATCATCACATCATTTACTTTATTCTTGCTCCCTCTATCTATGTATATCCCTTTTATATTTCATAATAGATGTACAATTCTCAAGATTAACAAGTATCATCTTCCCTTAAAGGGAGATAAACAGTTTACCCAAATTGAGTAACAAGTTTTTCTTTTCCCCTATTTACCTTTTTATGCCTCTCTTGAGACCTGCGTTTGAAGATCAAATTTTCTTTTGAGTTCTGGCCTTTTTGTCAGGAAGGTCTGGAAATCCCTTATTTCCATGTCCATCTCCTTGCCTGAAATGTTATGCTGAACTTTGCTGGGTGATTGATCCTTAATTGTAGTCCCAGCTCCTTTGCCTTATGGAATATTGGATTCCAATTTCTTCAGGTTTTTAATGTAGAAACTGCAAGGTCCTGGGTGATCCTGACTGTAGCTTCTCAATATTTGAATGGTTTCTTTCTGGCTGCCTGCAATATTTTCTCTTTCACTTGATAGTTCTGGAATTTGGCAGTAGTATTTCTTGGTGTTCTTAGTTTGGAATCCCTTTTGGGAGGTGAATGGTGGATTTTTTCAATGACTATTTAGCACTTTAGGGTAGTTTTCCTTGATGATTCCTTTGAAGATATTGTACAGACTCATTTTTTCATCATGGCTTTCCGGTAGGCCAATAATTCTTAAATTTTCTCTCCTACATATATTTTCCAGGTCAGTTGTTCCTCCAATTAGATATTTTACATTTTCTTCTATCATTTCATTCTTTAGATTGTGTTTGACTGATTCTTCATGTTTCATAGAGTCACTAGTTTCCATTCACCCAATTCTAATTTTTATCAAATTATTTTCTTCAGTTAACTTTTGCATCTCCTTTTCCATCTGTCCAATTATTCCTTTTAAGGAATTATTTTCTCTAGTTAGTTTTTGTAATTTCTTTTCCATTTTTCCAATTTTTCCAGTTAAGTTTTGTGCTTCCTTTTCCATTTTATTGAATTTTCCTTTTTAAAGAGCTGTTCTCTTCATAGAATTCTTTTTGCATACTTTTAAAATCATTGACCAGTTTCTCTTCTATTTCCTTCTTCAGCTCTTCCAAGAGAGTTCTTTCTGATGTGAGCAGTTCATAGTCCCTTCTGAAGTTTCAGATGGGAGAACAGTCTCAATAATGACCTCTTTGGTATTCATGTTTTGGTCCTTGTCCCCACGGAAATATTCTATGGCCTTTTCGTTCTTGCTTTGCTTCTTCTTACTCACGACGATGACACTTTGTGTATTGTGACCTCTGGTTCTTTCAGCTAGAAGCTGGAGAACATTATGTTGAGCTGGCTGGTGTAAGAAAGCAAAGAGCAGATGTCATTTTTTTTCTTTTTGGTTTGTGTTTCCTCGGAGTAGACCTGGGGCTAATTTGTTAAGTATGGGAAAGAGGTGGTCTGGTCATGGGAGATCTCCTCAGCTGAGCTACAGCAAAGGCAAGCTCATCGCTTGGTGATCCTGGCTGACTTCATGTCTCCCCTGAAGCGCTAAGGCACACCTGGGTCCTAGTGTGAGGCTCCACCCCCCTAGCCTCCGAATCTCCTCTCAGTTGGTTTGCTGAGGTGGGGTTGTTCCCACTAGCCTCAAGTGCTATGAGACTGTTTTCCCCTTCTGTTGATCCCACTGATCCAGGATTTTTCTGGGGAAATATTTTATGGTTCTTTCAAGGTCAACAAGGGGAGGGGGAGAGAGCATTTACTGATCATTCTGCCATTTTGCCTCTGGGAAATTCAAGTAGGTGTCTTACAGACATTTAATCTGGGGGCTGATACCTGGGGCTCAGTGGCTGTCACTCACTCAGCTCCGGTGGTCTCCCACCCTGTGCTGCCACTCCATCTTTCCACTGTGATGCCCTGTGGTGCCACAGGTCACCCCAGGGCTTTCCTGCTTGGCCATACTGCTTCAGGATGTGCTGTGCTATATGCTGTGGGTTCTTCCATACCCATGGAACAAATCCTTCCTGGTGACTTTCCAGTCCATCTTGGTCTGTGAATCTGCCATAGGCTGTCTCCTATTAGATTCTGCACCTGCAGAATTTGGCCAGATTCTCTTTTTAGAATTTGTCTAAAAGCTTAGACATCTTGACTCTGCCCCGTGTTTTGTAATTTTCTATGGTATAGTCGTATTCCATGGCATTTCTATGCCATAATTAGTTCGGCAATGCCATAGATTCTATGATCTTAAGAAGCCTCTAGGCTTGAGATACAGGATTCCTCTCTGGCCACTCCCCCATGCTCAAAACACTGTCTTCAAATAGTTTTTCCCTTTAACAAGCCAGAGAACATTTTTGTTCCATGAGCTGTGAGAGGCTGGGTTTTTACCCAGGGACTACACATTTTTCAAGTGTTTGGCCCTGGGTGAATGCCATTTAGTTCAGATGTTTGCCTTCATGGAAAGTTCATGCTTGAACTGGATGATGGGGTCATGTATGAATGACCAAAGTCAGCATTCACTTATATGGTGGGTGAACATAGGTAGTAGGGACACTTCTCATTTTAATACAATGCAATGAGTACTGGGTCTAGAGTCAGAGAATTGCATAATTATCTGTATGATCACTGGCAAGTTACTTAACCTGTAGGAGTCTCAGTTAATCCTCTGAAAAAGGAAGGTATTGAATAACTTCTGAGGTCTTTCGGTGTCAAAGGGACCATTCTGTGATTCTCTGACTACCTAAATAGATCTAGCACTCAATGATTCAAGGGAAGGGACTTTAGAAGTCATCTAGTCCCAAACCTTTTTTTTTTTTTTTACAGAGGGAGAAACTGAAGCAGAGAATGCTTAAGTGACTTACTCAAGGTCACACAACAAAGTGTCTGAAGCCAGATTTGAACTTAGACTTCCTGATTACAAACCCAGTGCTCTATACATTATACCACCTCACTACCTTTAACTCAACCAAGGTTGATGAACTTAGGCATATTTCCAAAGTTGGTCAAGGTGAATTTTGGGTACTTGACTCTAGATCATAATCATTCCTCATGGACAAAAACTAGAATACTAGGGGGCAAAAGTAATCATAAGGTTTCATGAGAACATTCACTTATTTGTTCCAGTGCAAAGATACTGGGTTTGGAGTATGAGGATCTGGGTTTTCATTCTAGTTCTGCTACTTACTAGCAGTAGGGCACTGGTCAAGTCACAACCTGCCTGAGTTTACTTATTGGTAAAATGTGGATAAAATTATTTGTGCCTACCCCACTGGGCTGATGTGAGAAAATTCATATAAAGTGCTTCGAAGACTTTAAGGTACTTTGTGAAATCATTTAGAGTCCCCTGTTCTATCCAAGACTCAACTCGAGGATTACTCTGCACAAAGTCACAACAGTTGAGGCATGGCTGAATAAACTGTGGCCTATGAATGTGAGGGAGTATGACTGTTTAGTAAAAAAAAAATGAGGACAGAGGGGATTTAATTGTACTGGGGAAAGACCTGTAGGAACTGATGCAGAGGGAAGTCAGCAGAAAACTGAAAGCACTTCATACTCTAACTCCAATACTGTAAAAATGAACAATTTTGAGGAATTTTACAAATTAGGGAGGGAAGAAATGAGCACAGTCAGGGGAATATTTTATACAGTAATAAAAACACTATAAAGATAAACAACTTTGAAAGCTGTAAAAACTATTCTCAAAGCAGACAAAGCTCATATATTGTGGGTTCAGTTCCAGACCACTGCAATAAAATGAATCACATGAATTCTTTTGGTTTTCCAGTGAATATAAAAGTCATGTTTACACTACATTGTAGTCTATTATGTGAGTAATAGTATTGTCATAACAAAAAACAATGTACATGCCTTAATTAAGAATACTTTATTGATAAAAAGGCTGATTACCATCTGGGTCTTCAATCTGAGCTTTTTTTTTTTTTCTGGTGCATACTCTTGCCTCAATATTGATATCTGCTGAGTGATTGGGGTGGGGGTTGCTGAAGATTGGGATAACTTGGCAATTTCTGAAAATAGGATAATGAAGTTTTGCTTTATTGATTGACTCTTCCTTTCACTTGAACACTTAGAGCCCATCATAGGGTTATTAATTGGCCTAATTTCAATATCATTTTGTCTCAGGGAATAAGGAGGCCTGACAAGAGGAACAAGGAAAGGGGCCATTCAGTCGATCAGTTAGAACACATACAACATTAATTAAGTTTGCCATCTTATGTGGGCGTGGTAAAACAATTATAGTAGTAGCATCAAAGATCACTGATCACAGATCATCATAACAGATATAATAATGATAATCATGAAAAATTTTGAAATATTGTGAGAATTACCAAAGTGTGACACAGAGTCATGTAAGCACAAGTTGTTGGAAAACGGTGCGGATAGATTTGCTCAACTCAGGGTTGTAACGAACTTTCATTCTATAGAAAAAATTACATAGTATCTGCAAAATGCAATAAATTAAGCACAATAAAATGAGGTATTCTGTATAATAGCCATCCACGTTTGAAATGACCAATGATGAAGCACATAGGTCATGAAAGAGAGATGGAGAATTCAGGGGGAAGAATGCTCTATGTATATCCATCCATTATCTATCTATCTATCTATCTATCTATCTATCTATCTATCTATCTATCTATCTATCTATCATCTATCTATCTATCTATCTATCTATCTATCTAATCCATCCATCCATCCATTCATCCATCCCATCTATCCATTCATCCATCCACCTATCCATCTATCTATCTATGTATCTATGTATGTATGTATGTATGTATGTATCTATCTATCTATCTATCATCTATCTATCTATCATCTATCTATCTAATCCATCCATCCATTCATCCATCCATCTATCCATTCATCTATCCACCTATCCATCTATCTATCTATGTATCTATCTATGTATCTATGTATCTATGTATCTATCTATCTATCTATCTATCTATCTATCTATCTATCTCTCATCTATCTAATCAATCCATCCATTCATCCATCTAGCAATCTATCTATCTATCTCTCTATCTAGCAATCTATCTATCTATCTAATCCATCCATCCATTCATCCATCCATCTATCCATTCATCCATCCATCCATCTATCTATCTATCTATCTATCTATCTATCTATCTATCTATCTATCTATCTGTCATCTACCTATCTAATCCATCCATTCATCCATCCATCTATCTATCTATCTATCTATCTATCTATCTATCTATCTATCTATCTATCATCTATCTATCTATCTATCTATCTATCTATCTATCTGTCATCTACCTATCTAATCCATCCATTCATCCATCTATCTATCTATCTATCTATCTATCATCTATCTATCTATCTATCTATCTATCTATCTATCTATCTATCTATCTATCACCTATTCACACAGAGCTGATGAAGCAATTTATTTTCCTTTACCAAACATATTGGTTACAAGGGAATTTATGTTTTTTTTTTTTAATTCAGTAGATCAGAGAGTGGGACAGAGAGAAAACACTCCTGGTAATTTGCTTTTTTAAAAGAAAAACTTTAAGATAGAGAAGCTGTAGGGTTATAGGTGTGGAATGTTGCACATACTTTCAGATGAGTTCGCCATATTGTTAATTTTCTTGAACTGTTTTACCCTTTTACAGGAGAGCTCTCATGAGGGTGGGTAATGTGGAAAATTTTGCTGTTTTGTTGTTTTAGTCATGTCCAAGTTTTGGGGGTTTTCTTGGCAGAGATGCTGGAGTGCTCTACCATATTTTTTTCCAGTTTATATTTACAAATGAGGAAACTGAGGCAAAAAGTGTTAAGAGCCCAAGCTCACACAGCTAGTGTCTCAGTCCAGATTTGAACTTAGATTTTCCTGATTTTAGCTATCTCCACTGCATTACCTACCTTCCTCAACCTGGAAAAACTTGCTACATAAAATCAAAACACATAAAAAAATACTTAAAAAAAGAAATAAAATTATGAACTTAATACATCTCAACAGTATTGATATTGATATTGACAATTGACATACAAGGAAGAATAGAAAAGATTTGATATGGAACAAATTTTGTTATATGCTTTTTTTTCTCAGAAAGTATTTATGTTAAATTTATCAACATGGCCCAATTTCTCTGTCTCCTTATAAATTTACTTCTTTGTTCCTTATGTGTAGTTTTATTATCCTCAAAATGATTTTCCTCCTTTTTTCTTTTTAAAAAATTGCTTTCATTTCTCTACTGACTCTCCCACTTCATTACCCCTTTCCCAGTGCTCCCAATTACTTTATATTTATTTTATTAAAATTCTGTATTTTCTTATCCCTATCCATATTATTTTCTTTGATCAGAATGGAAACTCTTTGAGTTAGGGACAGTTTCATTTTTGACTTTTTATGCCTGAATTTAGCACAGTGTTTGGCACATAGCAAGAACTTAATGATAAATGTTTACTGAATTAAATAATAATCAGCATAGCACAGTGGACAGAGATATGATCTTTGCCTAATGATGTCCTGGGCCAGCAGAGTGGGTCAGCTCAGGAGTCAAGGTCAGTATTGGAACCTTATAATAAAATGGAAGTTTCCTCAGCAATAACAGGACAAAAGCATACTGTAAAGACAGGACATTGATTTAGGTCAGTATCGCTCCCCACTCCTGCCTTTGTTGTGATTTTGCATCCCAGTCAAGGGGTCTGTTGACTGGAGCTCCAATGGGAAGCCCATCAAGCATGAGGACCACTAATTGTCTGCTAGATGCCTTAGATAATCCAGAAGCTAGATTGATAGAACCAGTGATAATTAGCTTGGTTGATTAATTCTTACTGATGGAAATTATTGACTTTTCAGGGAGAAAGCTATGTGGCAGGGATTATCCTCACTACCATTTATGGACTGAAAACAATGAGTAGATACCATGCCTTGCTCCACATGGGTTCATGTGCTGCCTCTGACGCAACACGGCTTTGTGCTTCTGGACACACAGCTAGTAAGTGTCTGAGGGTGGATTTGAATGAACTCAGTTCTTCCTGACTCCAGGTCCATGCTCTATTCACTGGCTCACTTAGCTTCCTGACATAGAGGATTACAAATCTGGGAGATGAGAATGATGATGATGCTTTTGGTGGTGGTAGAGAAATTAGGAAGACAGGAAGGTTTGGGGAAAGAGATAATGAATTCTATTTTGGAAACATTGGGTTTGTCTTTATTTTTGAAGAGGATAAAAATGATATCACTTTAGAGTTAAGCCACAGTGCATTCGGCTATGGCTGATCAGACCAATGCAAGCTCAGAAGGCTCTACCACAAGTCAGGCACAATAGTCCATGTGAATATTTGGGGTGGATACTCCAAATTTGTGCATCCTAAGTTTCCTTTGTGCTCTCTCAATTCTGCTTTGTTCATAGAACACAGCACCTTTTCTGATATGGGCACGCCATGCTGAGTGGTCCTGTACCAGTGTCTTCCATGTCACACAATCAAATCCAAAGTTCTTGAGAGAGACCTTGAGAGTGTCCTTGTATCACTTTTTCAGAGCACCACTTGCCCCGTGTGACTTCTCCATAAAATAGTCTTTTAGGCAAGTGTACTTTTGGCATTTGAATGTACAGCGGGTAGTTGGAGACCTTGTGGAACTCAGCAGAGGACATAGCACTGTCTTCAACTCTTCAACACAACCATAAACAAAGAAACAACAGCAATGAATGACTGTCAGCAGTGGCACCACCAATAAAAGATGCCATGTTCTGATATCTTCTTATGGAGCAGCCATAATCTCCAAATTCTTCCTAATGAAAAGATTTTAAAATAAACCTCCTGGGAAAAAAATCAGACCCATAAGGAGAAAGGATGAAGTCCAGTTTCCCCATTAACCTGTATGCTGCTGGTGTAGCCTTGGAGATGCTTTCAGGCAGCCTGCAGTGGAGGAAATTACTTCTGAATATTTTTGTTCAACTACCAAAGTAATCATTGTATCTACATGCATTATAATCTGATGTATAGTAACTATACAATGGGATAGCAACTTGTTCTATAATCACTTCTATGTGAACTCTATCAAACAAAACAAGAAGGAAATATTAATGATGATGATAATTGTCAGAATAATAAAATCCCACAGTCACGCCATGTTAAAACTCTTTGCTCCAGCTCAGCTGGACTATTGATTGTTCCAGGAACTCGATCCTCCAGGCCTCTATGTGGTCACATGAGTACTTCCCCTCACCTGTACTGCACCTTTTTCTAATGTTAGCTTTGTACAACTGTGGTCTTTTCTGAGGGCTCATCTC
The DNA here is from genome assembly GCA_023548195.1 of Bettongia penicillata ogilbyi. Lineage (NCBI taxonomy): Eukaryota > Metazoa > Chordata > Mammalia > Diprotodontia > Potoroidae > Bettongia > Bettongia penicillata. The sequence continues at coordinate 14,296,791 of JAJHZJ010000257.1, forward strand.
ACCTCTGATCTCTGGTAGTATTCCTGGATACCATAGGTGAAAATAGGACAGTAGCATCATAGACCTAGAGCTAGAAAGGCCACCAGAGGTCATCAGTTCAATATTCTCATTTTACCGACGAGGAAACTGAGGCCCAGAGAAATTAAATCATTTGCACAAGGTCCAAAAGAGACTTTAGAAACTAAATGTCCCTGTCCCAACCTCCCCACTTTTATTTTATAGTGAGGAAATGGTTTTGACTTGCCTTAGGTAGTAAACTTCAGAGGCAGGATTTGATTCCAGATCTTCTGACTCTAATGGGCATGGTACTTCTACTTTACCATGTTCTCTCCTTCAATTAGCCAAAAAACATCTCCACTCATTAAGTACCTATTGTGTACAAAAAACTGAGTCAATGTTTGGAATACATGTAATTATTCTTATTAGAACCTAGCACAGTACATAGTATATAACAGGTGCTTAAGACATGCTTATAGAATTAAATTAGAAAGAAAATGAGAGGTCATTTAGTTTGGCAATGAAGAGAAACATTGGGCCTTTTGGATTTCCTTTTCACAGGATAGCCCAAAAAACACAAACTGGCATGTAATTTTGAAGAACAGGACACCCATATGGATACACTTTGGGGTCCAACTGGGGCCCCTGGGAGTGATGTTGGACAGTTCTCCAGACTCTAGCCTTCAAATCTTCAATTTGATTCAACAAAAATTCATGAAGTGCCTCCATTTATAAGGCCCTGTGCTGGCTTCTGGGGATACAGAGATTGGGGATAGCATCAGTGTACCTCAGGTTGTCTTTTCATCTCTGAATTTCTTGTCCACTTTTCCCCATCCTTTTGTAACACCAATGTGATCCCTACAGAAGTCACTATGATTATGCAGGGTAAATTTGCTAATATGAAACCTCTTCCTTCCTCAAATATGAAACCAAATCCATCTTAGTAACAAAGAAGTCTATACACATTATTAATGTAAAATGTGCTACCATCCCCAAACCTTCCCTCCATCAGATCTCCCCACAAACAAGCTCCCCTAGTCAAATTCCTCCCTCTCTCACTCAGGATAGCTGCTCTGCCTCAACTCTGCCTTCCTCTCTTCCAGCTCTGCCTCACTCTCTCTACCTGCTCTACCTGTTCTGCAAGCTCCTCCCACCCTCCACTCCATGTGACTCAGGCTGTGGGCTGGGCCAAAGTTGAAAACAGGTAGCATGAACCTATTAAAGTGCAAGGAAGATCTTCAAATTCCTTTACCATTACACATTTCTCTGTAGAAGATCCATACAAGATGCTGGAAGCATTACTTTGATTCTCTCTTAAGAGTACCACTGCAACACTGACCTGCATCTTATCCCTATTTTTATTATGTACTTGTTTCTCTTTCTTCTCATTAGAATGGAAGCTGTTGGAAGGCAGGGACCATGTGATTTTTGTCTTTACATGGTTTTTATAGAATTTGGAGATTCTTATAATTCCCTCTTGCACTGATCAATTGGTTCCTTCAGAGCAAGGTTGTTTTGCCACCTCCAGTTCTAGGAGTACCCATGAAGGTTGTCACCCCCCTAATTCCATTAGCTCAAGCCCCCATTCCAGTGTATTTACTCTAATGGTAAACGATAGTTACATTAATATCTCCCTTATATCATAGATAATTTCCATGCTTAGCACTCTGGTAACATGTAACCAGTTAACAATAATTATCTTTTACAAAGGAATACTCAATGAGAAGATACATCAAGAGCAGAAGCACAAACCATTCCTCCAGATGTATGAGGGTAAACTTTTTCCTACACTACCTTGGTCCTTGAAAGGAGTAGATTAAAACTTAGTATAGTTTGTACATAACACTCGCTAAGTTCATTTCCAAATGAAGTATACCTGATTGACAAAGCTGCTCTAGAAAATAGTATCTCAGTCCTAGATCTGATTTGTGGTTGGCCTGGTCCCCTCAGTTAGTAGACTTCAAGGCTGTGCTGCTGGACTGGGTCTTACAAATCATTTTCCAACCCTGCCACTCCCAGACTTCTCATTCTACTTTATTTTTTCCCCAAATTTATTTATTTATTTTCAGTTTTCAACATTCACTTCCATAAGTTTTAAATTTTCTCCCCTTCCCTCCCCGCTTCCTTCTAAGAAAGGCATGTAATCTTATAGAGGCTTTACACAGACATTCCTCTTAAACACATTTTCGCATTAGTCATGTTGCATAGAAGAATTATAGTGAATGAGAGAAAACAAATGATAAAAACAAAGCGTAACTAAACAGATTATAGTCTGCTCCATTCTGCGTTCTGACTCCATACTTCTTTTTCTGGATGTGGATGGCCTTTTGTATCATGAGTCCTTTGAAAATGTTTTAGGTTATTGCATTGCTGAGAAGGGCTAAGTCTATCAAAATCAGTCCTTGCACACTGTGTCTATTACTGTGCATAATGCTCTTTTGGTTCTGCTCGATTCACTCTCTATCAGTTCATTCATTTTAGTCTTTTCAGGTTTTTCTGAAGTCTGTCTGTTTGTCATTTCTTATAGCACAATAGTATCCATTACATTCAAATGCCACAGTGTGTTCAGCCATTCCCCAGTTGATGGGCATCCCCTAGATTTCCAGTTCTTGGCCATCACAAAAAGATCTGCTATAAATATTTTTGTACATGTAGGTCCTTTTCCCACTTTTATGACCGCTTATAAGTCATTCTTTAGGGCCTTTGGGGCACTTCCACTAAATCTACTACCCTCCAACCTTCCAAATATCATGAGATTGCAACCTAGTCCATTTTGATGCTTTACCTAGAAGATATAATAGAGAAAAGAGATATAACAGAGAAGCAAGTAGCATTAGAACCATATACTAATGGACCATGTAGTGGGGAAATAATAGCTAGAGACCTCTTGTCCTCACCTAGAAACTTAAAGCATTCTCAATCATAGGAAACAGAGAGGGGTCTGGTCAAGAGGAATCAATAGCATGGATGTTTAATGAAGAAGAACTGTTCAAAGGGGACTGGTAGGCAAGGAGAGGCACTTCCATCTGAACAGTTATGGTGGCTGTGAGTGGAGTCATTGGGGAGTACACTGAGTGAATCAGATGTTCAGTCATTCAGTCACGTCCGACGCATCATGTCCCCGTGATCGCCAGTGCTGTTTCTTGGCAAAGATACTTGCGTAGTCTGCTAATTCCTTCTTCAGTGGATTAAGGAAAACAAAGGTTTAAGTGGCTTGCCCAGGGCCACATGGCTAGTGTCTGAGACTGAATTCCCACCCCATCACTCTATACCCTGAGCCACCTAGCTTCTGAATGAATTAGAAGTACTGGCCAAAGGCACACAGATAGTATTTGAAGCAAGATTTGAATATAGATCTTCCTTACTCTAAGTCTAGTGGATTGAGTTAAAGATTTTGGTGAGAATATTGCAAAATCCTCTTGGCTCATGACCCTTGGAGACATAATATTTACTAAAATAAAGACATCTTCCTTTTCTTTTTAACTCTCCTCACCAGCATTTCCTTCTCTTTTTTGGAGTCCTGGGTTAAATGGATACCTTTTTTTCCCCTGACTTGTATGGAAATGTTCTGACAGGACTGTTTCTATCTTGGTTAGAAATCTGCTTTTTGTGTGGTGGAGAAAACTGTCTCCAGTAATGGCTTGGCCGCAACTCGGAGACAAGGACTGGAATTTTCACTCGTTCTTGTGGCATGAAGAGCATGTGGAAGGACAGGCATTTTTATTTGAGAAATTTTTTTTAGTTGTTGTTACAAGTTGTTGCAAATAGACAGATGTCCACTTAAGAGGAAATCACATCTGAGTGATTTCGGGGCTCCAAACAGCCGGCTTTGTTTTGTGTAAACTTCTGAACTGGTGTGATCAAACTATAGACTTTTTTTTTGTAGATTTGATTAGTTCAGTATGGTTCATTAATAGGCAGGAGGGAAAAGTAGCAAATGACATCAGTTTTTCAGTAACCATAGCTATCATGATAAGAATTCATCAATATACATATATAATACACATGTATGTCTAGATTTAGACACGAGGCATTAGTCTCTGCGGGGTTCAGGACAAGTCTCACGGAGGAACTGAGCTTTCAAGGATACTAGGGATTCTAAGAGGTCAAGATGAGAAGGGAGTGCAGTCAAGGCATGGGAGATAGCCTGTGCAAAAGCATAGCAATGGTAGATGTAGGGTCATAACTGGGGAACAGTAAAAGGGGCCAGTGTGGCTTTGAGTCCTCAGTTGGTGAGGTAGGTGACAATCAGATGGGGAAGGGCTTAGAAGGCCAAACAAGGGAGATTCTATTTGAGTCTCAATATAATAAAGATATATTAGAATTTATGGAGCAATACGATTATATGGTCAGAATTGTGCTTTAGAAAGAAAAAAAAACCACTTTGTCAGATGAGTGGAGGCTGGATTAACTAGAGAAGTGACGGAAGCAAAGAGCCCCATTAGGAGAGCTTACTAAAGGGCTTTTCTCACCCTGGCCCTAGGGGGTGGCAGTATCCAGGAATCCTTTTGATGGATCTGTTACTCATTAATGTAATTAATTATACTCTTTCCAACAATGTGACTCCCAATCTATTCATGCCTGGCCATTCTGGAGGATAATCCTTGACCATAGGGCATTCACCCTATATGTTGGGGTCTGCCTTGCATGCTTCTGCTTTTATGAGAATACCAATGGAAGACAAAGGTTGTCTTGTATCTCTTACTGTCATGGTGTGGCCTGCCTCTCTTCCTTTCATTTTCTAGCTGTATATTTAGCATTAATTATAGTCACACAATGTCTACTACTACTACTACTATCACTACTACCACCACAATAACATCTATCACAATAATAACTAACATTTATCTACTACTACTACTACTACTACTACTACTACTACTACTACTACTACCATTACTACTATTTCTACTACCATCACCGCTAATAATAAGTAACATTTATGTCATACCTACTGGGGTCTATGGGTATTCAGGGAGGACCAGCACCTCTGGTGTGAGGACTTGCTGAATCCTTTTCAGGTCTACCATACACCTTTAGTGTTCACTTTCACCCAACTCTCACCCGTGGTTCTAAGATGCTATAGCATGTGCAGTGCCCACACCCCAGTAAAACCATCTCAGCAGATGGGCTTAACCAGGTTGAGGCTAACCAATGGTCCTCAAACCTATCAGTGAGTTAGAGAGATATCTAACCCAACTATCTGAAAACTTCCCCCGGTGGAATGGGCAGGGACCAGTTTGTTCCAATGGCCATGAAGGCAACTGAAGCAGGTGCTATGGAGCGCTTAGAGTTTGGTTGGATATCAAAGATGCCAAGATCATTTACTGCCTTGTCAGTCATCTTGACTTTTGTCTGGTCACTGGACTTCTGGATGACTCTGGAAAAGAGAGTGAGCCTGATGACTTTGTGCAACTTTACCTCACTAAAATCCAATTCACACACAAGTCAAGATAACACTCCATGATGTCACTGGTCCTCTTTGAAAATGAAGGATAAGCAACAGCAAGGCATTGTGCTAAGTGCTTTACAAGTATCTCATGTGATCTTCTCAACAATGCTGGGGGATAGATGCTATCATTACCCCATTTTATGGATGAAGAAACAGAGGTAAACAGACATTAAGTGGCTTGCCCAGGGTCACACAGTTAGGAAGTAGTTGGGGATGGATTTGAACTCAGGTCTTCCTGTCTCCAGCTGGTCTTAGCACCACTCAACTGCCACATTTCTCTTAAGACATCTTGTCTGCTGCCTCTCCTACATAATTGCTTATTTTTAATGCACTATATATTCCCTGCTCCTTGTCCTTTGGATGTTCTTCAATTTCAATTTTTGAGGAACCATGATAACTTAGTGTTGTTTGACTTATGAATATCTGAGTTCAAATTCTGCCTCTGACACTTATTAGTCCTGAACAATTTACTTAATTCGTTCAATTACTAGTTTATTCAATTGTAGAAGAGGGTTGGATTAGGTGACTTTCAAGGTCCCTTCCAGGCATAAATTCATGATCTAATGATCCATTATTTGCAGTGGTTCTGAGTCATGGAATACTAGAGCTTCCATTGTAGATAGTATAAACATACATACATACATACATATATATATATACATATATACATACACACACATATGTAGCCATCCACCAACTTTTCAACTTCTTATCTATTCACCCAAGGATTGTAAGCTCCAGAAAAATTTGAAATTCTCTTCCATGTGACAGTCTTCCACATATTTGAAAGCAGTTCTCCTGTCCCTCAGATATCATCTCCTCTCTGTGCTAACAACTCCCACCTCATTCAATTCACCCTCATTTAAGAATGAGAGTTTGATCCTGTCCTACTTCATCACAGATGGCCCAGACACCTCAATTGAATCAATTAATTAGTCAAAAAGCAGATAGATGGCACAGTAAATAGAGTTCTAGGCCTGGCAGTAGGACCTGAGCTCAAATCTGATGTCAGAAACTTAATAGTTGTGTGACCCTGGGCAAGTCATCTCACCCTATTTTCATCAGTTTCCTCATCTGTAAAATGGGTTGGAGAAGGAAATGACAAACTATTCCAATATCTTTGCTCAGAAAACTCCAAATGCGGTCACAAAGAGTTCTACATGACTGGAATGACTGAACAATGTTTAATCAAAATAAACTAGATATGAAAAAGGGTTTAATCAATTTCAAAGGATCATAGATGCTTTGGTTTCATTGGGTAAAGTCAGATAGTGCTACATGATGTGATACCAGCATGATACCTGGCACATAATTGGTGCTTAACAAATGCTCTTGACTGACTGAAATGGAAAATATCTTATGATTGGTGGTAGTCGTATCTTAGAATTAGTGCCCTTCATAGGCTATCTTCAGAAAAACCCAACTTGTTTGGAATCAATCAGGTGGAAGTAGATTCTAAATTCAGCAGTAGAGTTCCAGGAACATGACAAAGGATTGCCTTTATGGAGAGAAGGGACCATCATCTCCTTTCCTCTCTCCATTGACTATGCTGCCAGAGAGATTGGGCTAGTAGGAGACAATATATTCAGCCAGGAGGAGAGGGAGACATGCTGAGGCCAAGTGGAAATTCTCTTGAGAAAAAGACAATTGGATACCCAGAGTTGGACTTGCTGAGGCTTTGACTCTGTGAACTTTAAGAGTTTGGAAAGCCTGGAGGTCCCTTTGGTGCCAACAGCAGCATCCCCAGAGCAGCAGTGCTGTCTGATGAGAAACATACAAGGACAAATGAAAGAAAAACCAGATTTAGGATTCTTCAAGGGTCCTGATATTTGAAACCAAGAATAACTAAAGACAACTTCATGAAGATAACATGAAGGGAGAAAAGGATATCCAGTAACTTGGACCTGTGAGTTACCCTTATATGTAAATCTAAATGTCATTTCATTATAAGTATGAGCCCACTCTCCCCAGGGACCTTATATGTGAGAAAGGGGGAATTATGTATTTGGGTTTTTTTAGGAGGAGAAATTATTTTGTAACTCTTCATTCTATGCCTACTTAGCAAATAATCTTTCTAAAAGCTAATTGCATCTGAATGATAACTAATGGGTGTCAAATTTGTGGGAGCTCATGACTGATAGTAACAGAAATCTCAGTGACCCTCAGGTTACTCCTAGGACATCAAGGGGTAATAGTAACTCTTAGGACCCTAAGGAGTAATAATAACTCTTTGGGGTCCTGGATCACCAACTCAAGTGGGACTTGGGAAAATAGCCTGGAAGAGAGGAGGGAGGGTTATAGTCATATGACATGGTTATAGGTCTATATCATCCTCTGGGTTCACCCAAGTTTGTCAGAATCCCTCCTATGTATCACCTGACCTTATTGTAATGCTCCAGCTGCGGTCTGACCAGGGTAGAGGGCAATGGGACTATCACCTTTCTCATTTTGGACAGAATGCTTCTGTTAATGCAGCCCAAATATCATATGAGTTTTTGTTGGCTGTCTTATGTCACTGCTGACTCATATCAAGCTTTCAGGCCACGAACCCCCCACAGCTTTTTCAAATGAGAGGGAAGGGTCAGTCCTGGGTTACATTTACACTGGTTCTTGAAGAGAAGATGTACAATAGAATTTGCAAGCGAACATTAAGAGATGTGTCACCTGCACTCTTATCAATCAATCACCAAGCATTTATTAAGCACCTATTATGTGCTAAGCACAGCACTAGGCAAGGAAAAACAGAGACAAAAACAAAAAATTCCCCCAACAAATCTCAAAGAGCTTATATTTTATAGGACATCAGAATGACTAGAGCATTAAATTTGATATAAGAAGCTTTGGGTTTGAACCCTAGCCTAACCATTACTGTGCCTTCTCCTCTCTAGATATCAGTTTCCTCAGAATTTTTTAAGTGAGTGGCTAGATTAGATCATCTCTCATTTTTCTTTCCATGCCTGGCACACAGTAGGTGCTTAATAAATGCTGACTGATTGATTGACTGATAGGGCCTAAAAGCCCCATGGTCCTATAGCTTATGCTTATGTTTGTTCTTATGAGTAGTAGCAGTAGCAGCATCAGAAGCAGTGGTAGTAGGAATAACAACAGCAGCAGCACAGAAAGATGTATCATGAGATGGCCTAGTAATCTTACAAGGTCTTAGGCTAAAAGCAATCAGGAAGTTTCCCCCTCCCCCATCTATCTAACCTCTTCTTGAATCAGTTTATATGTTTTAGCCTAAATTGTACACAGTTCCATTGATGCTAGGATCCCCGGTTCAGGACTCTGGCCCCTGAGGAAGATTCAGACAGAAAGATGGAAAGAGAATAGTCAGGAATATAATGGAGAGAAAATAACTGGAAGCAGGTAGGTTAACTGTCTTCCCTGCCACTTCTAGCTGTGTGATTCTCAGTTTTCTCACCGTAAAGTGAGTAGTTTGGATTCAGGGATGCACTGGTATATGTTTAACAATTGGTTCTCCAAAAGTGCACATAGGACATACTTTTAAGTTTAATTACCATAGTTAAATATTTTTTACCCATCCCTTTCTTAAATCTAGGCAATCAACAGAACAATAAAATGAGCCCTTATTTGTAGTGTTTGTTAATTTGTGAAGTATAAAGGCTCCCGTGAGAATTTTACCAATTGGCTTGGAAAGACATTCGTGTGGGCCTTAGCCCATGATGGCATCCAAGGCTCCAGTGAGCTTTGTTTTTTTCTTAACTTTAGCTCTACTTATATTGCTCTGCTCAAGTGATTGCTTTCATTAATGTTATTATTGCTGGTATCTTGTGAAATGTTTGCTGCTAATTGCGTCCAAGGAAAATCAGGCATTGTGGTTGCTTGCCAATGGATAGGACTGGTCAGGAAGCTGGTGAGCAGATGTCAGCAAGGATTGGGGTCCATGGAATCATACTCTAGTATGGAGGAGACTCAAGAATGAATTGCAGGCTATCCAGAGAAGTCAATAGTACTGAGGTAGGTGAAGGAGATATTGTATTCTTCAGTCTAGGTGATAATCATATCAAATTTCATCTCATAGTGTTTCAGATTTTTTTTTTCTTTCAAGACTGAATGGATCTACCTTCTTTTGTAGTCCACATTCAGATGAGAGACAGTGAAAGTAAATGTATTTAGAGTTTAGAACATTTGAGTTGAAATTTTATCCCTCTGAATTTTGACCTGTATGACCCTGGTGCAACAGCAAGGACTCCAGCATGCACAGGAGTACCTGTTGCACAAGTTCTTGAATCTGTTTTTCTAAAAGAAAAGCAACTTTTGAGGGGTCAACAATCTACTTTAATCAAGCACATGTATCATTTATTTAGTTCAGGGGAACAAGTCAGCGCCATGAACTTCAGAGAAAATACAGAGAAATGAAAACCAACAAACAGGACTTTCAACTGTCTGACAATAAGCAGCACATATATCATAGATCAACAGACAGATCCAACTGTCTGACAATTACGTATATACATAGTTACCAGAGAAAGAAGTACCAGCATCTGGGTTTTCAAAGCTGAGACTCCTTAGTGACTATCCAGAGTCTCATCTGGCCAAACAAATACTTCCAATGAGTAAGCTCTCAAAACAAAACCTCAACTCAGAGTATTTATACACTGTTCAGAGCTGGAGGACAGGACCCCATGACCCAGTGCCTCAGTAGAAATTAACCAAAGGTATGGAGGCCTATTAATGGTCAGGGAAGATTTTTAAGTCTTCTCCCTACCCACCATTAACATTAAATTACCATTGTACCTGGCAAAGTCATGTAGCCTTTATGGTATCAGTTTCCTCGTAAGTAAAATGAAGAGTTTGGACTAGATGACCTCTAAGATCCCTCATTTTGAAAAAAAATGCTTTATTGCTGTCTTTTTTTAACTATAATTTCTCCCAAACGTCTCCTCTTCCAACTCCTGGAGAGTTATCCCATATACAAATTATATTTTTAAAAACAAAAAAAAGAAAGAAAAAGTAGAGGAAAATCAGAAAAAACCTAACCAATATATCAAAAAAGTCTGAAAATGTGTGCAATTTAAAACAATGAATGTACTTCCTTGACAAGGGGAAGAAGTGGAATGCTTATTCATTTCTTATTTGATGACATGCTTATTCTTTGTCCTTTAAAAAGATTAGCTTTCAATTTGGGGGTAATTGCTCATTGTATTTACATTGTTGTGGTTATTTTGTTTATAATTTTCTTGGTTATTTTGACCACTCTGTATCAGTTCATGTAGAACGTTGCAGGGTTCTCTCTCATGTTTGTCAATTTTCAAAATGAAAGGTGAAACCTAAACATTGTTTTGATTTGTCTTTTTCTCATGGTTAGTGATTTGGGGCATTATTTTATATGTTGTTGGTAGTTCACAGATCTTCTTTTGAGAATGTTGTTCATATTCTTTGAACATTTATCTATTGGGGAATGGCTTATGTTCTTATACATCATTTGGCTTATACCAAAACCTTATCAGAGAAATTTGATGCAAAGATTTTTTTCACATTTAATAGTTTCCCTTCTTATCTTGATGCATTAATTTTCTTTTTTCAGGAAATTTTTAGTTTCTTATAATGTTATCTTTTTTATTTTTTGCAAATGTCTGTGTCCATTGTTTGGTTAAGAATACATCTAGTCGTGAACTGATCCAATCATTTTGAAGAGCAATTTAGAACTATGCCGAAAAGGCTATAAAAATGTGCATGACTTTTGACCCAGCAATATCACTTCCATGGTTGTATCCCAATGAGATTATACAAATGGGAAAACATGTACAAAAATATTTATAGCAGTTCTTTCTGTGGTGGCAAAGAATTGGGAATTGAGGGGATCCCTATTCATTGGGGAATGGTTGAACAAGTTGTGGTATATGAATGTAATGGAAAACTATTGTGCAATAAGAAATGATGAGCAGACAGTCTTCAGAAAAACCTGGAAAGACTCATATGAATTGACACTGAGTAAGGAGAGCAGAACCAGGAGAACATTGTGCACAGTTACAGCCACATTGTGTGATGACTAATTCTGACAGACTTGGCTCTTCTTAGCAATGCAAGGATCTAAGACAACTCCAAAAGGATCATGATGGAAAATACTATCCACATCCAGAGAAAGAATTACAGAGTCTGAATGAACATCAAAGCATACTATTTGCTCTCTCTTTTGTTTTTTCTCTTTCTTGTGGTTCATTCCATTGGCTATAATTCTTCTTTACAACATGACTAATGTGAAAATATGTTTAATATGAATGTATATATAGAACCTATATCACATTGCACTTCATCTTGGAGGGAAAGGCAGGGAGGGGGAGAAAATTTAAAACTCAAAAGCTTGTGGAACTGATTGTTCTAAACTAAAAATAAATATATTTTTTAAAAAGAATACATCTCCTACTGATATTTTTCAGAAATGTATGATGTCTTTATTTTCCATTTTTATAGTATGATCTTAAACAGTAAGGTCATGTATTAACTTAGAATGTGCTATGGATAAACCCTCAAAATCAAAATTTCTATGTAGTAATAACAAAATATAAGCAAAAATTGAAAGAGAAACCTTATTCCAAGTCACTACCAAATGTAATATGGAAATATTCTTTGAATGACTTTACATGTATAATAGGTATCCTTGCTTTCTTGATAATTGCTGGAGAGGATGGAGAAAGAGAGAGAATTTGAAAGTCAAAATAAAACAAATGAATTTTGAATTGTTACAAAATGCATAAGATAGCTGGGGACTGACCTATTAAAAACTCACAAAGGACATCGATTCAGTTATAAAGTGCCCTCTAAAGAACAGTTTAAACAACTTGATGAATATTCAATGGTCATAGCTAGGCCATGCCAATATTAAAAAAATGATAGTATTACTAAAATTAATTTACATTTTAATTATACCTATCAAATTACCAAGATGACAAATACTTTATAGAACTGATAAATGGTAAAAAACCAAATTCATTGGTAAAACATCTGTAATATTAAGGGAAATTTAAAAAAAAATAGGTATTAAGAGGGAATAGAATTTCCTGACCTCAAACTATATTAGAAAGCCTCAGTCATCAAAACCATCTGCTATTGGATTTTAGAAAAGAGGAGGATAGATCAATAGAAAAGACTAGATAAGTGAGAATGAGAAATAATGGAACTCAGTGTTTAATGTAAGGGGAAACACCAATTACCTAGATGCAAAAACAAAAAACTTTATTTGGTAAAAATTTCTTGGAAAACTGGAAAGCAGTATGGTAAAAATTAGAATTAGATAAACAATCTATTCCATATGCCACAATTCATTGCAAGAAGATATAGCGCTACAACATTAAATATCATGCTATTAAAAATTTAAGAGGAAAACACAACAAATACTTCTCTTAACTGTGGATAGGAAATTTACTTTTAACCAAACTGGGGATAGAAGCAATTTCAGAAGATAAAATAGATAGCTTTCATTATGTGAAGCTGAAAAGTCTCTACAAAGTCTCTACACAGACAATATTAATGCATCCAGGATAAGTGAGTGGTCAAATGATGAAAAAAAATCTTTTTATCAAATTTCTCTGATAGGGATTTGGTATACAAGATATAGAAACTACATATATATGCATATGTACACATATGTAAATATGTGTATATAAATAGAAAGACAGACATAATGAAATGTCATTCCCCAATAGATAAGTGGTCAAAGGATATGAATAAACAATTTTCGAAAGAATTGTACAATATTCACACTCACATGAAAGAATTCTCTAAGTCAATGATGTCAAACTTGAAAAGAAACAGATTCTTACAAGTGACATATTGGCTCAGAAAGCTGCAAATTAATATCAACTGTACTGTATTTTGATTTATTTTGTTAAACATTTTCCATTGAAATGTTAATCTGGTAGTTAGACCTTTAAGGCTTTTCAGGGAGCAAGTTTGACATCTCTGCTACAAATTACTAACAAGTAGAGCAAATCAAATTGAAAGAAGTCTAGGTTTACCTTGCAGCTTCAAAATTGTCAGAGATGGCAGGAAGGGTAACAGTCAGTGTTGGAGGGGTTTTGGAATGAGAGGCACACTAATACATTGTTGGTGGAGCTTTGAAATGGTGCAATCATTTTGGAAAGCAATTTGGAATTATTCAAATAAAATGATTAAAATGTTCACAGCCTTGGAACCAGTGACTTCATTACTGGGTTCATACCTCAAGAAAGTCATTGATAAGAAAGCCCACCTATGCATCAAAATATTTAAGCAGCACTTTTTCTGAAACCCAAGAATCATAAATAAAGTAGACACCCATTGACTGAGGAATAGCTAAGGAAATTGTACATGGAGGTAATGGGATATTACTGGACTGTAAGAAAAATCATTTGTGATGAATACAGAGAAGCAAGGAAAGATGTGCTTGAATTGATGGAGAGTGAAGTTAGCAAAGCTAAGGAAAGGACAAAATAACTATGATAATGTAAATGGAAAGAATAATTGTATACAAAACAAGTCAAGTAGTAAAATTATAAAGATCACATATTGCACAGATGAAGATTTGAGAGGACCTTCCCAACCCATTCCTTTGAGGAGGTAGGAGGTCCACAAGCATTATATATTCTGCATGTTTTTGGACTTTTTCAATGTATTGATCAATTATCTGAATTTTTCTTTCTTTTTAAAAATGTATATATAGAATATATAGCATCATAGTAGGTCACACACATATATGTATATATGATAAGAGTTGTACACATGATTGCTCTCTGGGAGGGGATAGGAAGGGCTATTGTGGATAAAACTATGATGATATAAGAAATAATATATCAATCAATTTTTATCTGAAAAAATAGACTATATTATGGAACAGAGTGTTGTTCTAAACTGGACGTTGCTATGCTGCTTTCCAGTTTTTCTTCTAGTTTGATCATTTTAGGGAGTTACTTATTATGCAATTCATGTTTCCTGTTTTGTTGAACACCAACTGGGTCACTGAGTTTCATTGTTTCTGAATCTCTCTTGTCTTCTCTGTTCCACTGATCTATATCTCTGTTTTTAAATAGATACAAGATGGCTTTGATGACTGCTGCTTTATAATGTAATTTGAGATCTGAAAGTGCTATTCCCCCATTCTCTCTATTTCTTTCCATCATTTCCCTTGATATCCTAGATCTTTTTTTTCCAAAATAGGTGGCACAGTGAATAGAAAGCCTGGATTCAGGAAGACCCGAGTTCAAATCTGGTCTTAAAAATTTACTAGCTGTGTGACCCTAAGCAAGTCACTTAACTTTGCCTCAGTTTCCTCATTTGTAAAATGAAATGGAAAAGGCAATGGCAAATTATTTCGGTATCTCTGCCAAGAAAATCCCAAATGGAGTCATGAAGAGTCAGACATGATTGAAAAATAACTAAAGAAATAATCATATTGAGTTTTGTAAAATATCTCACAGATAATTTGATCTGTACCGCATTAAAATTGCTAATTGACTTTGGTAGAATTGACATTTTTCTCATCTTGATGTGATCCAGGCTTGATCAATGACTATTCTTCTGTCTATCCATGTTGTTCTTAAAAAGCACTTTGTAATTGAATCTCTACCTTTAGGAGGTTGATCTCCAAATTTTTTATGCATTTTGTAGTCATTTGGAAAGTTATCTTCCTTTCTATTATTGCCTCTTAAATTTTGTTATTATGTAGAAATTCTATTCATTTTTGAGGGTAGTTTTTAGCATGTTACTTTGCTAAAATTATTGTCTCATTTAGTATCTTTGCTGATTTTTACAGGATTCTTCTAAGTAAAGTTTCTTGTCAACAATCAATAGGAAGGGTTTTCATATCTTCCTCATCTATCTTTACTCCTTTAATTTTTTTCTCATGTCTTATTGCTATGGCTAGCTTTTCCAGAACTATATAAAAACATGGGGAATGCAGGTATCCCTGATTTCCTCCTGTATTTATGACACAAATTTCTAATGTATATACACTGCATATGATACTTGTGTTTGGTTGTAGGTTGATTTTATGATATTAAAAATGGTATTTCTTTGCTTATACTTTTGGGGTTTTTTATGTATGGATGAATTTATGTTTTTAAGTTAGTAAACTTCAGTATTATATGAGACCAAGGAACAACATTCTAAAAAAGTAATGTACTAAGAATAAATGAAAACTTCTAGCTATATGACCATCTCTACAGTGTCTAATTTATCAAAAATTTAAATGATGGAAGTGCCAAGATAGATATTGGACCTTAAATTTCATTGGCACAAGGAATTCTCTAATGAGGACATCCCCTTCTACCAATGCAAGTTGTTACCTTCCTAACCAACTTATCATCTAAGACTGTTGGCTAGCACATGGAGAGGTGAGGTTCACATTGACAGTATATATCAGGGACAAGACTTGCATGTGGTTCTTCTCTACTCTGAAGTCATATTTATATCCATCATACCATATTGCCTGTTGCTCCTTATAGAGAGCGTGTATGCTAAATTTAGTGAGACCACCTAAGTTTGTATCCCAGCTCTGTCTCTTACAATCTGGATGACCTGGAACAAATTATTTTTTCTCTTTCAGCTTTAGTTTCTTTAGCTATAAAATGAAGGAGCTGGGCTAAATGACCTATTATGTTACTTCCAGCTCTAAATACATGGTTTTGATCTTCTAAAATGATCTGGCACAATCTCAGGGTAGCACTATGGTAAGGGCTGAGTAGATTTCTTTTCTTAATTTTCCATTAAAAATGTATTCATGGCCAAGGTAGCAGAGTAAAAGATACACATATGCTTAGCTCTCACCCCACAGCCCACAAAATACCTGTAAAGAACTCTGAACAAATTCTAGAGCAGCAGAAGCCACAGAAAAATGGAGTGGAGGAGATTTCTATTTCAGAGAGACCTGAAAAACTGAAATGAAAGGTCTGTCATGCACTGGACACAGAGCAGAGCCCAGCCATGCCTTGGCCACACAGCACCAAGAGGAGCAGATTCGAGCAGGCTTCAGGGATGGAATCTCCAGCGACAGCTCAGATCCCTCAACTCACAGGCACCAAAGGTCAGTGAGAGGGTCTTCTTGGCTGGCTGAGAGGGGAGCAGGGTGTCCCCATAACTCAGGCCCCCTCAGGAGGCAGCAGCAGAGGCAGCAGTTGACAGGGGCTCCCAAAACAGGCAGGAACCCACATCCATTATTGAGGGTCTCCACGTAAACCCTCTGAGGGAACTGAGCCCTGTGTGGTGGCCCTGCCCCCACATGAGCAGCTGAACTTAATCTCACACTGAATAGCAGCCACCCCCCCCCTGAAAACCCTTAAGGCTTGGGAGTAATGCATTTGAATCTCAGCCCCCAAGCACTGGCTAGGCAGACCTGGAGGTGAGGCAGTTGTGGAGGGGAAATTCAGAAGTCAAGTAACTGGCTGGGAAAATGCCCAAAAAAGGGAAGAAAAATAAGACCATAGAAGGTTACTTTCTTGGGGAACAGGTGTCTCCCTCCCTCCTTTAGGATAAGGAAGGCATACTGTCAGAGGAAGTCAAGGACTCAGGGCCTCCAAAGGGAACTAAAATTGGGTTCAGGCAATGCAAGACCTTAAAAAACAAGTTAGCAGTTTACTAAAGGAGAACCAAAAAAATGCTGAGGAAAATAACAGCTTTAAAAAGAGGCTAACTCAATTGGAAAAAGAGGTCCAAAAAGCCAACGAGGAGAAGGAGGTTTTAAAAAGCAGAATTAGCTAAATGGAGGAGAAGGTTCAGAGGCTCACTGAACAAAATAATTCGTTGGAAGAGAGAATTGAGTTCAGGGAAATGAATGATTTTGAGTTAAACCAAGCAGTTAGTAAACAAAACCAAAAATTTGAAAAAATAGAAGATAATGTGGAACAACTCATTGGGAAAAAACAACTGACCTAGAAAATATATCCAGGAGAAATAATTTAAAAATTATTGGACTACCTGAAAGCCATGACCAAAAAAAGAGCCTAGACATTATCTTGCATGAAATTATCAAGGGAAACTGACCTGATGTTATAGAATCAGAGGGCAAATGGATATTGAAATAATTCATTGATCACCTCCTGAAAGAAACCCGAACAGAGAAACTCCTAGGAATATTGTGGCCAAATTTCAGAGTTCCCAGATAAAGGAGAAAATACTTCAAGCAGTTAGAAAGAAACAATTTGAGTACTGTGGAAATACAATCAGGATAACACAGGGTCTGGCAGCTTCAAAATTAAGGGATCGAAGGGCTTGGAGTGGGACATTTCAGAAGTCAAAGGAGCTGGGATTGAAGCAAGAATCACCTACCCAGCAAATCTGAATATAAGACTTCAAGGGAAAAAATGGTCATTCAGTGATATAGTCAAATTTCAAGATTTCATGTTGAGGAAAAGACCACATCTGTATTTAAAAATTTGACTTCCCAAGACAAGAATCAAGAGAAGCATGAAAAAGCAAACAAAAAAGAAAAATCATAAAAGACTCTCTAAAACTGAACTGTTTACATTACTACATGGAAAGAAAATATTTTTAACTCTTGAATCTCTTTTCAATATTTGGGTAGTGGAGAGATTGTACACACACACACACATACACATAGATAGAGAGTACAGGGTGTGTTATATCAGAAGAGATGATATCCACACACACAAAAATAAAATAAAATAAAATAAAAATTAAGGGGTGAAGGAGGAAAATTCCAGGAAGAGAAAGGGAGTAATGGAATGGGGCAGGCTATAACTCATAAAAGAGATAAGAAAAATCTTATTCAATGGAGGAGATAAGGGAGAAGGAGAGAGGGGGCAAAAATAAAGCTACTCTCCCCATGTGTGGCTGAAGGAGGGAATAACATGCTCACTAAATTTGATATGAAAATTTATATACACTACAGGAAAGTAGGAAAGAAGGTGACAAGTGGAGAAAGGGGAATGTTAGAAGGGAGGGCAAATGGGAGAAGGGAGTCATTAGAAATAAACAATTTTGAGAAGGTACAAGGTCAATTGTAGGGGGGAAAATAGGTAGGTTAGAGGGCAATATAATTAGTATTACACAACATGATTACTATGGAAGTCTTTTGCAAAACAACACATTTTTAGTCTGTATTGAATTGTTTGCCTTCTCAGTAGGGCTGGGGAGGGAGAGAAATCAGAATTCAAAATGTTAGAAATGAATGTTGAGAATTTTTATTGCCTGTAATCGGGAAATAAGAACTATGGGATAGTGGTATGGAAATTTATCTTGTCCTACAAGAAAAGAGAGAAGATGGGGATAGGAGAGGGGTGGGATGGGAAGGAGGGGAGGGTACATTGAGGGAAGGAGTAATCAGAGTGCAAGGTATTAGGACGCGGGGGAAGGGAGTGATGGGGAGAAAAATTGGACATGTTACAAAGTGAAATAAAAGCAATTAGTATTAAAACAATAGACTGAAGTAATTACTAAGAATAAATCAATGACATCTTTAGTTTGGAGAAAAGAATTTCAGTCTAAATTTCCTAGAGGAAGGTAACCTCGGGTAAAATTTGGCATTGATGGAAAAGTCAAGGCTTTAATGGTAAATTTGATTTTATGATTACCATTTAATCAGGGACTAAAACATGTGTAGAAAGGCATGTAAGCCACTTAAGACTTGCCTAAAAGATGTTTCTTAGCCAAAGTGAGACAATAATCATATTTAAAGTCTGGTTATTGGAACTTGCCATTTTTACATGCTACGGCACTATTAAGTGACTGCTCTTCTGAGCCTAACTCCAGGTATGGGTAGCAAGAAAGGCGATCTGAGCCTCCAATCCATGATGCCAGTAAGCTGATGAGATGCTGATATGAACTGCAAAAGATGATCTCACAGGAAGTGTGGGAGAGTGACTGTTCAGCCTGGGCTGAGGTAAGATTCTCCTGACTCAATTTCCTCACTGACACTTGGCAGACTTTAAGCCTGACTGAAATGCAAGTGGATAATCTAATCCTGCCTGGAAATGACATGAAGTTGGGGAGATATTGCATCCCTGCAATGTCCTTACTATTGAGGCAATTTTCCATAGTCAAAAGGTATGTAAGCTTAATACCAGCTCTATTCAATTATAGATTATGGGTAGGGGAACATCCAAGGTTGTCTAAAATTAAGTTATTAGGCACAGGACTTTAGACCAACAACATTAAATTAGGGTCCTTTAATTCTTAGTAATACTGTGGAGACAATTAGGTCAAGAGCTTGTGAGGTTAGCAGCATAAATATTACCTGTGTCTCAGTTGGTTAATGTTTAAAAAAAATTCCTTTTGTGGTTCGTATTGTAAATGCTTTAAAAAGAAGTATCACCTGACCAAAAGTTGGAATTGCTTTGTTTGTTATAAACTGTGTTTAAAATAAATAATAAAAAAAATGAGGTAAGTAGAACGAGAAAAATGCTATACATCCTCATTACAGCAAAGTAAGTGGAGAGAACATAGACAAAACAGATAAAATGCAATTCTGTGTATCTAAAAAAATGTATTCATGTAGGTTGGTATTCTTCCATGATGGCTAAGAATATATAAGAAATTTAGCCAAAAGGATCAGATCAGAATTTATGAAGTGGATTAGAGAAACCTGAGGCAGATAAAGGTTAAGTGATGCTCCCAAGGTTACACAGCGGCTAGGCCTTTTGTTGGTGTTCAGATTCATGTCCAACTCTTGGTAACCCTATTTGGGGTTTTCTTGGCAGAGATAGTGGAGTGGTTTGCCATTTCCTTCTCTAGCTCATTTTGTAGAGGAGGAAACTGAGGCAAACAGATGTAAAGCAACTTGTCCACTTGCTAGTAAGTATCTGAGGCCAGATTTGAACTCAAGAAGATGGCTCTTCCTGACTCCAGGGCCCGCATTCTATCCAATGTGCCATCTAGATGACCCTATCCATCTTACGTTGAGAGATATTTATTTGACAGAGTCAGTAAAGTCTTAAGATATTCTGAACCTAGCTATACTTCATTGTTACTTTCAATTAGATTTATACATAGTGATAGTTACCTGTGTCACCTGGGGTTTAGAGTTTCCCAAGACTCTTGGTTCACATGTACCAGATATGAACCCAAGAGTATGGCCCCAAGAGAATCGGTTCACTTAGACTTGACTCATTGTCCTTACCTGAGGTATTCCATAAACATGTAGTGCATTCTTGAGTTTCAATAGCTTAAAATTGCACTGATCTTTTAATTCCCTGTATATTCGTAGTATCATTCATCTAGTCTTTCACAAATATGAATAAAAGAGCTCCAGTACAAGCATTCAATGTACAATGCGGATATTGGGGATGAGACAATCTTAATTTCACCACACAGAAAACGCAAAAATCACAGAGGAGTGACAGGTGTATCAGAAGCAGATGCATATGAAGCATGGAAATATTTCAAGGGCTTCCCTCAGACAGGAACTGGATTTTGGGGCTACCACTTTTTTGTAGGTTTTTTTTAATTGGCAAAAATGATTATTACATTTTGTCAAAGACATTTTCCACATGTATGGAGACAATCGTGGTTTTGGATGCTTTTGTTTTTGATATGCTTAAATATGATGATTGTTTTAATTATCTGTAACAATTCCTTTATTCCTGGTGTAATTCCAACTTCATCATAATGAATGATTTATTAGATGAATTAATGTAATCTGATAGTATTTTGCTTAACATTTTTGAGTTGATATTCATTAATGATATTTGCCTGTAGTTCTCCTTTGTGCTTTATCCTTCTCTTGTTCAAGTATTAGGACTATACTTATCACAGACAAATTATCTGGTAGAATAATTTCTCAATGCTTTTGAGAATAATTTGCCTAGTATTATTACTAACTATTCTTTAACGGTTTGATTAGATTTCCCCTCTTGACCAGGAAGGTTTTTCTTTGCTAGTTCTTTGCAATCAATTCTATTTCCTTTTATGAGATTGAATTTTATAAAATCTCTATTTAGTTTTCTTTTAGTTTGGATAGTCTATATTTTTAATACATTCCTCTAAGTGTGCGTGTGGCGTGTGTGTGTGTTTGTGTGTGTGTGTAACAAAAACAGTTTTAACACATAACCATGCATTATAAGATGCAGACAGTTCTTTTTGTTTCTTCTGGCTTTATTGTGATTTCATCTTGTTAATTCATTATTTTATTGATTTTATTATCAGTCCTGTTTTTAACAAAGTGACTAAAATGATTAGTTTTATGTCTTTTCAAAGAACCAGATTTTAGTTTTCCTTATAGTTCATACCTTTAAAACTATTCCAACTTGTTTCTCCTTTAATTTTTAACATCTCTTTTGTGTTTATTTTAGGTTTGTTTAGTTATTGGTTTCCTAATTTTAAAAAAAAAATTCAGCTCATTAATCCTCTCATATTTTGTAGGGATAGGATTTTTACCCTGGGGGCTGCTTTAGCTATATCCCCAAATTTTGGTAGAGCATTCAATCATTATTTTCTTCAACATAATTATTATTTTTTCTGTGATTTATACTTCGATCCACTGATTATTTAGGATTTCATTGATGTCTTCATTTAAACTAGTGCCTTTTGTTTCCCCCCCAAACCAGTTGCTATTTGTGTTGTTACAGTCTGTAAAGGGTATATGTGTTATTCTTGTCTCTTTATATTTACTTGTAATATCTCTGTACTCTAATTCATGATCACATTATATCCCATATAGTGCTGAGAACATATATATATGTATATATATATATATATACATATATATATATATATGTTTTAGGAGTCTCATTTAGATGTCATGAATATTTTAGCTTTCATTTCTCCATCAATTTTTTAATTATATATTTTTCATTTTGATTTTCTTTCCCTTAGACTCATCTGAAACCAAGAGATGACCATTGAAATCTGTTATTATTGTATTACTATCTCTGTTTTTTTGACACTTTCATTATGGCTTTAAATGCTAAGACACTTGGAACATATAAGTTTAATATTGACAGTGGCTTTTGGTTTATGGTTCCTTTTAGTATAAGATTAATCTGTTCATTCCTCTGTGGGTTTTAAATGTTTGCTTCTGCTTCATCAGGTAAGTAAGAATACAACTCCTGCTTTTTTAGATTCTCTTGATGCATTTTCAATTTTTTTCAGGCCTCATTTTTTAATCTGCAAATGTATTTGTTTTAAAAATGTGTTTCTTGTAAGTAACAAATTATGATGTTTTCTTCATATTTTATGTTGTTTGATTTCTTCTACATGTTTATGTCATCCTTTTGTGAAAAAAAATCTACTTTTTTCTTTTGCGTCTCTTTCTTGCTTAATGTTGCTCTTGCCTCTTTTAGGAGGCTTTTTAAGTTTGTAATAAATTTTGTTACTCTTTGGTGTTTTCTTAATTTAGGATTTATGTCAGTGAGACAACTTGGGGGCATAGTAGATAGAACACTGGGTCTGGAGTCAGGAAGACCTCAGTTCAAATAATTATATAACACCTGTCTTCCTCAGTTTCCTCATCTGTAAAATGGGGATAATGATGTCCTTCTCTCCCAAGGTTGTTGTGATGATCAAATGAAATAATATGTTGGCACAGTTCTTAGCACATAGTAGGTGCTAAATAAATGCTCCTTTTCTTCTTTCTAGAGCCAGACTCTGTCCTCTACTATGTTTTTGAGGGACAGTCTTGCTTTCCTTTTCTTACTCTGAGTCCTCTGGTTCTCTGTGCTGATCTCTACCTGCTATGGGTTAAGCCTCTCTGGTTCTTTGAGCTTCAGAGTAGAAGAACTTCTTGACTCCTCCCTCCTTCCCTCCCTCCCTCCATCTGTCTGTCTGTCTCTGTCTCTCCTTCTCCTCCTCCTCCTCTCAAATCAGGATAGAATATCAGGAAACACCAAAGGTCTCTCCACCTGAGGGCTGCGGAATCATGCTTGTCACTGCCTGCTGACACTCTCCAGTGGAGAGTTTAGTTATTGGTTTCCTAATTTAAAAGAAAACAAATTCAGCTCATTAATCCTCTCATCATATTTTGTAGGGATATGATTTTTACCCTGGGGGCTGCTTTAGCTATATCCCCAAATTTTGGTAGAGTATTCAATCATTATTGTCTTCAACATAATTATTATTTTTTAATAACCAATATAATAAACCAATACCTGACACTCTCCAGAGTGGAGACTCTAGGGCTTTCTGATCAGCTTGAACCTTAGTTCATGGGAAACCTTCATTCTGGCTGCCTCTTGATAGATGTCCTTTCTGGCTACATGTGTCCTATCTTGAGTTACACCAGCTCCCTTCCCCGCCCCCTTGTGCTACCTGTGCTGTTGGCTCCCTTTCTTATTTTCCTCAAGCTTCAGAATGGCTTCTTGTACAGTTCTGGCATGGAAGAATGCATTTGTTCTTGTTTGCCATTGAATATCTTGATCATTATTTGGTCTGGTATTTTCTGATATAGGTATATGGGAGCTGGGAGGTCTATGGCCTGGAACACTGACTCCTTTCTCTTAAAACAATTGCATGCCATTTGCCCTTCACTAAGTGCTTTATGTCTTTTTTACATTATCTCCCCAAGATCAGTGACAGGGTCTCAGCAACCATAGCTGCCAGTTCTTACAGGGCCTGGGGATGAAGAGCATCTGAGTGAGGTGATTTGAATTCATGATTCTCTGATACTGTATTCTTACCTACTTTGGGTATTAGTTCCTTGTTAGTCCTTCCCCCTCTCCCTGTAATTTCCAGCACAAAGGTCATTCTCCTTGTCAGAGAAAGTGGAAGCAAAATAGTTGACCATCTGATTCATCTCAGGCAAATTTCCTTTCTCTTCTTTGATTTCCCCCACCCACCCATAGATGAACCAGTGGGTGACTAGGTGGTGCAGTACCGGACCTGGAATCAGGGAGACAAGTTCAAATCTGGTCTTAGACACTTATTAGCTGTTTGATCCTGGACAAGTCAATTAACCTTGTTTGAGTTAGTTTCCTCATCTGCAAAATGACCTGGAGAAGAAAATGGCAAATTACTGTAGTCTTTGCCGAGAAAACCCCAGATGGGATCACAAAAAGTCAGACAGGACTGAAATGACTTAATAAGATTAAACAGGGAAAACATTCTGTTTTCCTTCCCTTGCCAGCCTCAACTCATTCAGAAGTTTAGTCATCCTGGTGGTATTTCTTTTTGTCTACTATAACCTGTCTTTTGCTTCCATATTCTAAACTTTTTTTTTCAAAATTCTAAGATGTTTGATGAATTCCTGGTGCATCCACATCAGTATTTTCAGAAAAAAATCTCATTTTTCCTTTTCATTGGTATTATTTCCCTTTTCATTCTTGAGAACTTTCTATTGTATATTTAACATGAAACCAACTTACAACACTCCTTTTAATAGAGTCAAGCAGGTTTGGATGTACAAAGAGGGATTTAAAAATCATTAGACCATGAGAAACAAAGCAGGTAATTATGTCTAATTAAGTAACTGCGTTTATGACTTGGTTTCTACTTGTACTGGTAACCAATTGAAGAGTTTTGAATGGATAGCTTTGCCCAATTGTATGAAAAAGCAATGCATATTATAAATAAATTAAGACTCTGCACCCCTCAGAAATTGATTCCTAGTTTGCCACCATAGCACTTAAATATGAGGGTAAGGCAAGAGAGTCATCTCTCTCTATTCCCAATGGGGGTAAATAGACAAAGGATCTCATTTCAAGCAAATATGGAAAGCTGGTGGAATTTTGCAATTATCTGTTTAAGGTTCAGTGCTTCTTCCCTGCCCCGCCACACACACACACACACACACACACACACACACACACACACCAGTAGAACCAAACAACGTGTATAAAGTACTAGCTGGTTTCTATTTTGAAGGTTAGTAGGGCAGCTAGGTGGCTCAGTGGATAGAATGCCAAGATGGGAGTCAGGAAGATTCAGCTTCCAGAGTTCAAATTTGGTCCCAGACACTTACTAGCTATATGACCCTGGGCAAACCCCTTAACTCTGCTTGCCTCATTTCCTGCTTTGTAAAATGAACTGGTGAAGGAAACGGCCAACCACTTTAGTATCTTTGCCAACAACAGAAACAAAAAATGAAGCATGGAGAGTCCCACAGAACTAAAGCATGATTGAACTTACAGGTCAAAGGGCTGGAATAATGCAGTTATATTCTCCAGATCATCAGGGAGAATGAAGTATCCCTTAGAAGACCGGAAAAAAGTACTTCCAGGGGGTCTACAAAGAATGAGAAAGATATGAAGATACAGAGAGGAACTATTAATTTGGATCATGTGAGAATCAAGTGATGGAAGATATGGAGAAGAAAGTAGAAAAACCATTGAAAAAATTGAAAAATGTAATATTACGTAATAATTATGAAGCTGTAGAAAGAGGGAGTGGAACAGTGTAAGGAAGAAGCAACTTCTTGACCTCTGAGGAATGAATGATTTCCATGCACAACCAGGGAAAGGTTATTTGGTAATAATAATTAAAAAAAAAAGAATGAAAACTGGTGATGATGACTAGAATTTACACAGTTCTCTAAGGTTTGCCACACACCTCCCAAATATATCCTAGTTTATCCTCACATCACTCCTGAGAGTTAGGTATTATCTCCCTTTAACAGATGAGGAAATTGAAGCTTCATCATTATTATGTAACCTAACTGCCCAATTAGCTCTTAGAAATATATGTGTGACCCTGGGCAGCACAGGGAGAAGGAACAGACTGGAAAATGATCTCCTTCATAGCGGAGGCATTTCAGGGTCATTGGGTCTTTGAGAACAAGGCTCTTTGAAGGCAGGTACTGCTTCATTTTTTTATTCTTACCTTCAGCACCTAGAACAGTCCCTGGAAAAAGCAGGTAATTTAATTAACTTGTTGCTAGGAGGAATTAGTGCTTTCCTATATAAAGGAATTTTCATTAAGAGGGTATCTTCAGATCCCCAGGCCCTCCAGGAATGAGGATCATGTTCTCCCTGGGGAGATGGATAGGGCAAATATGGGGCATCCATAGGAAGAGCAGCGGCCTGGGAAGTGTTCTGTAGGGACCACAATTGTACTCTTCCACTCCCTTCCAAATGGAGTTGCTTTAGGATTAACTCTGGTTAGAGAAAAAATCCAGTTCTTATCAGAGATATTTTCCTGAATAAGTTATCATTGCAGATTGCGGTTAGTAAACAGAGCACTAAAATGGGAATCGGGATACAGGGATTCTATGTGGGCACACTATTTTGCCTCTCTTAGTGGTAGCTTTTTTTTTTACTATAAAATTAAGAGATTTAACTTAGTGACCTCTGAGGTTCTTTATGTATCATCTATCTGTATGTTGCTCATCTTCCACAAAATAATATAAATGTCAGTTCCTTGAGGGAAGGGATTTATTTGTTTTTATCTTTCTAGTGAAAGGGAATGATTGGAGACTCCTGTTGATTTATTCTAAGCTGAAAAGATACAATTACAGACTTGAGTAGAGACAATAACGGTGTTGAGGTCTTGAACCAAAAACAAACACCTACACTTTGCGAATCTTTAAAGTCAAGTTAACAAACTCACTCTGCCATTCTAAGCTCATCTGCCATTCCAAGTTCACTCTGTTCTAAGGACAGTGTTAAGCACTGGTAATACAAATGCCAGCAAAAATCAAGATGATCTTTGTCTTCAAGAGGATTGCATCTGAAATGGGAAAGACTACACTGGAAAGAGAGAGAAAGTGAAAATTGGAGGGGAAGGGAACCTACAGAAAGGCATGCTATGGATGAATTCTGCAAAATAAGAAGAGAGACAGGAGGGGAATCAAGATTAACTGCTCAGTCCCATCCTCAAAATAGAAGCTTTCAATGGCTCACTAATGAGGAAAGGGGGCTTAAGATTTAGAAGTTAAGAGAACTCAGGTGCTGAGGGAAATCCCAAGATGAAACTGCAATTGAATCATGTCAAAGTCCAGAACAGCAGAAAAACAATTGGGAGGGAAGGAGAATTTTGGGGTATGGTCAAGAAAGAAGTCCAGCAAGTCTGGAGTGGAGCCCAAGAATGAAGGAGGAAATGTGGCTCTGGACACTTTTCTTACAATGTAATTTCTGAGAGGAACTGACCAATAAGAGGAAGGAACTGAAAGGATGAAGTCATCTCCAGGAGGATAAAGGTGGCTGGGCATGAAGAGAAAGAAGTTTGGTGTCAGAAGCAGAGTCGAGAAAAAAAAAATGGAATGAATATGGATTACCTTTTCTCTAAAACAGGTGTGACGTACAATGATCAAAACTGATGAAATTATATGGCAACAAACTGTTGACTGGACAAATTTCACCCACAATTTCTTGTCTCCAAATTTAAAAAGGAGTAAGCCATTTTATCTGGGAATTTAATTAGGGAGCAGCCCTGAGAACTGTGATCTCTGGCAGTAGAGAAGAGAGAAAGGGGGAACCCAGCCCTTTGGAAGGAATAGTTTCTTGTCTCTGGGGCAATGCTTTTCTCTCTCGTCTCCCACACTCATTGTCCATGGTGTTTTGTAGCAGACCTACTCATCGAGCAGTAGAAAATACCACACTTTATCAGAAATCAAGCTAAGCCATTTGAGAGTAAAGTTAGAAGGGAGATAGCTTTGAAAAGTGTCTTTGCTTTTGTGGTTCTATTGTTTCAATTATGTTGGACCCTTCCTGACCTTATTCGGGATCTTCTTGCAAAAGAAAAGTGGTTTGCCATTTCCTTCTCCAGCTCATTTTACAGATGAGGAAACTGAGGCAAAGAGTGTTGAGTTACTTTCCCAAGGTTACCCAGCTAGTAATGTCTGAGGCCAGATTTGAACTCACAAAGATGAATCTCCCTGACTCTAGGCTTGGCACTATAAGCTAAGAAGAGAGCTGTAGAAAGAAGTAAGTCCAAGGAACCCATATGAGTGATCCGTCCCAAGCCACACTGTAGTAAGGGGCAATGCAATGAAGTTACCATGATAAGGGAAAAGACTTGGAATATTGGAGTCCTGAAGGTGTCACTTTCTTAGGCAACATGTATTAACTATGTGTATCTCCCTACTAGTATAGCCTAGTATAGTAATAGTCTATACAATTAGTGTCTACCTGTTCTTCCTATTGGTACTAAAGTATATATGATTATGGGACAGTACAACCTAGGATTATATGGGGAATGTTTTGTCACTCTTGTTCTTATAAACCCATCACAGTAAGCACCTTTTCTCTGAGCTAATTGTGTCTACTTGCTTACTATTAAAGACAAGTACACTGAGAGGGGCTTGTGAGCTAAATCTTAGGAATTCAGAATGACAGTACATTGATGCTGGGGCAGTCATTCTCCTAGGGGATCCAGTCTTTGATTTTGACTTGGGGGGCGGATCAGGCAGAGTGCTGTACCTCCAGTATCTAGAAAAGGCACTTACTAAATGTCTTGTCTAAATTAAACTGAATTTCCAGCTCAAAATCCTATACAATTATCATAACTTTTGTAAAAGGTCTCTTTCTCCCTTCCAGAGAGAGTGTTTAGCTGCTTTTTTTCAGTCAAGACTTTCAAGTCTCCCAAATGTTTTTTCTGGTTGTTACAAGTCTTTACTCCTTCTCAGAAAGGTAAGACTGTCTCTGCTTATGGTCTCCAGTAACTAGTAAGGATTTGGGGCAACTGAGGGAGAATGGTTTTCTTGTGTTGGACTTATTAGTCATTTCATCAAAGTTACAAGTGCTAGAAGAAAAGACAAAGTAATGCAGTCACATGTAAAAACCAATCTGAGTTATGAGGGGAAAGCTTGCACTCTTTTGCTATGTGACAATCCATGCATTTGTGCCTTTATTAAATTGACAGCAAAGCCATCCAGCAGTTCATAAAATGGCACAACATCATTTCCCTTAATACAGAATTTCCTGTGACTCAACAAACCATTAATTATATTCTCTTCCCCCACCCTCCCATGTCACAGAGAATTGAAATACTAAGGTTCTAGAAGAATCAAAGAACTTTCCAAGTAGAAAAGACCTTGGATAGATAGATCATGCAGCTTGCTCCTCACTTCCTTATTAGGAGACTGAGGTCCTGAGAGGTGAAAAGTGAAAGGATTTGTCCAAAGTCACATGAATGATAAAAGAATGAGCCAGGCTGCCTTGTTCTCAATCTAGTGTTGCTCTTTTTTAGAACAAAACTTTATTCATATCTGTATCTATCCATAGCTATACATTGAATATGCCAGTGATTCATAAATATGGAAACTTCCATACACAAAGAAGTATGGAGGAAGGAGATTGTAGATGAAGTTATGAATCTGCCGTGCATAGCTTGTGGTTTTTATGAGGTCCACATCAGATTTAATATGGAATTACTAATATTATTTTTCTGCCATTTTTTTTTACCATTCATTGCTTCTAACCATAGTAACTTTGGGGACTATTTAATTGAATGTAATCTCTCCCCATCTTTTTTTTTCGCTTTTGTTTCTGGGTACCCAGCCCATATCACACTGCTTAGGACAGAGTGATTTCTATTTAAGGGCTTGACAAATTAATTATTGATTTTTGAATGAAGAAACTGAGAGGAAGTAGAGTAGTGACATTCAAGGCCACATGGCAAATTGGAAGCAGAGATGGTCTTAAAATGATGGATCTTTTGAGCTTTACAGCTATAACTAAAAAAAAAATCTTATTTTCAAGCAATAGATGAGTTCATTTTGGTGGGGGTGATTACAATGCTACCTGGGGAGAAAAATCAAAGATAGCACCCATGGGGGGAGAAGAGAGTTAGTTAAGGCCACTTAACTAAGGCAAGGTGGAGTATGGAGGGTGGGGCTAGGTAGGGGAAAAGTTTAATTGGCACCAGTCCACAAGGGCTAATTATTTTTGCTAAGTTGGTGCTCAGTTCAATTGTTTCTACCTAATGGAGTACAAGTGTGGTCGGAGCCCTGGAAATTTCCCTTACAAATGCTGTTGACTGCCAATCTTTTTTTAAAAAATCTGGATTTGTGATTTTGTAAGTATTTGGAAACTCTGTAGTAGAACTTTAGAATTTTTCTACCAGCCGTACCATCAAGTCCTTTGCAGCTTATAGGCTTAGAGAGTTGCTTCAAGGACTGAGACAGTACATGACTTCCCCAAGGTCATGCATTCAAAAGAAATTACAAGCCAGATCATTCTGAGTTCATTTCTTAATTGCTTCTCAATCTCATCATCTTCTCTACTATCTCATGCTGCCCCTAAAATACATTTCAGTATGTGTGTGTTTAAATTCCCTTGATTTTGTTGCTGATTCTCTGTTAGTCATTGCAACCTAAAACAGTTGTGACACTTTTCACTGAAGTTTAATATATTTGAGTGCATACCTTTGACCCAGCAATCCACTACTAGCTCTGTATCCCAAAGAGATTTAAAAAAAAGATAAAAAGGATCAATATCTACAAAAAATATTTGTAGCAGTTCTTTTTGTGGTGGCAAAAGAATTGGAAATGGAGGGGATACCCATCAATTGGGGAATGACTGAACAAGTTGCAGTATATGATTGTGATGGAATAATATTGTGCTATAAGAAATGACAAGGTACTAGTTAAGAAATAGAGTGGTGGATTGGTGGAATAGGTGAGGTACCCAAGACAGACTAGTCAATGACTATAGTTATCTTGATAAACACAAAGACTCCAGCTTCTGGGATAAGAATTTACTATTTGACAAAAAATGCTTGTGAAAACTAGAAAATAGTATGGTAGAAATTAGACAGATACCAACATCTTATACCATATGCCAATATAAAGGCAAAATGGGTATACAATTTATACATAAAGCATGAAATTATAAACAAATTAAGAGAGAAAAGAATAGTTTCCTGTCAGATGTATGGAGAAGGGAAGAATTTATGACCAAACAAGAGGCAGAGAACATTATGGATAATGTTGATTATGTTAAATTAAAAAAAAAAGTTTGACACAAACAAAACCAATGCAGCCACGATTAAAAGGAAAGTAGAAATCTGAGGAACAATTTTTATAGCCAGTTTCTCTGATAAAGGTCTAATTTCTAAAATATGTAGAGAACTGGGTCAAATTTATAAGAATATAAGTCATTCTCCAATTGATAAATGGTCAATGGATATGAACAGGCAATTTTTTGATAAAGAAATTAAAGCTATCTATAGTCATATAAAAAAGCTCTAAATCACTATTGATCATGAGTGGAGTCAAAATGGCAGAATAGAAACAGAGACCTGCATGAGTTTTCCCCCTAAACCCCTTAAATAACTATAAAATGACTCTAAACAAATTGTAGAGCAGCAGAAACCACAAAATGACAAAGTGGAATAGATTTCCATCTCAAACTTCAGAGGTCCAGCATAGGCTGCACCAGCACAGACTAACTGGAGCTTACCTCAGGACACTGGCAACTGTTGCAGTTTCCAGATTTCTCAACCCACAAATGCCAAAGATACCTTTAAAGGTCAGTTAGAAAGCTCTCCCCATGGAGAGCATGGTCCAGCCCCAGCCCCAGCCCCAGAGCGGTGGTAGTCACTGCTGCAGAAAGCTCTCCACTGACTGACAGTGGGAGAATCGATCTGAGTTTCAGTCTGAGTGGTAGTCCTAGGATGAGGAGGAACTCTGGTGTGGTGGAGCTGGTGGCAGCTGTGGAGAAGGAATCCTACTCACAATTTCAGGGAAGAAAAGAGTGTTTGTGGTTGCTCACAGACCAGAGCATAGGTCAGGAGAGGAACAAATACTTCTCCCTTGATTATACCACTGTCAGGAACTGAGAACTTACAGGTCCCTAGAGATATCTCAGAAAATAGCTGCACAAAACCTCTCGAACCTGGGGTAGTATACCCTCTACTTAAAAAAGAACACAAAGTCCAGTAATTGACTGGGAAAATGCCCCCGAAGAAGGTTACTTTCTTGGTGAAAAGGTATTTTCTTCCATCCTTTTGGATAAGGAAGATCAAAGCATACAGCTAGAGGAAGACAGAAAGGTCAAAGCTCCTACATCAAACGTGTCCAAAAAAATATGAAATCGTCTTAGACCATGGAAAAACTCAAGAAGAATTTTGAAAATCAAGTAAGAGAAGTAGAGGAAAAATTGGGCAGAGAAATGAGAGTGATACATGAAAATCATGAAAAGCAAGTCAACAGCTTGCTAAAGGAGATCCAAAAAATACTGAAGAAAATAATACCTTTAAAAATAGACTAACTCACATCCAGAGAAAGAACTATGAAATTCAATCACAGAATGTAGCAGATCATCTTCTTTTGTTTTACATTTTGGTTTGTTATATGACTTCTCCCATTCACTTTAATTCTTCTATGCAACATGACTATGGTAAAAATTTATTTAATAGGAATGTATGTGTAGAACCTATATAAAACTGTATGCCTTCTTGGGGAGGGAGAGGTGAAGGAGGGGAAAGAATCTAAGTTATATGGTAGTGATTGTAGAACACTGAAAATAAGAAAAAATAGACTAACAAATAGCAAAAGAAATTCAAAAAGTCAATGAGAAGAAGAATGCCTAAGAAAAGCAAAATTGGCTAAATGTAAAAGGAGGTCCAAAAACTCTCTGAAAAATATAGTTCTTTAAACATTAAAATGGAGCAGATAGAAACTAACGACTTTATGAGAAATCAAGAAACTATGAAAACAACCAAAAGAATGAAAAATAGAAGACAATAGGAAATATATCATTGGAAAAACCACTGACATGGAAAATAGATACAGGAGAGATAACTTAAAAATTATTGGACTACCTGAAAGCCATGATAAAAGACAAGTCTAGACATCATCTTTCAATAATTCTTTAAGGAAAACTGCCCTGATATTCTAGAACCATAGGATAAAATAGAAATGGAAAGAATTCACTGATCACCTCTTGAAAAAGACTGCAAAAGGAAAACTCTTAGGAATATTGGAGTCCAATTCCAGAGTTCTCAGATTAAGGAGAAAATATTACAAGGAGCCAGAAAGAAACAATTTCAGTATTGTGGAAATACAATCAGGATAAGACAGTATTTAGCAGCTTCTACACTAAGGGATTGAGGGCTTGGGATATCATGTTCTGGAGGTCAGAGAAGCTCAGATTAAAACCAAGAATCACTTACTCAGCAAAACTGAGTATAAGGGAAGAAATGGGATTTCAATGACATAGAAGACTTCCAAGCATTCTTGTTGAAAACATCAGAACTGAATAGAAAATTTGACTTTCAAATATGAGAATCAAGAGAAACATGAAAAAGTAAACAGAAAAGAGAAGACATAAGGAACTCATTAAAGTTGAACTGTTTACATTCCTGCAGAGAAAGATATTTATAACTCATGAGACCTTTCTCCATATTGGAGTAGTGAGAGAGAATATATATGTGTGTATATATTTATATGTGTATATGTATATGTATTTGTATATATATACGTGCATATATACAAATGTATAATTTTATGATTCCCTGAAAACCATTTATGGACCAAAAACCTATGGTGCATCACAACTACTCAGTGCTGATGGAGCCACATTGATTAGTGATAAGGACATGACCCTAGAGAGATGGGCTGAACACTTCCATAGTGTTCTCAACAGACCAGCATCAATCAATGCTGAGGTCACTGACCATTTACCTCAAGTTGAAGTCAATCCCTTCTTAGCTGAACATCCAACTGAAGAAAAGGTTTTGAGGGCCATTAGTCTCCTTTCATGTGGCAAAACATCTGGTGCTGACTCTATTCCAGCTGAGATTTACAAGGTAGGGGGACCATCACTGACACAAAAGCTGACTGAAATTTTCCAGGTTATATGGCAAGAGGAGGTTATCCCCCAGGATTTCAAAGATGTCTCCTTTGTCCATCTCTATAAAGGTAAAGGGAATGGATTGTCCTGGGACAATCCTGGGAGGGGGGCAGGGTCTCTCTCTTAGTCATTTCTGGCAAAATTCTTGCTAGAGTCCTCCTTGATAGACTAATCCTTTACCTGGAAGATGGTCATATACCTGAGAGCCAGTGTGGCTTCAAAAAAGGCCGAAGAACAGTCGATATGGTGTTTGCTGGTGAACTCCAGGAGAAATACCAGGAGCAGAACAGAGGTCTGTACACAACCTTTGTAGATCTGACCAAGGCCTTTGAGGGTGTATGGAAAATTATGTCAAAATTTGGTTGCCTGGAAAAGTTCATCAGTACTGTATGTCAATTTCATGATGGCATGTTTGCCCGGGTTCTGGATAATGGGCAATGCTCTTATGCCTTTCCAGTCACCAATGGAGTGAAACAGGACTGTGTGCTTGCTCCCATCCTTTTTAGCATAGTGTTTTCAGTCATGCTGTCAAATACTTTAGAAGAGGACGAACATGGCATCAAGGTCAACTACCGTACTGTTGGTAAGTTCTTCAATTTGAAAAGGCTACAAGCCAAGACTAAAGTGAAAGGATTTTTGGTGCAAGATTTTCTGTTTGCAGATGATTGTACACTCCATGCAGCTTCTGAAGCTGAGACGCAACAAAGTATGGATCAATTCTCTGCTGCCTGTGCTAATTTAGGCCTAGTAATTAATACCAAGAAAACACAGGCATTCCATCAGCCACCACCGCACCATCCATATGTGGAACTGTCAGTTACAACAAATGGAGAAGTTTTGAATGCTGTGGACAAGTTCATTTACCTTACTAGTGTGCTTTGCAGGGATGTGCACATTGAGAATGAGGTTGAGCACGTGTTGCTGCAGCTAGCTCAGTGTTTGGGAGGTTCCAAAGAAAGGTTTGGGAAACAAGAGGTGTTAGACTGACTACCAAACTGAAGGTCTACAGAGCTGTTGTGCTGATCTCATTGTTGTATACCTGTGAAACATGGACAATCTACAAGTGCCATGTCAGTAAACTGAACTGCTTCCATTTGAACTGTCTTAGGAAGATTCTGAGGATCACTTGGAAGGATAAGGTACCAGACACTGAAGTCCTTGCTCAAGCTGAACTGCCGAAGTATTCAAACTATGCTTCAGGGAGTGAGCATAACTCCAATGGACTAGTCACATTGTTCAAATACAAAATGTATGCTTGCCAAAAAGACTATTTTATGGAGAATTTGCATGGGGCAGGTGATCACATGGTGGCCAGAAGAAACGATACAAGGACACTCTCAAGATCTCTCTCAAGAGCTTTGGATTTGACTGTGCAATATGGGCGACACTGGCACAGGACTGCTCAGCATGGTATGCCCACATCAGAAAAGGTGCTGTGCTCTATGAGCAAAGCAGAATTGAGACAGCACAAAGTAAACATAGGATGTGCCAATTTGCAGTATCCACCCCAAATATTAACATGGACTTTCTGTGCCCAATCTGTGGTAATGAATTCTGAGCTCATATTGGTCTGATCAGTCACAGTAGGACACACTGAAATTTTACTTTATCATGGTGATGTTATTTTGGTCCTCTTCAAGAATGAAGGGCAACAACCAATCAACTATATATGTAGGTGAGTATGTGTGTATGCATGTGTATATTATATATGTATATGTGTAGGTATGTATATGTGTGTGTATATATAACATATAAATATATACATACACATATATACACACATATATACACATATATGTGCACACCTATATATATGTGTATATATTTGTATATGTATACATATATATGTGTATATACATATATATAAATGTCTCTCTCTGAATCTCTTTGTCTCTTATGTATGTGTGTGTGTGTGTGTGTGTGTGTATATATATGAATGTCTCTCTCTGAATCTCTCTGTCTCTCTCAGAGAGACCGAGAGAGAGAGAGAGAGAGACAGAGGGCACAGCATGAGCTGAATATAATGGGAGAATACCTAAAAAATAAAATTTATTGTGGAGAGGAATGTATTGAGAGAAAGAGAAAGGGAGAAGTAAAATATAGCAAATGATCTCACATAAAAAGAGGCAAAAAAGAGATTTTACAGTCGAGGAGAGGAAGGGGAAGATGACAGGGAATAACTAAGCCTTACTCTCATGGGATTTGGCTTAAGAAGGGAATAACATGCACTCAATTGGGTATGAGAATCTATTTTGCCCTCCAGGAAGGTGGGAGGAAGGGGATAGGTGAGAGAAGATAATAGAAGGGACAGCAAATTGGGGAAAGAGGTAATCAGAACTAAACACTATTGTGGGGGGACAGGTCAAGGGAGAGAATGGAATAAATGGAGGTCTGGGCAAGACAGTCACAACACGAGTATTATGGAAGTGTTTTGCATGGTTACACATGTATGACCTAGATCAAATTGAGTGGGGAGGGAGGAAAGGAGAGAGTATGGAATTCAAAGCTTTAAAAATGAGTGTCAAAAATGGTTTTTGCAGGCAGCTGGGAAATAATATGTATAGACAATGGGCTATAGAAATCTATTTTGCCCTGCAGGAAAATAGAGAAGAGGGGTATGGGAGAAGGGGGAGGAATGATAGAAGGGAAGACAGACTGGGGAAAGGGGTACCTGCTGCCATGGTGTGGGGGTGGGGAGAGATGGGGAGAAAATTTTGAATTCAAATTCTTATGGAAGTGAATGTTAAAAACTGAAAAATAAATAAATTATATATTTAAAAACAAAAATAATCACTATTGATTAGAGAAATGCAAATTAAAGCAACTCTGAGGTAACACATCATACCTATCAGATTGCCTAACATGACAAAACAGGAAAATGATAAATATTGTAGAAGATGTGGGAAAATGCATTGTTAACAGAGTTGTGAACTGATCCAACCATTCTGGAGAGCAATTTGGAACTATGCGCAAAGGGTTATAAAAGTGTGTATACTCTTTGACCCAGCAATACCACCACTAGGTCTGTATCTCAAAGAGATCATAAAAGGGGGAAAGATACACATGTACAAAATATTTTTAGCATCTGTTTTTGTGGTGGCAAAGAATTGGAATTGAGGGGATGTTCATCAATTTGGGAAAGGTTGAGCAATTTGTGGCATATGAATGTAATGGAATATTATTGTTCCATAAGAAAAGACGAAGTGGATTTCAGATAAAACCTCAGATAAAAAAAGAAAGACTTACATGAATTGTTGCTGAATGAAGTGAACAAAACCAGGAGAACATTGTACGTAGTAACAGTAACACTGTGTGATGACCAACTTTGATAGACTTACCTCTTCTCAGCAATGCAATGATCTGAGAAAATTCAGAAAGACTCATGATAGAAAATGCTATGTAGGGGTGAGGAACCTGTGGCCTTGAAGTGGCTCTCTTGGTTCTCAAGTGTGGCCTTTAAACTGACTCCAACTGTTGGAGTCAGAACTGTTCCATGAAGTTTGGAGTCACTGAAAAAGCCACTCTTGAGGACTGAGAGGGCCACATGTGGCAGGTTACCCATCCCTGTCAGATATAAACATCTCGAGAAAGCGCTATGGAGTCTGAATGCAGATCAAAACATACTATTGTCTCTTAAAAAATTCTTTCTCATGATTTTTCCCATTTGTTCTGATTTTTCTTTTACAACATGACTAATGTGGAAATATATTTAATGTGATTTTACAAGTGCAGCCTGTATTAGATTGTATGCCATCTTGGGGACGAGGAGAGTAGTAGAAGGAGAGGAAAAATTTAGACCTCAAAATCTTATAAAAGTGAATGTTAAAAACTAAAAATAAATAAATGCATTTTTAAAAATGTTATGTTATGCTTTCAGAAAAACCTGAGAAAACTTGAATGAACTGATGCAAAGTGAAGTGAGCAGAGCCAGGAGAAGATTTTACATAGTAACAGCAGTACTGTGTGCTAATCAACTGTTACTGACCTGGCTATTCTCAGAAATATGATGACCTATGATAATTCTAAACAACTTATGATGGAAAATACTATGCATCCCCAGAGAAAAAACTGATTGAGTTTGAATGCTGATTGAAGTATACTTTTTAAAACGTTTTTTGTTTTTATCTCCATATTATTTTATAACGTGATTAATATGGAAATATATTTTACATGACTGCACATGTATAACCTATGTCACTTATTTGCCTTCTCAAGGATGGGGCAGGCAGGTGAAAGGAGAGAATTTAGAACTCAAAAATTTTTTCAAAAAATGTGTTTGCCTGTAGTTAAAACAACAACAAAAAAAAATCTAATGTATTTGGCAAGTACTTAGATTTCCCTTCTTCCTCTTCCATGAGTCATAAAAAATGGACATTTTCCATCATTGTCTTCCTTTCTTTCTTTACTCCCATGTCTGTGGACAGCAGGTTGTTATTGTCCTTCATTCTCTAAGAGGACCATGACATCAAGATGATGACAGGAGTTGCAGTTGACTTTGATTTGAGTGAGGGAGGGCTGTGCAAGGTCACTGGACAGAATCATTATTGTTGGTATGCCTACAGAGATTAAGGGCATTTTCCATCAATTCCTGAAAAGTTGGAGAATCTCCTTTATTTTTTTTCTTTCTGGGAATGATAAATTAAACTTCTCAGTACTCTCAAGTACTACTGGCCTTGAGAACCCTGACCTTTCCCTCTTCTGGAATTTATAAGGAAAAAAGAAGTGTAGTAGGTAGTGCATGTTTGGCCCAGAATGTATGTTGGTCAGTGATTTAATTGCAGCAAGCATTATATGGGAGACACATAAGAGTGGAGCATATAATGGAATTGTCCTGGGGTAGGAAGGGAAGAACCTAAATCTCCTTAGGGAATGAGGATTCAGTCGAAGTGCAAGGTGATAAAAGACTGTTTGAAACATTATCCTTGATCCCCAAATGGAGACTTCAGCCTGGAGGGAAGGGAGAATCAGGATGGGAGAGGCTTCAGCTGACCTGAGCATTTTTACTTTACACTGAAAGGTTATATAGGCCAGTCATATGCAAGAGGAGAGGAGAAGGCTACCTCTGTGAAGGTATCTGAGGGGCTTTGAAAAAGTCCTCTTTGAAGGAGGAAGTGGTATGGGGTAATTGTTAGGGCCTTGGACTTTTCTGCCTTTGTTCTCATGAAATTCTTAGGTAGAGCTCTACAAGAGTTAATGAACTTTGAAACTGTCACTTCTCTCTGTCATGAGGGCTCACTGTTTTTGTAGATGCCCTTCCTTGGCGAACACTACTCTCACATGTGTGTATTGCCTCCTAGTGGTCCAATCACTGTGATCCCAACTGGATGCACTGTCCAGTCCAGTCTCTGATGATGTGGTCAGTGGGAAGAGGGTGAAGAATAAAGGAAACTTCCCTCTTCCCCACTCCTTCAAAAGTGCTTTCCTCTCAGAGCCTTGGATTCAGCTGCTGAACTGGAATCCTTTGAACTGGAGCTCTTCTGCCACTAGCCTACTTTGCAGCCTGAATAGTTCTTTTGCTGGATTGCTAGGCTGCTGGCTGTTTTTACTCTTAGGTTCAGAAGTGTTTCTGTTTCAGTGAATCACAAGATCTTTTGTGTGTGGCACATCTATGCACATCAGAAAGTCAAAGCAATATAATTATGCAAACTGATTATAGAAGAAAAGTAATTCAAGTTAATTCCCACTCCCCCTGTGAAAAAAGAAAAGCACAATTTTCACAGAAAAATAAGTACAGTCAAGAAAATAAATCATGCATTTATCATCGTCAAAAATGTGTAACATTCTGTACTTTGAATCTATTACCCTATCAGGAGGTAGATGGCATGCTTCATCACTTGTCTTTTAGAATTATGACTAGTCATTTCATGTTTCAGAATTCTAACCTTTTTCAAAGTTCCTTGCTTTTACATTGTTGACTTCTTTATATATTGTGATTATCACACTTGTCATAAAGATTTTCCCCCAGTTAATTGCTTCCCATCTAATGTGAACGACATTGATTTTATTTGTGCAAATATTTTCAATTTTATCTAAACAGTATTTTATCCATTTTTTCTTCTGTGATCTATTCTATCCTTTCTCTGGTCATGTACTTTTCTTTCATCA
Source organism: Bettongia penicillata ogilbyi (assembly GCA_023548195.1). Classification (NCBI taxonomy): domain Eukaryota; kingdom Metazoa; phylum Chordata; class Mammalia; order Diprotodontia; family Potoroidae; genus Bettongia; species Bettongia penicillata. Next base: position 14,336,958 of record JAJHZJ010000257.1, read on the forward strand.
AATTTCCTCCTTATTTTTCTATTTAGTTTATAATGTGTCTTGATTTTTGTCTTGCCACTGGACTTCAATGACTCTGGAAGAGAGAGTGAGACTGACGACTTGTACAACTCTACCTCTCTTAAATCCAATTTACTTGCAAGTCAAGACATCACCCCATAATGTCATTTGTACTCTTTGAAAATGAAACACAAACAACAAGTTTACGATGTGACCTCTATATAGGTCATGTGTCCATTTGGAACATATTGTGTAAGCTCTTTGTCTAAATCTAATTTCTGCCAGATTTCTTTCCAGTTACCTCAAATTTCATGTCAGACAAATAATTCTTTCCCAGGCCATTGCCATCCTTAAGTTTATCAAATATGATGTTCCTATGTTCATTTCTGAATATTATATACCTAACCTGTTCTAAGGAGTTCTTTTTTTTTTTTGGAGGCAACTGAGGTTGCCAAGGGTCGTACAAGCTGGTAAATGTCTAAGGCCAGATTTGTGTATCTTTTAAATTGCCAGCTAATTTTGGTAGCTACTGCTTTTAGTATAACTTGAAATCTGGCACTTTTATGTTCCTTTCCAACGTAGAACATTTTTTCATTATTTTCCTTTAGAATATTAACATTTTCTTTTTCCAGGTGAAATTAAAAACAAACCTCTGAAATGCAGTTTTTTTTTTGCTTGATTGGCCTAGCACCAAGTAAATAAATTCATCTAGGAATTTAAAAAGATTAATATGCTCCAACTATGAAAAAATTATATTTCTGCATTTATTTTGTTCTGTCTTTGTTTTTGTAAGAAGCAGTTCTCATGCATACCATTCCAGGTTCACTCCCAAATAAAATATATATATAAAAATATATATAGACATATATAAATGTGTATATTTTATTCTTTCCTGCTAAGTTTTATTGGTGTTATGCACAAAGGTTGGTAATTTGCATAACTTTATTTTATTTCCTGCTACTTTACTATAATTATTAGTTGTTCCAATTAATTTTTATTTTATTCTTGAGAATTTTCTGTGTGACAGTTTTGTTCTATCTTTGCCTATGCATGTTACCTCTACTTATTCACTTGCCATTGCTACAGACAACTTTTTTTTTATAACTATAGTAAACACTAATGGTGGTAAAGTTGTTCTTATTTTATCCCTGTCCTTATTAGAAAAGCTTCTAGTTCATCTGCATTGTATATAATCTCAGCTCTTGGTTTTAGATTCCCACTATTCTCATGTTAAAGGTCAATTATTCCCTTGATTCTTACTGTTTTTTTTTTTTTTAGGAAAATGGATGTTTCATTTTATCTAAAGCTTCCTCCCACCAATATTGGTATAATAATGATCTTTTGTTATCCTTGTTATTAATATATTCTATAATATTTAGTTTTCTTGATATTGAACCAACCTGCCATTCCTAATATGAATCCTACTAGGTCGTAATGTACAATCTTTTTCATTTGTTGCTGGAGTATCTTTGCTCTTAATAATTTTTTTTTTTGTGACAGGCACTCAATAAATATTTAAGCTTCTACTGTCTACCAGGTACTGCACTAAGTAATGGCAAAATCAAGAAATACAACAGACTAACTCTGATCCAGAACCTCACAGTCTAATGGGGGAGACAATATGTAAAAAACTATGTGCAAACCAGGTAAAAAAGGTAATTTGGAGATAATCATCAGGAGCATAGCATTAGAATTAAGGGGGATCAAGATAGGGTTCTTAGGGAAGAGACTAACTTGTAAAGGAATCCCAGAAATCTAGGAGGTAAAAATGAGAAGGGAAACAATTCCAGGCATTGGTGACAGTAAGGATATTGAAGAGGCATGCAGGTGGAAAACCTGTAGTTAGCAGGAACCAAATTCAAATATGCCTGCAAATTTTCTGTCTACTTAATTTCCTCACCTCTAAAATGGGAATACTAATGCACGTTTCTCCATGTTTGCTGCAGGGATTAAATGAGATTCTATTTGTAAAGTGCTTTGAAAGCCTTAAAGGGCTAAAGAAATACCAGTTATTGTTATTATCATTTCATTCAAATATTATTTCTCTGATTTGTTTCTTCCTAGATTAGATATCAAGATGATATTTTGCCATCAAAGTAATTTTCAGAATCTCTTCTTTTATTATGTCTAAACAGTCATGAAAAATTAAAAAAAAAACAAATAAGAGATTTTTGAGTGTTAAATAGAATTGATTTGCAAATTTATCCACTTGTGATTCCCTCTTCTTAGGAAACTTCATTCATATTCGTTCAATTTATCCCTCTGATATTTAATTATTATGTTCTCTCCTTTTAGTTAATTAATCTATTATTTAGTTATTTAGTTAATATAATCTATTATTTATAATTAATTAGTTATATTAATTAGTTATATTAATCTAGGTATTTCATTTTTTGTAGACATTCATCCATTTAATTTATCAATTATCTTTGAACATACATAATTGAGCAAAATAATTTCAAAGAATTTATTTCTTATTCATTTGCCATTATTTCTTATTTGAAAAAAAAATTGTGATGTTAGTTTTTTCTTTCTTAGAAATCTATTAGTTTGTTTTATTGTTTTTAAAAACATTTCTTATTTTATCAAAAAAATTCATCTTTTTTGCTTTCAATTTATTTAATTTTTAGGATGTTTATTCTGGTATTAATTTTTTTAGATTTTTTTATTAAAAGGTTGCATGACTATTTACTTGATCTTTTTTTATTTTATGCAAGTTTTTAATATATGCACTTTCCCCAAAGATTGCTTTGACTGTATCACAAAAGTTTTCACATTCTATTATTATCAGTTTCTTTAGTGAAAATTTCTATTGTTTCTATGATTTTTTCTTTGATTCACATTATCTAAAATTAAGTTATTTTATCTCCAAGTAATTTTAAGTCCTTGTTCAAAATTCTTTAATACTTTTATATTGTTTTGTGCTCAGTAAAAGATGTACTTTTCTGCATATGTTCATTAATTTTATGTCTTATTTCATAGTTTTTGCATTGATTTCATAAATAGTTGAGAAATATTATATTCTTTTTTATTCCCATTCAGTATTTGCCAAAGATATATCTAAACTTTATAAATTTATATTTAGTTATTTAAATTCTTTCTTTATCTCTTTTGATGTATTTATCGAAGTTCTACAGAAATACACTATAGTCTCCAACTATTTCATTTTTACTATAATTTCTTCCTATAAAAATATCAGCTTTTCCTTATAGTATTTGGATACTCTGTCCTTCACTGCATGTGTTTTAAGTGTCGACATTATTCATTATCTTTACTGTCTTTAGTTACCTAAATCTTGTCTTAGTTTGGTGCTTTTAATCATCATATTTTTATTTCTACCTTGTCTGAGACCATAATTATTAAACTTATCCTTTTTTTCAAGGTACAACTTAAATCTTCTGTTTCTGGTGTGTTCCTTGTAAATAGTATTTGTTATGTTTTATTTTCTGGTATATTCGTCTTCCCTTTTTTCATTTTATAGGTGAGCTGATCACATCCATGCTTATGACTGTTAATCTTGTGTTTTTACATCCTGCCCTCTTATGATTTTTCCTCTTTTTATTTCCCCAGGAATTCATTAAAATTCTCTTTGTCTTGCCTGCATCTCGATGACAGGAATTTGCCTTCTTTCCTTTTAAACTCAACATTATCAGTTCACATACATTTGACTTTGTATTGCTTGTTACCAATCCCTCCCTTATTGTATCACTTTCTTAACCCCCCACTTTTTCTTTGTCTCCTTTCCTGCCTATTTCTTTGAGTCTGATGTTTTCTTCACCAAATGATGTGTGACTTCACATGTGAAACCCATTTCCCCCACACTTCCTTCTCTTTTTGCTTTTCTTTTTTGTATGTTCCTGAGTTATATTAAATACTAAGTTTAATCCCCCTTCTTCTATAGTAGGCAGCTAGGTAGTACAGTGAATGAAGAATATTGGGCTGGGAGTCCCAAAGCCTTAATTCAAACTCAACTTCAGATACGTCCTAGCTGTGTGACCTTCAGCAAATGACATAACCTCTGTTTGAGCCAGTTTCCTCAACTGCAAAATTTTTTTAATAATAATTACCAGGGTTGTTGGAAAAATCAAATGAGAAAATATTTATGAGTGCTTAGCACAGTGCCTGACACATAATAGATACTGTATTAACATTAACTATTTTGTTGTTATTATATGCTTTCCCCTTTTCTTTTTTTCACCTATAAGGTCTCTGATTATCTCTCGCTTAGCACATGTGGCCATATAGATAGATGGATACATATACATAGCCATAGATGAGATGACACATATGTGTGTATATCTGTATCTTGTTTGTACATAATTGTTCGTATGTTTTCTACTATATTAGAAGGTGAGCTCTTTGAGGGTAGGGACTTCTTTTGCCTTTCTTTGTGTACATTGAGTTACATAAGAGTATACATTGTTGCTGTTTATTAGTAATTTGCAGTCATGTCCAACTCCTTGTGATTCTATTTGGGGTTTCATTGACAAAAATACTGAAATGGTTTGCCATTTCCTTCTCCCAGCTCATTTTACAGATGAGGAAACTGAGGTAAACAGAGTTAAGTGATCAGCCAGGGTGACACAGCTAGAAAGTGTCTGAGGTCAGATTTGAAGTAAGGAAAATGAGTCCTCCTGACTCAACTCACTGTGCCATCTAGCTGCCCAAGAGTGTACAAAGTGCCTGGTATATAATATGTGATTAATAAATATTTGTCAACTTGACTTGATTTCAACTCTATGACACTTGAAGATATTAAAATTTGGATAGAACATTTGTTTATCCTCTTACTATCAGACTTTTACCCTTTCAAAGCATATGGCTTTTTTGGCTCTGTTTGATTTTTGTGTTTTCAATTTAAAGATTTTACTTAGGTCTGGTATTTTTATCTGGAATTCTGGGAATGCCTCTAATTCACTAAATCCAATTTTCCCCCTGTGGGATTGCATTAAGTTTTCTAGGTTACTTATTCTGGGTTGTAAAGATTTATCTTTTCGAATGACATACCATATTTTTCTATACTTTATAGATATAGGTGACAAGCTGTATGTGATCCTGACTATTTTTCCTTGATGGCTGGATTCCTTCTTCCCAACTGTATATATGATTTTTTAACTTAATTTGATTTGTTTTGGATTTTTCTATTATACTTTTTGGACCCTATGGGATTATACTTCCTTTTGCTAGGTAAATTATTTTGAGTTGAAAGGATTTATCTTTTTTTCTTTTGGAGTGACATATACCAGATTCTTCTGTTCCTTACAGATATAGCTGACAAGTCTTATGTGATCCTGACTATAGTTCAATAGTAGCTGAATTCTATCTGTCTAGCTGCACATAGGAGTTTTTGTTTAATTTGAAATTTTTGGATTTTGGCTATGAAATTTCTAGGAATTTTTATTTTTTATTTTTTTCAAGAAGTAATCCATAGAATCTTTACTTTTTACTTTCTACGTCTGGGACGTTTTTAGCTGTGATTTATTGGAATGTAATGTTCACGCTTTTTAAAAAATTTGGTTTTCTGATGATTCTTAGATGATTTTTCCTCAACCCATTGTATAGAACAATTTTTTTATAGAGGAAAATTTACATTTTCTTCTTTTTTCAGTCTTCTGACTTTGATATTATTTTAATATTTCATTTTTAATTTATAAAGTCATTTAGTTCTCTTTGATTTGTTCTAATCTTCAAGAAGTTTTTTTTAATTACCTTTTTTGTTGTTGCTTTTTAAGTTTTGGACTGTCTCCCTCCCTCTCTACTCCATACTAGACAAGGGAACCCTTTCACACACACATGTATGTATGTGCATATATATACATATAATCATATACATATATGTACACATATATATATGAGGGTGTATATGTATATGTCTACATGTGCAAAACCATACTATGCATGTTTCTGTTCATCATGTGTTTCTCTAGAGGAAGATAGTATCTTCCTTCATAGGTTTTTTTGTAGTTTTTGATTTCAGTGTTTATAATACTAAGAATAACTTAGTCATTCACAGTTATTCTTCAAAAAATCTCCATATCACATTCTTTTGCTTCTGCTCTTTTTGTTCTTTGTTATCTAATGCATCTTTCCATGTTTTTCTAAAATCTGCCTCCTCTTCATTTCCTAGAGCAGAATAGTATTCCATCACAATTATATCCCACAACTTGTTTAGCCATTCACCAATTGATAGGCATTTAGTTCTTTTTTGTTGCTATTAGTCTATTTGTTTTCAGTTTTCTACAATCCTTCCATAAGTCTTGGGTTTTCTCCATCTCCCTCCCCAAGATGGCATGCAATCTTATATGGGTTCTACACATACATTCCAATTAATCACATTTTTTCACATTACTCAGGTTGCATATAAGACTTAAAATGAATGGGAGAAACCATGAGAAAAACCCAAACAAAACAAAACAGAACACAAGAGAAATTCTGCTTCATTCTGTGCTCCACTTCCATGGTTCTTTCTCTGGATGTGGATGGCATTTTGCCTCAAGAGTCCTTTGTGAATGTTTTTAGGTGCTTGCATTGCTGTGAAAGGCTAAGTCTACCAGAACAATTCTTCAGACACTGTGGTTGTTGCAGTGTACAATGATCTCCTGGTTCTGCTCCTTTCACTCAACATCAGTTCATTTAAGTCCATCCAGGTCTCTCTAAAGTCTTTCTGTTCATCATTTCTCATAGCACAATAGTATTCCACTACATTCATATACCATAACTTGCTCAGACATTTCCCAGTTGAGGGGCATTCCCTCAATTTCCAGTTCTTGCCAACCCAAAGAAAGCAACTGTAAATACTTTAGAACATATAAATTCTTTTCCTTTTTCCCTGATCACTTTGGGAAATATTCCTCATAGTGGTATTCCTGGATCAAAGATTATAAGTAGTTTTATAACTCTTTGGGCATAATTCTAGATTATTCTTCATAAAGGTGGGATTAGTTCACCGTTCCATCAGTAGTGTGTTATTGTCCTAATTTTTCCACATTACCTCCAACATTTGTCATTTTCCCTTGTTATTATTTTAGCCAATATTTTAGTTGTGAGATGATATCTTAAAGTCGTTTTAATTTGTATTTCTCTAATCAATAATGATTTAGAGCATGTTATACAACTACAAAGTGTTTTGCCTTCACATATTTTAGATATGTATGAAAGCTTTATCTGATAAACTGTTTATAAATCTCCCTCCCAATTTTCTGCTTTCCTTCTGATCTTTGCTACATTTATTTAATTGTTATAAAACCTTTTTAAATTTAATGTAATCAGAATGATCTGTTTTGCACCTACCTTTGCTCTCTATCCTTTCTTTATTGGTAAATTGTTCACCTACTCATAAGTTTGATAAATAATATGTTCCATGTTCTAATTTTATTATAAAATCTCTCTTTATATCTAGGTCATGTATCCATTTTGACCTTATCTTGGTAATTGGTATAAGATATTAGTCTATGCCCAGTTTTTGCTTTCCAATTTTTCCAACAATTTTCACCAAATAATGAATTCTTGTCACAAAATCCTGTTTTTATACTAGTCAAATACAAGGTTACTCTGTTTATTTGCTGCTGTAAATTGTATACCTATTTTATTCTCCTGGTTTGCCTTTCTATTTCTTTGCTAGTATCAGACAGTTTTGATAATCCCTACCTTATAATTTACAACAGAGTACTGCTAAACCTCCTTCCTTTACATTTTTCATTATTTTCTTTGTTATACATGACTTTTTCCAGATGAATTTTGTTATTTTTTTCTAATTCAGTTAAATAATTTTTTATTATAAATTTATTATAATTTTTGGTAATTGAGATGGCATTAAATATTTAAATTAATGAAGGTTAAAGTGTCATTTCACTATATTGGCAATGCCTACCCATGAACAATTAATATTTTTCTGACTATTTAAATCTGATTTTATTTATTTAAAAAAATTAGGAGGTGGAGCCAAATTGGGAACTCCCCCCCAATGCCCTCCAAATACCTGGAAAATTACTCTAAATAAATTCTAGAGCTACAGAACCCACAAAATGAGAGAGTGAAACAAATCCCCAACCATAGATAACCTGGAAAGCTGACAGGAAGGGTCTTTCACACTGGACAGGGAACACAGCAGAATCCCACATGTGCTGCATGCACACAGAAGTGTCAGAATAGGTCTCAGGGGACTGAATCATTGGCAGATGTGGCAGTTTCCATACTTTTCAACTCACAAACCAAAAAGGTCAGTGGGAAAACTCTGTGGGATGTAGGTGAAAGGAACGTGGTCTGGCTGTGCCTGGCCCCAGCCCCAGACAAGTAAGGATTGTGGCTGTGGCAGCAGCAGCAGCGGCAGAGGCTGCTTCTGGAGCTCTGGGCCCACAGATGGTGGTGGATGGAGTGACTGATACAACATTTCTGAAGTCTGGGACAATACACCTACCCCCAACCCCACCACCATTAAAAGCAGAGTCCAACCTTGACAAAGACTAAAAAAAGTCCAGTTATTGGTTGGAAACATGAAAAAACAACATAAAAACCTCAGATGACAAAGAAGTTCAAAACATTCAAACAAAAGAAGACAACATAGTCAAAGCTCCTGTAGCAAAAGTCTCCAAGAAAAAAATATGAATTGGTCACAGGCCATGGAAGAGCTCAAAAAGGATTTTGAAAATCAATTAAGAGAAGTAGAGGAAATATTGGGAAAAGAAATAAGTGTGTTGCTAGAAAATCATGAAAACCAAATCAACAGATAAAGGAGACCCTCAAAATACTGAAGAAAATAATATCTTAAAAATAGACTAACCCAAATGGCAAAAGAGGTCCAAAAAGCTAATGAGGAGAAGAATGTTTTAAAAGGGAGAACTGGACAAATGGAAAAGGGGGTCCTAAAGCACTAAAGAAAATGCTTCATTAAATATTAGAATGGAGCAGATGGAAGCTAATGACTTTATGAGAAGTCAAGAAATTATAAAACAGAATGAAACTTCACAAGACAATGTGAAGTATCTCACTGGAAAAACCACTGACCTGGAAAATAGGTCCAAGAGAAATAATTTAAAAGTTATTGAACTTCTTGAAAGCCATGATCAAAAAAAGAGCCTAAACATCATCTTTCAAGAAATTATCAAGGAAAACTGCCATGATATTCTAGAACCAGAAAATAAAATAGAAAGGGAAAGAATTCACCGATCACCTTTGGAAAGAGATCCTAAAAGGAAAACTCCAAGGAATATAGTAGCTAAATTCCAGAGCTCCCAGGTCAAAGAGAAAATATTGAAAGCAGACAGAAAGAAACAATTTGAATATTTTGGAAATATAATCAGAATAATACACGATTTAGCAGCTTATACATTAAGGGATCAAAGGGCTTGGAATATGATATTCTAGAGGCCAGAGGAGCTCAGATTAAATCCAAGGATCACCTACCCAGAAAAGCTGAGTATAATCCTTCAGGGAAAAATGGTTATTCAATGGAATAGAGGACTTTGAAGCATTCTTGATGAAAAGATCAGAACTGAATAGAAAATTTGACTTTCAAACACAAGAATTAAAGAGAAGCATGAAAAGATAAACAGGAAAGAGAAATCATGCTAGACTTATTAAAGTTGAACTGTTTACATTCTTACATGGAAAGATTATATTTGTAACTTATGGGATATTTCTCAGTATTATGATAGTTGGAGGATATGGACCGATAGATTAATAGATAGATAGATAGAGGGCACAGGTTGAGTTGAATATGAAAGGATGATATCTAAAACTAAAATTAAGGGGTGAGAGAGGACTATATTGGGAGGAGAAAGGGAGAGATAGAGTGGGCTAATATTATCTCACATAAAAGAAGCAAGAAAAAGGTTTTATAATGGAGGGGAAGAGGGAGGAGGTGAGAAGGAATGAATGAAATTTACTCTCATCAGATTTGGTTTAAGGAGGGAATATTATATACATTGTATTGGGTATCTCACCCTACAGGCAAGTAGGGGGGAAGGAATAGGAGAGTGGTGATGATAGAAAGGACAGCAGATTGGGGGAGGGGGTAGTCAGAAGCAAATTCTTTAGAAAAGGGACAGGGGGAAAGGAGGATATAGAATAATTGGGGGTAGGATAGGATGGAGAGAAATAGTCTTTCACAATGTGACTATTATGGATTTGCATAACCACACATACGTATCCTATATTGAATTGCTTGCCTTCTCAATGGGGATGGGTGAGGATGGAGGAAAAAGAGAATTTGGAACTCAAAGTTTTAAAAACACGTTAAAAATTGTTTTTACATGTAACTGGAAAATAAGATATAAAGGCGATGGCATATAGAAGTTGATCTTGCCCTTCAAGAAAGTAAAGGAGAAGGAGATTAGAGCAGATATAACAGGGAGGACAGATTGGGGGAAGAGGTAATCAGAATACATGCTGTTTTTGGGTGGGGGGAGGCTAAAGATGGGGAGAAAATGCAGAAGTCAAAATCTTGTGGAAATGAATGTTGAAAACTAACAATAAGTAAACAAATTTAAAGAAGAAAAAAATGAATTTTGTCACTATCACTGAAATAGTAAAATGACTTTTTTTTGTGAAAAAAAGTTTGTTTGTAATTTTGTTTATATAGTTCCTGTATTTGTTTTGCAAGTGTACTCTCAGGTATTTTATACTGCGTGGGAATATTTTAAATGGAGTATTTTTTTTTATACTATCTCTTCTTGCATTGTTTTGCTTGTGATATATAGGAATGCTGCCAATTTATGTGGATTTACTTTATGTTCTGCTACTTTGTTAAAATTATTAATTATTACAACTAACTTTTTAGTTGAGTCTGTAAGATTTTCCAAATATATAATCATATCGTCTGCAGAGAGATAATTTTATTAACTCATTCCCTATTCTGATTCTTTGTATTTCTTTTTCTTCTCTTATTGCTTTTGCTAAGATTTCTGATACTCTATGAAGATTTTAGTGTTTTCTGAACAATGCAGTTGAAGAAAATTAGGTAAGTTCTACTTTGACCCAGAGCACAGAACTAGTAGTAAAGGAAGGAGGTTTAGCAGTACCAGATATTCAACTATATTATAAACCATGGATGGAATTTTCAGCAAAAGAGTTTTAAGAAAAATTTCCTAATAATGAAAGTTATTAAAAATGGAAGGGGCTGACTCAAGATGCATTGACTTCCTTAACTCCTTGGAGACCTTTCAGTAGAGATTGATCGATGACTTGTCAGATAAATTATAGTGGGAATTATTTTTTCAAGCATGTGTTTGAATAGAAGGCTTCTGGAATCATAGAAAAACACACAAAACTGCCCTATGGATTTTGAGGTGGAAGAAACCTTAGAGGTAATCAAGTCTATTGCATTCATTTTACAGGTGAGAAAAAATGAAACTTAAAGAGGTTAAGGGACTTGCCCAAAGTCATACCATTAGTCAATGGTCAATATAGTATTTAGTGACAGTCATCGGACTCTCTATCTCTTTATCTTTTATCACCATTGTCTCAAAACTCTGGGTTTTGTGATCTTTTAATTCTTTTCAGCTTTGAATTCCTCCAACTCTGAGATGCTCATACTGTGTTAAAAGTCAAGTTATCTGATCCATAAAGCGATAATAGAAATCGAAGCCTCCTCCTAGAAGATGATGCCAATGTTATACAAAAAGATATAATTCTAATGTAATCTTATTTTCTTTTAGACTGAGATAGACATCTATCAACTGATAGAGGGAGAGGAGGAAGACTTGGAATATAAATTGGCTCCTTGAGACTAAGGGATACTAGAAAAGAATGGCAACATTTGAGAATGACTTGTTACCCAGAGAAATGGAATTTTCAGGGTCACTAACTTTTATGGCTTCTTTGTGTTGGCAATACCAATCATTTTTACTCTTAAATTTACAGCATCATTTCTCTCCCAAAGTCAGGTTCAAATCAATCCCAAAAGATGGCTGATGTGTCCTTTTTTCCCTAGAAGGTTCTCCTAGAATAAGATCCAGTTGTCAACTTCCTTAACACCAACCTATGTGTCATTCCCCTCGATGGGAAATGTAATTTATTTTCCTAAAAAACCACAAAGTCAATAGAATTCTAAAGCAATAAGGAGCTCTCTTAAGACAGGCACTATACCTCTGATTTCGTTAATATTATTAATATTCCAAGGTGAGAAAACTCCTTCCACCAATGCAGGTTGGTACCTTCTCTGCAACTTATAGCAAAAACAAGTAACCTAGAACATTGAGAAATTAGATAACTTCCCCTATGTTTCAGAAAAGGAACTTGAACCCAGGTCTATCTTGGGTTCAAGGCTGACTCTATCCACTATACCAGGCTGCCTTTCTCTTAATTGAAAAGACATGAAAAGTAATCAAGAAAACAAAACGAATAATAAATGACTTTCTTAAGCAAGGAGTGAAGAATCTTCTTCTGTAATTAGAAACATGTCTGTGATTAAATGCTTTTATTCCCCTCTCCCTCTTCGAGAGAGATATTTCCCACCAAACTAACTTTATTCAAGGGAGACAAGGTGATGACAGTGTGGGAGACATCATGGTGGAATATAAAATTGCTAAAAGAAAGCTGTTTCTAGCATCTTTCCCAAATATGGTTGATTGACTGATTTAGGGTAAAGAGAGCTGGACTTGGCATCAGAAGATCTAAAGATAAATCTCAATAGTCCCACATAGCTACCTTTATTACCTCTGAATATGTCCCTTAATCTACCGATGACTCAGTTTCCTTTTCCATAACCCGAGAAGGTTCTATTAGATGACCTTTGATGTCCCTTCCAGCTCTCACCTGTGATCCGTGACAGTTGCCTTCAGCTTCGACAACAGCAGTGTATCTTTCTCCAGCACTTTAAGCTTTCAGGAAGGTAGTTAATAAAAGAATAAGGTAAGAGAATGAACATTTATTTGGCACCTACTAACTGCCAGGCACTGTGATTTACAAATAAAATCTCCTTTTATTTAATTAAAGCATCATTATGTCTTTTTGCTGAGGAGGAAACTCTTTTCTTCTTGATCCATTTCACATGAAAAGGTAGACTAGCAAGCCCATTCCACCCTGTCTATTCCAGTAAATTGCCTCCTCTGTTATTGCTACTCTTTTACTCATCTCTACACACCGTTCAATTTCTCCCTATCTACTGGTTATTTCCTTGATGCCTGTAAACGTGTAAAAGTCTCCCTCATCTCCCTCGAAACATTACTGGATTCATCCACTCCCTCCAGATACTGCCCAATGTCTTTCTTCCCTAAACTCTTTGAGAAAGCTAGTGATGAGAAGGTATGCAAACAAGATGCCTCCATTTCATATCCCCCCTTCTAAATCCTTTATAAACTGTCTTTTAACCTTATCATTCAACTAATAATATTCTTTCCCAAGTTACCAATGACAAATTGACCTATTGACAAATGAAATAGCCTTTTCTCAATTCTCATCTGTCTTGACTTCTCTGCTACCTTTGACCTTGTTGAACACCCTCTTCTCCTTTATATACTCTTCTCTCTATATTTTCCATGGTATTTCTCTGTCTCAGTTGTCCTCCTACCAGTATGACAACTCCTTCTTAACCTACTTTGCAGGATTTTCATCCTGGTTGAGATCAATAACCATGAGTTTCCCCCAAGAATTTGTACTTGACTTCCTTCTCTTTTCCTTCTATATTATCTCTCTTAATGATCTCATTGTCTCCCATGGATTCAATTATCAAGACTATGAAGATGATCCTCAAATCTATTTTTCTATCCCAATCTTTCTCCTTACCTCCAGTATCACCTCACCAACTTCCCACTGGATGTCTTGAATAGAATGTCTTGTAGACATTTTAAAGCTCAGCATGTACAAATGTGAACTCATTATATGTCTCTCCCAAACCCTCCTGTATACATTTTTCCTATTGTTATTGAGGGCATCACCATTTCCCCAGTTATCCATCCTTATAATCTAGTGGCTATCCCTTACTCCTTAGTCTCTCATTCTCCATACTGAATCTGTTGTAAAGTGCTGCAAATTTCACCTTCATAATGTCACCTTTCACGTATGCTCCTTTTTCCCTCTGACACTGCAAACACCTTGGTGCAGACTCTCTCCTCGTAACTGGGCTATTGTAATTTGGCTTATGGTTAGTCTCCTTGCCTCAAGTCCCTCCTACTCCAGCTCATCCTCTACTCAACTGACAAAATAACGTTCTTGAAGCTCAGATCTGACCTTGACACCCCACCCACCCCATTCAATAAACTGCAGTGTTTCTCTATTATGCCCAGAAACAAATGGAAAATCACCTGTTTGGTTTTCAAAGCCCTCCATAACCCAGTTCCTTTCCAGCTTTCCATTCTTCTTATATCCTATGCCCTTCCCCTCCCTCTTTCCTTATCTGTGATTCAGTGATGCTTGCCTCCTGACTCTTCTTTGCATACCAAATCCCATTTTGTGCCTGCATTTTCACTCATCCCTTCCTCCTTACTTTCCTGGTTTCCTTCAAATTTTAGCTAAAATTTCACGTTCTGCAAGAAGTCTTTTCCCATTCTCCCTAATGCTAGATAGTTCCTTCTGTCTGAGATTGACTCCACTTTATCCTGTATATTTCTTGTTCATACAAAATTGTTGGCATGCTTTCTCTCCCACTATACTGTGCTGTCTTTGAGGGCACAGCATGTTTTTGCCTTTCATCATATCCCCAGCACTTAGCACAATGTCTGGCACATAGTAAGTGTCCAATATCTGCTTATTGACTTGACTTTCCCCTGTATTGTAACATCCTGGGATATCATATTATACTGTCATTTTTTATTCAGAGTGGCATAGCAGAACAGGATTCAAAAGAAAGAACCCCATGAGAGTGGCTGATTGGTGAACTTGGCTTGACAAAATAGCTCCTTTGGCAATAAAGATAGTTGAATGGAGACATGAGCCATAAATGACTGGTGCAAAGAGACAATTTAAGATACGATACGAGGAAAAAAGAAAGATATCCATATACCCATTTACAACTGGACATAGCAAACAGAGATCTCTGGGATAATTCCTGCCTCTTACATATACTGTGTGACCCTAGGGGTCACCTCACCTCTTCATGCCCCAGGAAACTATGAATTTAAGTTGCAGAGGAGGTACTGATGATATACATGGTAAAGGGAACTTATCATCCAGAATTTCCCTTGCTCATGAAAGCTCAGGTGCTGTTCTGTCCCAACAATTAGATCTATCCAAATGTGAAAGTTGATACCCTAGGACAGAGGTGTTGCTTTTTGACTGAGTCTAAGTTTTACAGAACAAATCCTTTTATTAAGGAGATTTGTTCTGTTAAGTTTGGATTCAGTCAAAGGGACACGTGTGAGGACCTAGAAGGCCACATGTGGCCTTCGGGCTTCAGATTCCCCACCCCTGCCTTAGTTGGTAATCAACTCCCATTCACTAGAGGTCTGGAGGCAAAGCACGTTTGGTAAAGACCACAGTTAGATAGCCTCTACCATTCTGGGATTCTGGAGACATGACATCTGCTTTTGAGACACTGAAAGGCTGCCATGGGAATGAAGGATTCTATTTTGTTTCCGAATGGGACAACTGGGAGCAGTGTGGGAAGGTTGATTTCTGGCTCCAAGATGCTGGCATTCAGTAATGATATGAATGCAGGTACTCTCTCCCCCAGATTTTTCATGTTTATTTGCCATCTTTCCCCATAGATCCCTTGCACTGGAGGCCTTCTTTTAGGTATTTTTACATTCTCTAATGGCCAGGGCAGACCTGAGTCACTCTTGTCCATACTTTGTGGCCAGTCCATTTCCTTTTTCCAGAAATGTATGCATGCCATGGGCATCTTTCTTTTTCCTTCTGCTATTTCTTGCCTCTAAGTCATTTGCAGTTGTCAGTGGAGATGAAGGAGAAACATCCTAGGATGACCTTCCTGATGGAAATGATAGGAGGGTATTTTTAGACAGTTTCTATTCCACAAGCCTTTATTAAACACTGACTACACTCAGGTCTTGTGCTATGTGCCGTCTTGCTATCTTAATTGTTCGGACTCAGCCCGCTTTGTCTTTTGGAAATGAAAGTTATTTTTAATGTATTGGCATAGAAACCTGATGATTTATGACATCCCCACTGCCCCTAGTCATGTTCTTGGAAAACTCACTGATATGCTTTGAAAAGAAGGTTAGGGTTCAGCAAACAAGTCATTGCCCTCCATGAGATATTGATTGGTTTCTTGTGTATTTGACATGAGCTCTCCCTAAGGCATATCCAATTGTTCTTGGTCTGATGCTCTGGGGACCCTGCACCTCCTAGAATGAACCAGAGAGCTTAGCAATGATTGAGGAAGGCAGCCTTTGGGCTATGAGGAAGTGGTTTTGAGGATGGTCTTGGCTGTTTTCCTTGACTTTTCCTCCCTCCCTAGGGATGGCCCTGTGTGTGATTTTAATAGAGGTTGGTGGGAGGTCAAAACCAAACTCCTAGGCCTGGCTCACACCTTTCTAGCTTTATCTGAAACTTTTGCCAGCATACCCCTACCCTGGTATGTATCCCAGAGCCTGGTATAGAGTGTTGTTATTCAATAATTTCAGTTATGTTGAACTCTTTGTAACCCCATTTGAAGTTTTCTTGGCAAAGATACTAGAGAGGTTTGCTGTTTCCTTCTCCAGGTCATTTTACAGATGAGGAAAACAGGGTCCAGTGACTTACCCAGGGTCACATATCTAGTAAGTGTCTGAGGTTAGAATTAAACTTAGGTCTTCTTATTCCAGACCCAGTGCTCTACCCTCTGTGCCATCAAACTTCCCCCTGGTTTAGATCTGATGTTTAATATTTGCTATTTGATTGACTGCTAAACTCTCCATCCAAACTGAAGTACTCACCTATGAATGGCTTCCTCTCCCTGCTTCCTCCATATCATTGCTCACATCTTTTCCAAATATTCTACCAAATTCTTTCTACTGAAGTGCTATCCATATTTCAAAACCAAACTAAAATGCTGCCTCTCTCAGGAAACTCTCCAATAGAAGAATAACATACTTGATATTGTGACCCCCATCCAAAATGACCTTTGCTTCCTCTCCAACCGGTTGCCAAATCTTATGATTTTTCACAATTGTTTTCTTTCTTCCACTCGTACACTCGTACCACAACTCCCCTAGTCTAGTCCCCAGGAATCAAGGAATTCCTAGAAAGGAATCAAGTATGGATTCCTACTTTGAGGCAAAATCTTAAGGGAGGAAATGGACAAGAGCTGTCCATGATTGGGCTTTTAATCTACATCATGATGGTAATCTATATCAAAGAGCTCTCAGATTCATTGGGCTATCTCAATACTCCTAATATTAAAGTCAATGTGGTACAGAAGTTAGAATTCTGGGCTTAGAGTCAAGAAGACTGAGTTTTAAACCTTACCTTGAATATAGGAACTGTGAGACCCTTGTCACTTTACCCCATGTATTTCAGGCTATAGCACTTGTTTACTATGTCACAAATGGATTGCAATCTGCCTTGGTGGAAGGGGTCTCCACACTGGGAATTATCAGATAGCCTCACAAGTCTATGATGTATTTGCATGTCATTCCAAATGGCCTTTCCTGCCAGGATTTTCCTCTCCCTTTGAAACTGAAGTTAACTCGGATCCTCCTTTGCCCTGAGACATTGAGCTGAGATGACAAGGTTTTCCCAATCTGGAGTTCAAATCAGGGGAATTACACAAGACTTTCCAGGTTGACCCAAGTGAGTTTCTGAATTGGAATTTGGTTAGGAATGCCAAGGCCAAGTCAGGGTTTCTTTCTTTTTTTTTTTCTGCAAATATTTTCCATTTTCTCTAACCCTGATACAAATTCCACAACTGATATCTCGGTTTCCCTAGAAGGAGGACTAATCTCTAGGGTGCTTGCTCTCTGATTGCTCCCACAGACCTATTTTAGGTCAAGTTGAGAAGCAACCTGGTGGTGTTCTTGATGCCTCCTATTTGCCTTTGAGGCCCCCTTCCTCCTCCCCACTTGGCCCATTGCAGCTCCCTCCACCACCCATCCAGCTGCTCTAGTCTTTTGGCAGGGAGAACAATCAACTCATTCACACTAAGGTGTTTGTGACTTAACGCTTTCTCATCCTAGGGCTTTGGAATGTTCAAATATGGGAACAGATGAGGTCAATCTTTAGTCCTGAGGAACACAAACTCAAGTGATCACAGTTCTAGAACAGAGTAGGACCTCAGCAGCTAACTACTCCAGCCTCTTCATTTTACAAATGAGGAAACTGAGACCCGAGGAGGTTAGATGACTTACCAGATGTCACACATGTGAGAAAACTCAGAAGTAGACCTTCAATCCATGGCCTGGCAATGGTGCAATTTCACTTATTAGTGCAAAAGAATTTGTTTTCCGTTCTATCTAACCAGTTGCCAGGTCTTAGCAATTCTGCTTTCACAACAACTTTTATATCTACTCACATAGAACAAGCATAAATCCAGGTTCTCATTAAATCCTGTCTAATCGTCTACACAGCAAACAAACTGATATTTCTAAACACAGGTATGACCATGTTACCCTTGTGCTTAAGAAGTCTCAGTGTTTTTTTCCCTCGATTTGACTTTTAACCCACTTTGTAATCTGGTTCCAGTCTATGATCACACATTATAGTCCCTTAAAACCTCTATAATCCAACCAAAGTGACCTATTTCTTGTTTTGTCTACAAGAAATTGTATCCCCCACCTCCACATCTTTGCCCCAGTATTTGGAATGTACTCCCTCTTTATTTTTATCTCTTGGAAGCCCTAGCTCCCTAAAAAGTCCACTTTCCTTCATTCTCCCAAGAGTTATGCTGACCTGTACATCAAAATAACCTTTTTAAAATACTGACTTATTTGTGTCTATGTTATACCTCATCCAATCCCAAGAGAATATAAACTCCCTGAGGGCAAGGAGTTTTGTCTTTGCTCTTTGTGTATTCAATTCATAGCCTGGGGGGGTGTTGTGGGTTTTTCTTTTTTGTTTTTGTCTGCTGTTTTTAGTGGAGCAGGGGATCCAGATTTGTGATTTCTTTGCTTTAAGGAATTGATAATGAAGAAACCCCTACAAATTGAGTACCTACTCTACAAATTAATTTGACTGAGTTCCCTGAGGGAGTGCATTCAAAGGATAAGTGACTTTCCTAGGGTCACGTCACTAGGATGAATCAAAGGAGGAGTCTTTCTACTGCAGACAGTTCCCTATCTTTAATGTCCTAGGTGTCTGACCCTTGGCAGACTCTCAAGATTTTCCTTGAGGAATTGGATGGAATTGGTTTTTTTCAAGGACATAAATGGCACCTCACACTTATTTGAATTAATACTTGGATCAGATAATCTTTGTCTTCCAGTAGTGTTGTGGGTTGCTGTTCAGCATTGAGTGACTGAACAAAGATTAGAGTTTGGGGTTAATACCATTTCATCCAGGAAAAAGTCACAGGTGACCCTCTAGAGCCCCAATTTGACTTGGCTGATCTTTCCTGAGAGAAGGACAATGGACTTTATTTACTTGGAAATGCTATAGCCAAGAGTTAAGCCTTTGATGTCTCTCCAGAAAAGGCTGGGAGTCCAGTTCTTGTCTTCTGGGTGGCTTGATCTCTCTGTCTCTTGGCGCATCTTCTCAGTATCTCTCCTGGGTACTCACACATGCTGGATGTTTGATCTCTCTTTGCTGATTACCATGGGTGTGGTTGTGCAATTTTCTTGTAGCCTTTTGTACTGTCTTTTAATTACTTCAGTGATTTATTTCACAGTCAAGAAATAGGGCTGATGATAATAAAGATCATTCACATTTCTCTAGGATTTTATAGTTGGTAGAAAGCTTCTTTCACAATACCATTGAGACATCAGAAGTGCAAATGCTCCATTTTACAGACCTGTAAATTGAAATCTAGGTAAAAACTTGACTTGGCCACAGTCACACAGCTAATAAATGTTAAAGCTGGGTTTTGAGCCTAGGTTTTTTGTTTCTAAGACCAAAGTTTGATGGAAATGCAACTCAAGCACTATAAGGAGAATCTCCACTGGGAACCTTAGTCTAGGGACTCAGCTTTGCCCACATGAATTTGAGCTGAAACAACTAGCAGGTTTTCAGAATTGGAAGGTTCATTGGAGTACATGTCCTCCTACCCTTTCCTGTGTAAGATTCCTCACAGGTCATCATCCAGCTTCTGCTCAAAAATCTTAGTGAGGTCAGTTTCCTGCCCTCCTGAAGCTGCCCCTTCCACTCCTGGACAGCTCTCATTGTTAAGAAGTCTGTCATCCCTCCAACCTTAATCCTTCACTTAGGCCACCCTTCCATCTCCTCTATATCTGACTTCTTTCTGGTTTCCTTAAGACTAAAGTACCATATTCTGCTGTCCTCTAGGTTAATTCTGTGCTGCAAATTCACAGAGAAGTGGTTTTCTGGGTTGATTAAATAACATATTTAGTACAGACTCATCCATCCATCTATCCATTCATTCAAGCAAAAATTTATTAAGCAACAGATGTTTGCTAGATGCTGGAGATAAAGTCAAAAACCAGAACTGTCAGTGCTTCCAGAAACTCACATTCTATTGTAAGAAAACCTGTGCACAAATAAGGACATACTCAATATAAAGCAGAAATCAGAACAAAACCTGTGGTTTCATTAGTGTAGGAAATTGCCAGTGAGGAAACGACCTCTCCTGATAGAGATGTTTAATTTCTCTGTAATTAATAATCATCAAGAGTTGCTTGGGGACACTGATAGGATCTAGTCTAGGGTCACACAGTCAGGACATGAAAAGTATAGGACTTGAATCCAAGCATTCCTGATCACAAGGCCACCTTCATACATACTGAGTAACACTGCCTCTTTGATAAAATATATACAAAGTAATTTCCAGCTGGGGAGAAGGGCACTAGTTTATAGGATCATAGATTTATAGCTGAAAGGGCAAGCAGAGTTCATTTAACCCAACGCCTCCATTCCATAGATAAAGAAACTGAGGTGTAATAACTTGGGTGATCAGGGAGATCTTTTGTAGGAGGTGATCTTTCAGCTGAGAGCCATAATGGAAGCTGGCAATTGCAATCTGTCAGTTGGTTAACAAACATTTGTTAAGTACCTACTATGTGTTAGTCACTGAGATAAGTGTTAAGGATATGTAGAAAGGTAAAAAATAGTTTCTGCTTTGTAGGAGCATCTAATGTCCATCAAATGAGGGAGATAGCAGTTAAACAACCATATACATTCTCTGTCTCTGTCTCTCTCCACACATACACACATATATATACACACATACATGTATATATAAATATATTTATATATACATGTGTATATAGGAATACATACATACATGTGTGTATATATGCATATGTGTATGTATATATATGTGTGTGTTTGTGTGTGTGTATATACAGGGGAGATGAAAAGTTATTTCAGATTCAGTCGGTCAACTAATCTTTACTAAATATTATGTGCCAGGCACTGTGTTAAGTGCTAGAAATACAAAGAGAGGCAAGAAAGAAAAAGACCACTAATAAATCTCTTCTGTCAAGGATTTCACAGCGCAATGTGGGAGACAACATGCAAACAATTATATACAAGTGAGACGCAGACAAGATAAACTGGAGATAACCAAGAGGGGAAGGCATTAGTATTAGGGGAGATAGGGAAAGGCTTTGTGCAGGGTTTGAGCTTTTAGCAGAGATTAGAAGGAAAATGGGAAAGTCAGCAGGAGGAGAGGAGGAAGGAGAGAATTTCAGAACTTTGGGCTAGCCAGGAAAAAGCTCAGAATTGGGAGTCTGGTGATAGTGTAGGGGAGGACAACAGGGAAGCTGGTGTCACCAATCATGGAAGTAATATGGAGGTCAAGGGAGAAGGGAGAGTATTCTAGGCAGAGGGAACAGCTTGGGCCAAGTCATGGATGATGGGGATGTTTGTAATGTGAAATAACAAGCGCTTAGTCTGTGCACAAGAGTTTTGGATGGGAAGTAATGAGCAGTGGGCCTAGAAGGTTAGGCTGGAGCCAAGAGAAGGCCTTCCCTCAGTAAATAGCTGTTGATGCAGGCAAATAATAAGCATTGATTCAGTGCTTGCTATGTTCCAGGCACTGCGTAGAATCATAGTGATACATAAATTTAAGCAAATTTAATAGAAAAAGACACAATTTTCTCCAGTTTTTCAGTCACTTCTGCTTACTTTGACTATATATGTACAATATTTATAGAGATACACACATATAATGCATATAAATATACATACATATGTGTATAGAAGTGTGCATACACATATATGCAAGCATGTGTATATATGTACATGCAAATGCATATATGCATATATGTATATAGCAGCTAGGTGGTGCACTGGATAGAGTTCCTGGAGTCAGGAGAACCTCCAAATACAGCCTCAGACACTTATTAGTTGTGTGATCCTGGGTAAGTCATTTAATCTTTGTTTGCCTCAGTTTCTTCAACTGTAAAATGGGGATTCTGGGAAAGGAAATGGCAGATCATTCTAATATCTTTGCCAAAGAAAGCCCCATAATAGGATTAGACATAATGATACATGCGTACATGCTCACATACATATGTGTCTATATACACACATATCTCCAATATAGACATACCCACATATGTATACATATGTATTTTTCTCTATATATATCCAATATAGTCACAAACATATCCATATGTATATGTATGTGTATGTATGTATCCAATATATATACATATCTCATAGATATATATCCAAAATAAAAATATACAACCATAAGTAGGTGTCTCCAAATATATAGCCACATGTGTATATTCTATTACTTATCCATATAATATTAGTAATATTCTATTCATATAATATAAGTAATATTCTAAGTAATTCTATTCATATAATATAAATAAATATTCTATTACACTTATCCATAAAATAAGGTTATTTCTTATATATTATTTTCTTAATTGGCTTTACAAAGCTCTTCTCATTTGATTTTCTAGGAGGAGAGATTTAAATTTGAAAGGGCTCTAAGAAGTTATGTAATTTAACTCCGTCATTCTATAGATGGAGAAACATGGACCCAAAACTTTCCCAAGATTGTACAAATTATACAAGGTAGAGACAGGTTTAAAATTCAGGTCCTCCAACTTTGAACCCAGTATTTCTTCTGGTGTGCCACACTGCCTCCCTTAGCTAGAGTCCAAATCACTGAAATAAGTAACCAGGTCTCATTTATTTTCCCATCTCCCAAGTGCCTAACATGGGACTCTGAATGTATATACTTGATGCACATATGTTTAATTGCATTTTCTGTCTTTTCATGGGTTGCTTACTGACCTGAAATGCTCTCTCTCTTAGCTTTCCTTCTTGAACACCAAAGGCCCGTCTGATGTGAATGACCTTCCTTTCTGATGGCAGTCCTTCCTTCAAATTATGAGTATCTACATAGCTGTATGTATGTTAAATTTCTTCATTAGAAAAAATGTTCCTTGAGAACAGGGACTAGCTTGTTTTGTCTTTGTATCCCCAGCACCTAGGATGGCACCTGCAATAGAAGAGGCACTCAATAACTGCTTGCTGGATTGGATTGAATAAATTATAGATGGATGGCTGACTTTTATGTGCTGTCCAGCTTTGACAGTTTCTAATGCAGATATAGACTAAAAAGAAAAAAAAAGGGGAAGGAAAAGAAAAAAGATTCAGTGGGTCATCTCAGGAGGGCGGTGGTTTCCATTTTCTACAAGCCTTTAGAGTTTCTGTGAATAATTATTGAGCATATTGTAGTGGGAATTGTTCAGGTTTGAGTAGGCCAGACAGCCCCTCCCAAGTCTGAAATTCTGGGATTCCTTGTTTCCAGAGCCATTTCATTCATTGTAAAGGTTGATGTACTGAAAAGCATAGGATATTTCCTTCCCAGAACATGTCAAATTTTTAAATAATAACATGACACATCATGGGGTTTTAAGGTTTGCAAATGACTTCCCATACATTTTTTCATTCATTCCTCTTATAATAATTTCCATTCACCACCACGTCTTAGAATCCGAAGCGTTCTTCAAAGTGCAGCTCACATGCTTCCTCCTATGGGGCCTGGGCATTACACCAAGTTGCCACTCAGGAATTGCTTCCATCCTCCACTTAATTCTGCCTGAGCAAATATGCCCCATGCCCAGCGTGGATTAAATCTCAATGGCCACATCCGTCTCATTCGACAGGCCAAGTTTTTCCTACACACATTTATTCTACTGTCCATACTGGCTAGACTAAAAAACTAAGGGTTTTCTTTTCTTTTTTTAAGGCTGTGTGCAAATTTACTTTTCCCATTCTATTTCTAGTGGGAAAAAAAATCACTTCCTTAAATGGGAAAGTCATTTAATCATGCCCTTCTTGAAGTCTGAATACACTAACTGTATAGACCAGACCACAACATAAGGATTGGACACTCAGATTTTTCCACCTTCTACCATCCATGATCAAGAGAGTTCCATTGTTTGGCCTCTTTTTGTTTGAAGTTGAGGTTGGAGGAGGATGGGTGTTTGGGTGGAGGATGTGGTGTTTCTGGTGTTCTAGAGAAGAGAACTGTGTGCCAGGAAACCCTGCCAACTGAAAGCAAAATGAACATGGAGTATTACGGAAGTTTCATTTCCTGCTAAATTATTCTCTGCAAGCTGTGTAAACTTCTCTCCACTGAACAAATACTCAGAATTAAAAAAAAAAGAGATGCTCTCGTCCTTTAGTAAGGAAATATTCACATCATTTAGGCGGCCAAGCCAAGGCCAGAAGCACTAGCATTTTTTAATGGAGTTTGTATAAGTCATCAAAGACTTTCAGAACTTGGATGAGTGGGCAAACAAGTCTCAAAGTGAGGTTTGTTCTGGAGAATCTCGACCCATGGACTTGACTCTTAAGTTCATTAAATAATAATATTTATTCGACTCAATTCGACAAATGCTAAGATGTTAGATGTGAGCTCCATGAAAACAAAATGAAACAAAAGAACCCTGAACCTTCCCTCAAGAGACTTACATTCTAGTGGGGTAGAACACATACACAAGTAAATAAATACAAACTGAGCACAAAATAACCCAAATGTAGCAGGGGTATGGGAAGACCAGCCCCTTTAAACAAAGCAATTTCCGAAGTATAAGAGTGTTAATAACTGGGGATTAGAGATCAGGAGAGGCTGTATGCATGAAGAAGGTAGCTCCTAAACTGTGCTTTGTATGCAGCTAGGGACTCTTTGAGGTGAATGTGAATGAGTGCATACCAGCCATAGGTGCCATATTGCTCAAAGTCACTGAGGTGGGAGGTGGAATGCAGGGTTGATCAGAATGGATGATGCGTATAGGGGAATGATATGAAATAAGACTAGAAGGTTAGACGAGCGTCAGGCCACAGAGAGCTTTAAATGCTCACATCAAGAGTTTCTGTTTTGTCATGGAGGTCAAGTCCAGTTATCACTTTCTGAATTTTGTTTGGTTTGCTTGTAAGTGTGCCATTTCCTAAATAGACTCTAAAGTCCCTGTGGTCAGGAAATAACCATTTCCACCCATGTCGGAGAAAGGGATTTGGCCTCTTTCTCATGAGTCTCTGTTGTCTGGATAAAACACAAAATTTGCCTTTTGCAATTTAAATATCTTTATAATCTAAGCCCACTCCAACCTCCTGTTCATATTACTTCCCTTTGAAAGTTTCACATTCATGTGTAAGTAGACCTATCAGTGTTCTATCACCTTCATACAGTTTCATAGACAGTACCCAATACTTGGAGGGCTCCTGTTTCATCCCTTCTGCCTCTTAGACTCCCTAAAGACTCAGTTCAGATACCAACTCCCATCTGAGACCTTTTCTGATCCACCTACCCACGATCATTCTCTCCCTCTTTTTTCTGCCTTGTATTCACTTGTGCATTTCTTTTCCTCTCCCCTCCCCCCACCCTTTGCCCCTGGCTGTGGAATTGGTTAAATTCTAGTCAGAGTACAAGTTAGGGTCAAGAACAAGTCATAACCTTGGATGAAGTAGACCACAGGCCACATGAATCAAGGCCAAGTGATGAAGATAAGATGATGTTATCTTCAGAGAAACAGCCGAAGTTAGAGGCATGAGAATGGCAGAAATTCATAAAATAAGCAAACAGATAATCAAGAGAGAGACAAGGTAGACAGGGAACAAAGGACCTACGGGGCTTCCATACCTAGCTAAATTGACTTGTATTTATACCTCCTTCTTATATTGACTCCTAGCTCATGGCCTGTTAGTTCAACTTTTCACTTTGCTCACTGGCAATGAAAAGTTCTCATCAAGAGAAGGACCATTTCTATTTTCTAATTTTCCTTTCTTGTCCCCAGTCCCAGATAGATGAGAATAAGACACCTCAGTATTTCCTGTCTTGCTCAAGTGACCCTCATATCCTAATTTTTAAGAACCACTGGGCCAGGGCCCTCTTGAAAAGGGAGAGAGGATATGCAAAATGGTCAGAAACAAGGGGAAAGGACCCACATGTGCAAAATTAGTTATAAAAACACTTTTTGTTACAGCAAAGAATTAGAAACAGTGTCTGTCCCTTAGTTGGGGAAAGGATGGGATCATGGAATATTATTTTTTTAAGAAATGGCAATTATGACAGATGTAGAAAATCTGGGAATATTTCCATGAAGAGCAGTTGGCCATGGATGATAGACAAGGAGAAAAAGAAAATAAATATTTTAATGGAAATACATATTTAAGAAAGGACATAAGAGGTGATACAGATAAGCAGGACAGTTATATTACTAACATGTAAAATGATAATAAGAATACATATAGTATTATGTATTAATAGAATAGAATACTTATAGTGCTTTAAGGCTTGCAAAGAACTTTATAAGTATCTCATTTTATCCTCAACAACTCTGAGATTTAGTACTATTGCTATTCTCAGTTTATATACAAGGAAACTGAGGCAAATGGAGTATAAGTGACTTGCCTGGGGTCACATAGGTAGGGTATGAAGCTGGATTTTAAGTCAGGTCTTCCTGATAGGTCCAAGGCTTCATCCTCTGTACCATTTAACTGTCTGAAAAAAAAGCATTTATATGAGAAGTTTGTACTTTCGCAAGTAACCATCTTTTTTGTTTTTTGTATATTGAAGTGTTCATGTTTGTTGATGTCTGCAAAGTTCACAAAAAAATAAAATTTGAGGGCTTCCTCCCATAGCTTCCCAATTTATAAACCTAGAAAAGAAAAAAAGACAGTGAAGGAATAATTAAAAAAAAATAACACAAGACAAGAAGGTAGAAACACTGATGAGAAATTTTGATCTCCTACCATAGACACATTTTCAGGCTTGATAAATGTTTTGTTAGCCTTAGTCTCACCTCACCCATGGTAATGACCCTGTTGAGTCTCTTTTTCTTGTTCCCCCTCCCCTGTAGTCCACAAGAGGCAGAAGAAATTAACTTTGTCTAGTCACATGAAGCAAAGGTTATGGGACAGGGAGGCTGAAGATGAAATAATGAGAAATAGCTAGAGGAGAGGGGACTTTAGTGTTCAAAGGAAGGGTGGCTGGAAACTTAGCTCCAGTCTATCCTTTCATTATGTAGTTTGCTGCATGAAGGGAATCTGGACAACTCTTCTCTCTGTTGGGGGCATCTACAATGCCAACTGCGAAAAATGTGATGGATATGACACAGCAATGGAAAGAGGAGGGACCAAACATTCAGATGGGAATCCAGAGAGGTTTCCAGGGGTACAAGAAAGCGTCTGAAATGCAAAAGGGCCAAGAGAAAAAGGTTGACTCTAAGTCTGGCTCCCAATCAGAAGAACCAACAGAGAGAGCCACGAAGAAAAAGAAATAAAAGGCACATCAAAAAATTGAAAAGGCCACTTTAAGAATCATATTATGAAAGAAAATGAATCAATATTCCCTAAATGAAAAAGAGGAACCTAAGTATCCCAGAGATCAGAGAACAAGAAGAAGAAACTTCGGTATAAGAGAGAGGTGAAAGAAAACTCAGAAAATCAGTTTTATAATGGAAAGTAGACTGGGAATCAGAGTTCTAAAAAACAGAATCAATGAAGACGAACAGTTTAGATTGCAAGATGGAGAATGACAGATTTGGAATTTAAAAATATAGAAGTAGATGAAATTTTGGGGGTAGAGAAGCAAAAGACAATAATTTTCAAAGTATATATGATTAAAATGCACAATAAAGTGACTGTGCTTAAAGACAAGATGGTGGAAATAACGTAAAGGATCATAGACATCTCTCCCCAGTAAAATTAGGAAACATTTGAAAACCTGGATAATAGATGGTACAAAATAATACAAGAAAACTTCCCAGAACTTTGGATTAGACCAACAGAAACAGTTATGCTTGAATGTCCAAGATGTATATTTGTGAAATTCAGAATATCAAATGGCAGCTTCTCTTCCAACCTCCCACGTGAGCTGCCAGGAAAAGCCTTCAAGAATGAAGGTACTTTAATTTCAATAGCCCAGGACAACTATGTAGTCATGACAAATCAGAGAAAAGAATGAAATGGTATATTCCACATCCAATCTTTCACCAAGGGCTGACAATTTCATCTTTACAACTATCATCTTGAATCGACCCTTTCGCTCCTCTGCTGCTGTCCCTATCTGGTGTAGGCCCTCATCACCTCACGTCTGGGATACTGTAATAGCTTGTTTGGGGGGGGTTGTTGGTAGTTGACTGCCTCAAGCTTCTCCCCATTCCAGTCCATTCTCCATTCAGCCACTAAAACAATTTTCCTAAAGCACAGATCCGATCATGTCAACCCACTCCAGACTCCCACTCAATAAGCTCCAGTGTCTTCCTATTCACTCTAGAAGCAAGTACAAAATGTTCTGTTTGACAAAGCCCTTCATAATCAACCCCCCTCCCCTCACCTTCCCAGTTTCCTTACACTTTATTCTCTGCCCTTTATTCTATGTTCCAGTGACACTGGGCTCCTGGCTGTTCCATAAATAAGACACTCCATCCTCTCAGCTCAGGGCATTTTCTCTGGCTGTCTCTATGCCGGAAATGCTTTCTCTCCTCTCCTCTGACATTACTAACCTCCCTGTCTTCCTGTAACACCCAACTAAAATCCCACCTTTTACTGGAAGCTTCCAAGTCCTCTTAATTCTAGCATCTTCCCTCTGTTAATTATCTCCTTGTTGTCCTGTCCGTATCGTTCTTTGTATATATTTGTTTGCATACTATTTCTCCCATTAGATCATAAACTTCTTGAGGTAATAAGAATTTTTATTTTTAACCTCTTTTTGTATCTTCAGAGCTTAATTCTGTGCTTGGCACCTAATGGTTTTTTATTGATAGATGGATTCCATAAAGCAAAGGAACCCAAATAGAATAAAAAACCAGTATATTCTGTAAAGCTGAGCCTCTTCATCAGGGGAAAAGAACGGACCTCCTATGAAAGAGAGAGGTCTTAGGCATTTACTTAGGCATTTATATTAGGCATTACTAAGCTATTTGTAAACCGTCTAAATAAGATAAGAGCAAACATAAAAAAGGACAATTATGAAGAAAAACTCACCTATGCAATCAGTTCTCTTATGTTTCTAGCCTATTATTTACTGTTGCGAAGATTCTGGCCTTGCTTGCTTTCCCATGTTCCACTTCTCCTGGCAGACTAGGTTGTCAGAAGATGGTTATTACATTTTCCCCTCAAGGTTCCTGGGGTAACTTTGTTGCTTAGGGGACTTTTCTAGTATGTTAACTCATTAACTCCCATCAGTATGATTCTCTATTGATTTGAAGTTGATGTTGATTAACTAGCTAGAGAAAAATAGCTTTTATTTAGGATTATTTACTAAAATAATTTATTACAACGGTTGATACAAAAATTCCTCAAAATGAGGGACGTGCTCCCGCAGAAGTTCACTTAGCATCTAGGGGAAAGGGGGGCTCAAACTAAGAGAACACAATGACAAAATAATATTTCATAGCCCTTGTTTTCAGCAAGTCCTTTCCCCAATTCACAGGGTCCTTATGACATTCGTCTTAGATAAAGCTGTCCCTTGGACTCCTTGCAGAGTCCTAAAAGTGTCTTTCCTCAGAATATCTAGTCTGGCCTCGGCCATTGATGTTCCAGGAACACTGCTACCAGTTCCTAAGGGAATCCATCCTTCTGAACGTCAGAAGTACTCAAGGTCTTCCTCTGATCAATGGCAGGGGAGATGGATGCTCCCTTTTTCTCCCCTCCTCCAGTCAATCATTTTCTCTCAGGGCCTTGGCAGCAGGTGCTCTTCCACTAGGCTGGTCCACCATGGGACTTCTGGATTCTAAACTAGCTTGCTGCTTTTATCCCAACTCCATATGTGCCTAGTGCTTTAGCCACTCCCAATGTACTTCCTGTAGAGGCATCTCAATTTCATCCAATGACTCAAAATATGCTATTCCTTTCCAACTTGATTAATTGAGTTTTTTGAATAAACTTGATTTACTGATTAAGAAGAGGTGCCTAAGTCTTGTTTGCACCTTGTTTATACCTTTCATTGATGTATTCAATCATAGGTGTAGGCTTTTTCTATTAAATTGGAGTGGGATAGATTAAGGGGTTAAGAAAAGGAAATCCTCAAATTACCATTATTTGGATGGAGAAACATTTTAAATCTCCCAATAATACAGTGTAAGAATAAAGATATTTTCTCTCTTCACCATTACTTGGCATCATTTTAGAAATGCTACCTCAAGCAATGAAAGACAGATATTAAAGGCGTAAACATTAGTGAAGAGGAAATGAAAATTATCCTGTTTCCATACTACATCATGGTTTACCTAGACATCCCTAGAATCAGTAAAGAAGTCCTGGGGATTGACTATTAGATGGCTGTCTTTTCTTCCTTCTACAAAATTAATTTATGAATGAATCCAAGTCAAATTTTAGGTATAGCTAATGATGAGGATTTGTGTGTGTGTGTGTTCATCCTTCATTGCCAAAGAAGATCATGCCATCAGAGAAATAATGACATGACTTGCACTTGACTTTGTTTTGAGTGAGAGAGGGCTGTGCAGGTCACCAGCCTCACTTCTCCTCCAGAGCCATCTGATTCTAGTGACCAGATATTCATCAGGATGACTGGAGATGACCCAGGATGAGGCAATTGGGGTTAAGTGACTTGCCCAAAGTCACACAACTAGTGAGCATCAAGTGTCTGAAGTGAGATTTGAACTCAGGTCCTGCAGACTCCTGCACTGGTGCTGTATCCACTGCACCACCTAGCTGCCAGTAATGAGTAATATGGGCTAAAGGGATGGTACAGACTTTATTATATCCATCACAGAAAATGCACAGGATTCAAGAATTATGTAAAAAGCTTCTAAGTAGGTAAAGGGGTTCTTCTAGGAAGATGATGACATTTTGGGGTCTGCTTAGACATTTTCCATCCTCTCTGACCTCACTAATTAACAAGTTATAATTAGCTCATAACAATAGAATATTTTTCAGGTTGTTGCTCTCTTGTCCCATTTGGCATTACATGAGTTCTTTTATTCCAGTGTGATGTTTTTCCTTCTCTAAGAAGCACAGTGTTGAGGAAACATTCTCCCTCTGAGATGCCTGAACACTTGAACTTGGGAATTCTTAATTTAAACCCTTGGAAACTTTTGAATTTGGGATTATCCAATGGTACTTCCCTGCTCCCTTCCCTGGCCCTAAACCAGGGAAAGCCCATTCTCAAGATCTCTCATCTCACTTTGTATGTAGGTACAAGCAATTCTGCCATGTAATTCTACAGAGACTGTAGTCTCTGACCTGTGCTTAAAACAGGAAATAGCTCGTTTTGTGTGCCAGCACATACAGCTCTGCCATGTAATTCTATAGTGATCTTAGTCTCAAAGCTATGCTTAGAAGGTGGCAAGAGGAGGCCAAGAACTTGAGTTCTAAAATTCTCTCAGGCCACTTAAGCAAGCTCATGCCTACTTTATCTAGGCTCTTCTTCTACATGTCACTGGTACTGCTCTTAGGGGTAGAAATGATCTCCCTTCTCCCATTTCTGCATCTCAGTCTGGAGGTGAGAGGAAGATAGAGCATGAAAATAGTAAATTTGTGTTACAGTTTGTCTTTCTGTGTCATTTTCAAAGCAGACCAATGGCATCACAGATCATATCTAGACTTGTACATGAATTAGATTTAAGTGAGGCAGAGCTGCACAAAATTCTCATTTTCACTCTCTTATCTTGAATTGCTGAAATCCACTGGCAGGACAAAGGTCAAGATGACTGGCAATGGCCCAGGATGCAGTGAATGACCTTGGTGTTTTTGATGCTCTAAGTACTAACTGCCTTCCTGACCACTAGAACAAGTTGTTCCCATCCTCCCATTCTGCCAGGGATAGTCTTTTCATGCTTGGGGTAGACACTCTCTTGCTCCAGATCATTAACAGCTTCCAGGCCTATTGGTTGCCCATGATCTCACAGAGCTTGTGTGCTAAGATAGTTTTATTGGGGTATGGCTGCTGCACATACTACAGTTTCTTGGAGGTACAGGTGAGAGTTGAGTGACAGAGAGGTAGACACCAAAGAGAGATGAGCCATGGAGGTTGGGGTGGCACAGAAGTATCTTTTTTGACATCTTCCCTAATTCTCCCTTACTGGTTGTCTTGAACGCAGCAGTGGTAGTAATAAATCGGTTACTAACTAACAGTGGCTGAGGGGATGCTTGCTCAATCCCAAATACTTTTTATTGCAAGGGAGAGTTCAGTTCCTGGGGAGAGAGACTGTCGGGGTTGGGAGACATATCCAGAAAATATTATGATGTATAACCTTTTTTAAAAATTAAGACCACCAGTAAAATTGATGTGAAGGTAGAGAGTTTCAGTTGCATATCATGCAATATAATGAGGAGAATCGTTTCAATAAGAGGGTGCATGAGGAGGATTAATTCTAATAATAACCATAATCATTTTAAAATCTTTTTTGGGTTACTTTAGTATTAATAATTTAGAAATAACGAGTATAAATAAATAGCTTTAAGGTTTGCAAAGAGCTTTACAAATGACACCTCATTTTCACAACAGGGAGGTAGGTGCTAGCATTAGTATTATACCTGTTTTATAGATGGGGAAACTGAGGCAGATAGAGATTTAGTGATGACCAGAGTCATAACTCTCATAAGTGTCTGAGGCTGGATTTGGGTTCAAGTCTTCCTGACTTCAGACTCAGGCCTCTATTCACTGCACTACCTAGCTACCACTGGCATCATCAGGTAGGGTGATGGATCAGAGAATCTGAACATAGATCATTTAAGGGATGGTTCCACAAGTGCAGTAATTTGAGGCAGAGGGTATGGAACAGGGTGGCCACTATGGGCTGAAAAAAATAATATAGTATAGTTGGCAAGATATTCAGATTTTTGAGAGCTCTAAATCTCTAAAGGATTTCTTCTAGTTACAGGAGTGGATGCCTTGGGATTTATATGTAAATTGTCTGATCAATCAATATCATTTTACTGTAACTGCAATGTATGACCATGTTGCTCCTTCTTCGGTTACCTCCCCAAACTTGGTGTTCAAAGACTTACAGACTGAGTCTCCAGACTCTAGGGGAATAGTCTGTGGGCCAGATCTAAAACTCACTCAAGCCCTATCCCTAACATACCAACATGTCAAGCATCTGTGAGAACCCTCTACACCAGCATAGATAGTAAGTTGGCCAGATATTTGCAAGAAGGCGTAAGAGAGTGACCCCATGGTTCATAGAGGGAGCCAGCTCACAGCTAGTGAGCTTTTAAAGTTAGATTTGAGTCTGGCCTTGACTCCAAACTCAACACTCGCTTTGCTACACGTGATGTTTCTCTAACTTTTGTATTTGCAGGTAGTAAATTAATTGATCGTTTCTTGTTGAGTCATTTTAATCATTTCTGCCTCTGTGATAACCCAAGGCCAGATTGTGATTTGTCCATGTTATTACCAGGTAGGTGAACAGAGAACTAATGATTGTGATCTATATTTAGTTGGGACATTAAAATAGATAAATAACCCTTCAAGTTGGGTTGTAAGTAAGGTTTTCCTTAGTACAACCAAGGCTTTTCCCAAGGAGTTGACATTTGAGGATACTGACAGAAACATAGAAACATGAGCACAGTGCACTAGAAAGAACACTAGTTTTATGATAAGAATATCTGGGTTTAATTAAATCTATGCTTATTATCTATGTGTTCACCTTCATTTTTGTCATCCACAACACGAGTAGGTTGGAACGAATGACTCCTCGATTTCGACTCTGGCTGCTCCAGAGCTTATTACCTACTAAGCAAGAATGATTAGTTAGGTACCATATGATCTTGGTGACTGCCCCCTAGATAAGTTGTCAGTCTGGTCCTGTTCTTTAACAGTCAATAGATTCTCCAATTGTTCTTATGCTTTTTGAGGAGACTTTATTGAAGTGTTTTTCCATGGCGGCTTTTTGAAATTTCATTTCACATCAATTGCTGTGAACACAAGAATTTCTGGTTGTGGCTATTGTGATGTGTTTCATATGACATGAATATCCCTTGTGCTATTAACGCCATGCTGATCTCTTAGTAATTTAGGTGACTTTTTATGACTGTAAGATGCAGAGTTAATGCAGATATGCGTTGGTGGAGGGAGTTTCTTCATCTGAGAGTTCCCTATACTAAGCACTTTAAAGACGTAACTTCTTTACCTTTGTCTATGAATGAAGAAGTTAGATCTCAGAGAGTTCAAATGAGTTGCTCATTATCACACAGATCATCAAATATTATCAGTGGGACTAGGGGTTGATTCTCTTGACTCTAAAGCATTATAGTGGGATATTTTGGCTAGCCACCTATGTAGAATCACCTCTCCCTGCCTTTTGATTTTATGATGGATAAATCCCAATGATTTCTTATACTCAATCTTCAAACACAGAGATAATCAGCCATTGTACTTTCCCCAGCTGACCTCATTAGCTTTTTGATTTTTATTCTAGGTGTTTCTAATGTGGTATAGCAGTTAGACAGATGAACTCGAAGTCCAGATCTGGGTCCAAATGCCCCTTTTGGCACTTCCTAGCTATAAGTTGCATAAGTTGTGTGAGTCTTGGGGAGTCAGGAGATCCGGTCCCAAGTCCCAGCTGTAAGACACAATAGACTAAGTGTTCACGAACAAGTCATTGATAGTTTCTACTTAACACGCTATTGTGAGTTTCACATTAGATAATCTAGATAAATACCTTTGTAAACTGTAAGATATTATGTAACCATCAGCTATTATTATTGCTAATATTAATAACAGCAATAAGAATAAATACTGTGAAAATCCATTGAGCAATGCAGGAGAGTAGCAGGGTAGTGATCATCCAGGACAATTTCTATCTGAACTGCCTTAAAAAAGATGAGAAGATGAAACTAGTAGTAACCAAGACAGTTTCCCATGGATGTAATCATCTGAGTTTCCCTATGAGTCATCTGTTTCTTTGTGATTCAGAATACTTCCCTGTAGACTGTTCTCTTCTGGGGCAGACCCTCTAGGGAAAAACAGCTAGCTGTCTTACAGGAATAGCCTTTGATCTCAATACTGTAAGGAACTACAGAGACGTGTTTTACATGCACAGACTGGAGTCAGTGAAGCTCAGGGACCATCACGTTGAGCACTGGTGGCAAACCACAGCTGACAGTGATGGATGACTGGCATGAGATGGTGCTTCTGTAAAAACATGGCTACCAGCAATAAAAAGGAGGAGGGAAAGATGTTTTCAGGCAGTCATTGATGCATTTAATTGTATTTTAAATGCACAGACATGTTCAGTACAGGTTGAACCCAAGCTCTTTGTCCCTCTTCTCCTGAACAGCAAGAATCATTTATGGGAAGAGACCTGCGTAAGAGATTAGAAGAATGGGGGTAGGAGAAGAGAGGGTGTGGTGCCGTGGAAAGAGACATGATACCTAAAGAGAAAGAGATTGATGTAGGTTTCAAGTGGGCCCATACATTTCCTTTCTGCACCTTAAAATTCTCATCTTGGAAATGAGGAAGACGGAGTTGGATACCTCTATGGTTGCCAAATGATCTCTGACTTAAATGTCTGCCACAGTGGACTCGAGGAAATTTGCCATCTCTCTCCCCTCTTCTATATGTTGTTCATTTGGAGATTTGTTGAACAAACATAAATTTTTAAAAATTTTATTTTGAATTTATGCAATAAAACAAGCATTTCCATAACATAGTACAGTAAAAAAAATGATAGCATTTGAAAATAGCAAACATACATTAAGTGACTTCTCTGGTCTCCATCCTCTTTCCTCTTCAGGTCATCCTGCACAGAACTACCAGTAGATATTCCAAAAGCATAGATCTGGTCATTCTTATGAAACTCCCAGGACTTCCTATTGCCTATAGAATTAAATACAAGCTCTTCTGTTTGTTAGTACTTAGCATAGTGCCTGTTCTTTCTTTCCTTCCTTCCTTCCTTCCTTCCTTCCTTCCTTCCTTCCTTCCTTCCTTCCTTCCTTCCTTCCTTCCTTCCTTCCTTCCTTCCTTCCTTCCTTCCTTCCTTCCTTCCTTTCTTCCTTCCTTCCTTCCTTCCTTCCTTCCTTCCTTCCTTCCTTCCTTCCTTCCTTCCTTCCTTCCTTCCCTCCTTCTTTCCTTCCTTCCTTCCTTCTTTCTCTTCCTCTATCCACATGGGAAATCATATCCTTGGATATGAGTGCTTTGTGTAAAGGAATATAAATTTTGATCACTTACAATTTGCAAAATATCTTGCAGTTTAGGGACTAGATTTTTTTTCTTCCCTACTGAGTTATTCTATCATAGTTTTGTTTTTCTCTGAAAAACTGAGTCAATTAATCCTTTTTGTCATTTATTTTTTCATTTCTGATTTCTGGAAAACCAGACTTTGATAAAGTCAATTGAGATTCAAAAGGAGCTACTGCCTTTAAACTCAAATCAATCTGTCTCTCACTGATTGGCCAATAATAGGTTCCAGACCAAGCCTCCTTTGATCATTGTTTAGATTTTGATGGCTCAGAGTGAGTGTAAATAGCAATTGCTTCTGTTCTGGCCAGAAACCCTGAGGGTCTGCCTTGCCCAGTTTTATTTATTTATTTTCTGAGAAAATAAACTAAGCCATCTTTTGCCTCAATTTTTACTTATCCTTAATTCACTGAATGGGTGTTGCTCAGACAAACTGGGACTTGGAAAAGACCTTAGCTAAAAAAGACTAAGGTCTCTCACTGCATCTGGGGCCATCTCCAGTCATCCCAACCTACGTATTGCCACTGGACCCAGATGGCTCTGGAGGAGAGATGATGACCTTTCCCAGCTCTGCCTCTCTTAAGTACAATTCGCTTGCAAGTCAAGACATCGTCTTCCTGATGTCACCGGTCCTCTTAGGGAACATAAGAGCTAACAGTAAGAAAAGCAGCATGGTGCTTGGCACAGAGCAGGCATTTAGTAATTGATTATTTCTGGCTGTTACTGCTATTTAATACTCTTAACAATTTGACCCCGCTTTGCTCTTCTAGGTTTATTTCCCATTACTACTCTTTGCACACACTTGGACACAATCAAACCGATCTCTTTGCTATTCCTTGCCCAGAACAGTTTCCTCTTCTGTCTTGCCCTTTAATGACTCTGACTTCTTGAAAGCATCAAATGCTATATCAAGATCTTTCCTGGTTCCCTCAATTGTTAGTGCCCCCTCCCACAAATTTTACTCAATATTTATTTATCTCTGTACATTTTCCCAAAGTAATTACAATCGTTAATATTTATATAGCACTTTAAAGTTTTCAAAGTGATTTGTAAATATTATCTCATAGTAAAGGCCATTATTGCCCCCATTTTATATATGGGGAAACTGAGGCTGAGGGGTTCAGTGACTTGCCAAGAGTCATATAGCTAGAAAATATGAGGATGGATTTGAATTTAGTCTGCTGAGTTCACATCCAGCATTGTAGCAACTGCTCCACCCAGCTAAGCTCCTTTTGGGCAGGGACTGCTTTGTTTTTGCCTTTGTATTTCCAGATCTGTTGACTGCACCTGGCACAGCACGTAGCTGACATGAGGGAAAAGGGAAAGAGATACTAGAGATGATTCTAAGTTTAGAGATCTGTGTATGTGGGAGAAAGGCAAAATAACATGATGGGAGTCTTGAATTTAGCTTAAATTTTTAGAAAATGAAGAAATTCCAAGATTTTTTTTTCCATTTTCCTTTTTTTAATCAAATACAGTATAATGTGGTTCCAGA
Source organism: Bettongia penicillata ogilbyi (assembly GCA_023548195.1). Classification (NCBI taxonomy): domain Eukaryota; kingdom Metazoa; phylum Chordata; class Mammalia; order Diprotodontia; family Potoroidae; genus Bettongia; species Bettongia penicillata. The sequence continues at coordinate 14,375,048 of JAJHZJ010000257.1, forward strand.
CTTTTTAGCGATATGTTATTCCTCAGTATTTAAACCTCGAAAAATCGATGGGTTATTGTATTGTTGGTGTATTTTTAACGGAATGAGAAGATCTTTGCCATCCATTAATAGGCTTATGTGCCCTGCTTAAGTCACATGGAAGCCTAAGTCACATAAGCTTGTCACATGAAGCCTGTGGTAGGAGGAGCTTGCTGAACAGCTGTAATGGGAATGGGTGGAACAGGAAGAAGCATGATTGGAGCAAAGTTGAGAGGAAGTTGGTCTGACTGGTCAGAGCTGAAAAGGACAGAAGAAGCAGGAAGCTGGCTGTGAGTGAGAGAATGAGGCTGTTTGTGGGAAGGCTTGATAAAGACTTCTTGCTTACTATAATGAATTTCTTTGTTACTATGATGGATTTGGCTTTCTGGTGTTTGAATAAATGTTTTAGTTCTGCCTTCCATGTGGAAAGTCTGTTGCGTTTTGTGATTTTGAACTGTGCTGGCATATTCATGGCTGCCATAAATCGCATTGGCTCTACATTGAGCTGTGGGGTGTGGAAGTCAGTCTTGAGTCAAGATGAAAGAGGACTTTACTTGGACACTGTGTGTTGATTAAGGAGATTGTCCTTACAGAGACCTAGGGGTGAATGATGTGATATTCTCTGCTACCCCTTATGGATTCATCATGCTAGAGATGGAACCCACAGGTCAGTATTAAAAAGATTAGAGACTAGGATGTATTCAGCCCCTATCTTCTGTCATTACATACATGATCGGGAGGAACCATGGTGTAGTGGATAGAATACTGGAGCAGGACTCCAAAAACCTGGATTCAAATCCTGGTCCTTGAAACCACCCCCACTCTCTTTTATTTTAAGTCTCTCCCTATCTCCTGGCCACTTTGTACAGTCCACAAATATGCTCATTCCTCCCCATCATAAAAAAACCTTCACTTAATCCATTCAACCCTGCTTGCTATCATCCCATGCCTCTTCTCCCTTGTTCTTTTAAACTCTTTGAAGGTGCTGTCTACAATATCTGCTTCCATATCCTTTCCTATCAGTTTGTTAACCCTCTACAATCTGATCATCATCGCTCTTCTCTTAATGGCTAAAAATGTAGTCTTTTCTCAGTCCTCATACTTTTTGAACTCTCTACAGGTTCTCATACTGTTAATCACCCTTTTGTCTTTGATACTTTGTTTTTTGTAGATTTTTATGGCATTATAAAAATAATAATCCTGTTGTTATTATATTAATCCTCCCTATCTCCCTGACCACCCTGTCTCAGTTTCCTTTGCTGGGTCTTTATCCATATCACTCCTGCTATCAGTGGGGGCATCCCCTAAAAACTCTACCTTGGATTGCCTTCTATTCTCTGTCAATACCATTTCATTAAGTGATCTCATCTTCTGTTACAGATTTAATTATCATCTCTAAGTAAATGATTCACACATATGCTTATTCAGCCCTAACTTCAGTCATATGCATTCACCTGCCTACCAGAGATATTGAACTAGATGTTCTCTAGACATCTGAAATTCAACAGGTCCAAAATTGGTCTCATTATCTACTTCCTGGATAAGCCCTCCTCTCTTCCTTGATTGCCAGTACTGTTGAGGGCACCACCGTCCATCCTCCCAATCACCTAGGCTATCAACCTTGGGACCATCCTCTGCTCATTCATTTTTATCCACCACATCCAATCAACTGCCAAATTCTCTCATGCCCTTTCTACCATTATAATATCTCTCATAAATGTTCCCTTTACTACTTTGACCCTACCACCATTCTGGCATAGATTTTCATCGACTCATACCTAGATTAACCTTCTAATTGTTTTCCCCATATCGTCTTTGCCCACTTGAGTACTTGCTCTACTCATCTGTGAAACTGATCTTCCTAAAGTTCAGGTCTGATCCTGTCAGCTCCCTATTCAAAAACTCTTTTGTTCTTTAGTCACGTCCAGCTCTTCAAGACCAATCTGGGGCTTTCAATGATGTAAAAAGAGATGATATATGTGTGTACACACACGTACACACACACGCACACACGTATACACAAGTACACACACGTACTCACACATACACACACACACATAAGTATTGTCCTATATGGGAATCCTTAACTTCCTTCAAGTCTGTCTTACAAGTAGCTATTTCTGCTCCCCTGAATTGCTACTATGTTTCATTTTCTTTATAAACTACCTTTATTACACTGTACATACTCAGTGTCAACTTCATTGTCTTATGTACATATTCCTCAATTAAAATGCAAGCTGTTCATTGGAAAAAATTAATTTTTTTTTTTTTGCAGGGGCAGGGAAAGGGGGATTAGGTTACTAGCACCTAGCACAATGCCCAGAAGGTGGTAGAGGCTTAAAATACTAACTGATTGAATCCCATGCAAAGTTGAATATCGTAGAAACCGAGGGAAGAGACAAATGAAGGTCTTTCAGAGAAGCTGAGGAGGAAAGTGAACTCTCATTAGACCCTGGGCATCAGGGAAAGCACCATGATGGAGGCAGCCTGTGAGCTGGGCTGTGACAGTAGGATTTCCTCAGTCATGAGATGGAAAGACCTGAGGCAATGTTTGAATTTAAACCTTAGCTCAAAGCAGAAAGTTGAAGTACGCAATACTTGGGATTACATATAGCTTCAAATGCTCCTTGGTAGTACAATCCTTAGGAAGTTGCTTAAACACTCTCTGCCTCAGTTTCCTCATCTATAAAATGGGAATCTTAGTACCTACTTCATGGAGTTGTAGTGAAGGTCAAAGGAGAAAGCATATGTAAAGTACTATAGAAATCCAAGCTTTTATGAGTAGAGAAGAGAGTACTGGGCCCCAGATAGCTAGGGGAATCCAAATTAAGTAAGTGTATGAGCACTCCAAAAGCTTTGACTTATTTTCACAGCTGGATCAGCCAGCTGTGCTCTCCTTTCAGTCATTTTTGAACCTTGACAAGTCAGCTAGGCCTGTGACCTTGTAAGGATTGTCCTGGTCTGCAGTTGGGGATGCTCATCTGATCATAGATTTAGAGATGGAAAACACCTTAGAAATCACCAAGCCCCAATCCCCCATTTTAGAGGTGGGCAAAAAAAGGCAAAAAGAGCTTATGCTGTGGGGCAGTTGGTGAACTTCCTGCTCATTTCCCTTATCTATGAATGCCAGCATATATCCCCAGGTCCCTCCCCATCTTTGCTAATTTTCTGGTTGCCAGAGATGAAGAGATTAGAGGGGAATCTAAAAAAACACTTTGTTGCTCTTATTTGTCCAACCAGTGCTGTTTTCAGAGCCCCCGGAGTTTGCCCTTGGCATAGGGTGAGACCCATACCAGCCAGTTCCCTGGGCTGGCCTGATTCCTACAATAGCAGCTCATTTCTGCTCAGACGTTCCAGCAGAAACAAAATGTGCCTCGGTGCGCCTGCCCAAGGATAGATTCCCAGCCACCCTAGCTCCTAAATGGTCTAGTGCTTAGCCACAGGGTACAGTTAGCACTTCATCAAAGACCACCTGCCTCAGGTTCCAGATTTGGCAGAGGCTTATTCTACCTTCACAAGTTCATAGCAAATCCTTTGGAAGAGAAAAATCCCTGTTGCTTAGAGCATCCCTCTTCTCTCTGGGTCATAGATGACACAGTCCTTGTCACAGCCTCTCTGGGCATTTTAGTTGACAAACCTTGTGACAGCTGCTGCTTCCATCCATCTCCTCCCTTCTTTTTGAAAAGGGGGCACAGTCATTATATCTGACCACTTTGTAAAGTGCATAGGGTAAGAGCTGTTTGGTGTCACTTCCAATTTCATAATGCTTGCTTCATGTTCCACCCAGCATCCATTCAGGTCATCTTGCCAGCTGTCCTGCTTCTCCTAATTGAGGCCAATCCATTGCACACTGGACTTGGGTTTCTGAATACTACACTCCCAGAGTCCATGCCTCCAAATCCTTGGGGAAGTTAATTCACTCATCTTTGAAACTCTCATCTAAGTCTATGCTTTCTTAATTTGTCACTGAATGAAAACAAATTAGCCAACTATATCTGCAAGATGGCTATAGATCCCAGATCCCAGATTACATTTTACCTTCACATCTTATTCAATCATGTAGCTGTCCACTAAGCTCATCTCATTATCTGTGAGTCACTAAACACACCTCCTTTCCATACTTTCTCCCAAACATTTTCTACCATTTTTTTTTTTTGCTCTGGTCATAGTAACCAAATCAAAAGTACCTTTTCTTTTGAAATCTCCTATCTGGGCCATGACTCCCCATATGTTTTGTCTTCCTCATTGAAAAGTGAACTCTGAGGACAAGGATTATATCTCTATGTGTATTCATGACATTGTTACTTAATTCAATCTCTGTCAGGTAGTAAGTACTTAATAATTTTCATCTATCCATTCATCTCTTTGCAAAAGGTTGTGTTTTGTAGCTTTTAAGGTAGATGAAAGTAGTGTGGGAATGGGGAAGGGGATCCTCAGAATTCTATTCTAAAATGTGTGCATAGACAGACAAGTTTGGTATGAGGTCTCCTCTGACTTGTCAACCCAGAACAGTTGTTTGATTCTACCTGGCCATAGATAAAGACAACAGTCTCCAGAGAGGTTCATGCACTCTCAGAACACAGAATATGTAATGGATTTATCTCCACTGAACCAGTGTCTCATTTGCTGATACACAGCTTCACTAGGAGTAAGCAGAACCTCTTTTGGGCAAGTGTTAGAAAATAAATTTAACCAGCAAGTGATGCTGTGAGCCACTAGCCTGATCCTACTTAACAGGAAAGTTAAGAAGTAGGGTGAATCTCATGCTTATGAGTGTGTACATTCACATAACTGATTAGAACAGCTCTCTGGTTCTCAGAGAATGGATAAACTTTTCTCTCCCAGCTTTGTCTCTCTCTGGATGGCTGCACCAGCTGATCTGCTTTGGAAATATAGTTAACGGATTTACCCAATGAACATCAAGTCCTTTTCCTCCTCACATTAGTCATGTTGTGAAAGAAAAAAAAGCAAGAAAAATAAAGTAAGAGAAAATATGCTTCAGTCTGTACTCAGAATTCATTAATTCTGTCCTGGGAAGTAGATAGTATTTTTCATCAGAAGTCCTTTGGAATTGTTGTGGATCATTGTGTTCAGAGTAGCTAATACTTTCATCGTTTATTGTCATTATAATATTGCTGTTACTGTGTATGATATTCTCCTAGTTCCACTCATTTTATCTGGCATAAGATCATATGTCTTCCCCGTTTTTCTTCTACAATCATCCATATTGTTATTTCTTATAGAGCAGTAGTATTCCATCCCAGTCATACACCACAACTTGTTCAGCCTTTCCCAAACTGATGGACATCCCCTCAGTTTTGAATTCTTTTTTTAACCACAAAAGAGCTACTATGAATATTTTTGTACATATGGTCCTTTTCCTTTTTTTTGATCTCTTTCAGGTACAGACCTAGTAGAGGTATTGCTGGGTCAAAGGGTATGTTTAGTTTTTATAGCCCTTTGGTCATAGTTCAAAATTATTCTCCAGAATAGTTGAATCAGTTCTCAATTCTACCAACAGTGTATTGGCGCAACTATTTATTCTATAGCCCCTCCAATACTTGTCATTTTCCTTTTCAATTATGGAAGCACATCTGAGGGGTGTGATATGGTACCTCAGAGTTGTTTTAATTTGCATATCTTTAATCACTAGGAGAGTTAAAAACATTTTTGTATAACTATTGACAGATTTGATTTCTTCTGAAAATTCTTGTTCATATACTTTGACCATTTATTGATTAGAGACCTTATGTTTAAATCTTATGTTTACAAATATAACTTAGTACTCTCCATATATATAATATGTATGTGTATATGTATGTATACATGTATGTATGTTTACATCTATACATACACACACACACACACACACATATATATATATGGAGAGGGAGGGAGACAGAGAGAGAGACAGAGAGAGACACAGAGAGAGAGAGACAGAGACAGAGAGAGAGACAGAGAGAGACAGAGAGAGACAGACAGAGAGAGAGGTCTATATCTATATAGATATGGAAAAATGAGACCTTTATGGAACATTGTAGCTTCCCTCGCCAATTTCTTGCTTTCCTTCTAGTTGTAGCTGCATTCACTTTGTGCAAAGTCTTTTTACTTTAATATAATAGCATTTATCCATTTTCCCTCCTGGGATCTTCTCTGACAATAGTCTGGTCATAAACTCTTCTGCTCCATAGATCTGATGGTATTTTTTTCCCCATGCTCCCAGAATTTGCTTTATCACCCTTAAAGATATCTAAATCATGTGCCCATTTTGAGTTATCTTGGTATATAGTGTAAGATGTTGGTCTCTGTCTAGTTTCTCTGCCAGACTGCTATCCAGTTTTCGCAGCAGTTTTTATTGAATATTGGGTTTTTTTCCCCAATAATTTGGATCTTTGGGTTTATTAAACATTAGTACTGTGGTCATTTACTTCTGTATATTGTGTGCTTGATCTATCCAACTGATCACCATGAGCATCTGCTCTTGAACCTCCAATACTGGCCTTGCACTGCATCTCCCTGACCTTACTATGGTTTATTAAACCTTAATTACCACAATGAAATTCCTCCCACAAAGAATAGACATTTGAGACTGTGTATATCAGTGTTGAAATAGAAGTGGATCCCTTCAGATTTCATTTTCACTTAGAGAACCACAAATTAATATTATCTTTGTTGCATTATATCTTTATTTGTTTTACTAAACATTTTCCAATTACATTTTAGTCTGGTTCTGACCCACTTAGGTCCATTTGTGGCCTTGGCCATGAGTTCAACATCCCTGGTATACAGACTTTCACTCTTGACGGGAAAACAATAAAGAAAATAGCAAATCGTAAGCACTTGACTGTATGTCTTTGTGCCTTCAGCCTTTTCCAGATCCATGAATACTGTAGGCAGCTAACAGACTACTGTGAACTCAGCAGTTTTAGGGAGGAGACAACTTACTTTATTTAGATTCCTAGGGCTTCATTGCCAGCAAATGAAAGAAAAAGAGTACAGGGTAAACAGCTCTGAGGTACAACCTCACGCCCATCAGATTGGTTAACATGACAGAACAGGAAAGTGACAGTCCTCAACCAGTGCTCTACTCTTGCTTCTACTACTGACTGTCTTTAGATGAAGATTCAGGAATTCAGAACCTGAGAGTCAGCTTCTTAACCACACAGGGAAAAAGCTCTTGGATCTATGGCACAGAAATTCCTATAATCTGTCCTTTTCTATTTAGTCTACGGTGGCTGGTAAAGTCCTTCCAATCCAGAAAAAGGCAAGCTGGGCATGGAGATGCACTTTCTTTGTGCCACTCACAACCTGGCTTCCTCAACATCTATCTCTGACCTTGAATCCTTTAGTTAAAATTTTGAATGGCTGAGATGTTTATCATATTCCCTATGCTCGTTCCAATCTTTAGCTGAGTTTGACTGCTTCCTCCTCCTCCTTTTATCCTTTCATCTTGGGGGAGGGATGGGAAAGGAGGAGGCAGAGCACTGCATCATAATAATTCTCACTTCTGAAGTCCTTCCGAGATTTCTGCTCCCTCCCTGAAGTAGGTTCACCAAAGATGAGTTTATGCAATTTTATGGATGAGGAGAAGCAAATGATATCTGAGGTGAAATAGAGTAGAACCTCTCTGCTAGAAGGAGAGCAAGTTTCTCCAGTAGCTTAGTGTAATGAACCTTAATTAATGAATGAGGCTAAAGAGATGGTCATTGCGTCTCCCCAGTTTATTCCATGTCAGTATACCAGAGGGAACAAGAGATGTCATATTTGTTACTGTCACAATACTGAGTGTCCTAGAAGTCAGCAAAAAAGTCCAAAACTCAGGCCCTTCTCTTGAAGGTACTATAATCCAACTGCGGAAAAGAGATTGGTACCTGTGAAATCATTGTACACCAGACAGAATATAGCTAAGTGCCCCAAGGGCAACTTTCCACAGTTCTAGGCTATGAGCAGAGATGGCAAGATGAATGAGAACTGAAATGGTCAAAATGACTGGGTCATCTTTCAGACTGGGCTTTGCAAGTAATATATCCTTAGACAAATCTCCATACCTCTGCAAGCCTCAGTTTCCTCACTGTTCACCATTAAAATGGATGTGTTCATATCTGTACTCTCTACCTCCCAGACATGGGGGTGGGTGTGGCAAACATTAACGTACTACAAATTAACTGTTTTATTTTCTATTTTTTATTCTATTCTATTTATATTCTATTTTTTATATTCTATTAACTTTATTCTATATATTTTATATTTATATTCTATTTTATATATATCTATTTTATCTATCTATATCTATTTTATATATTATAATATATAACTATATTATATTTATATTCTATTTTATTCTAATATATTTTATTTTATTTATTTATTCTAATATATTCTATTTTATATTCTGTTTATATTCTATTGACAGCAATAGCAACAGCATGAATTCCTTCCATTTCTGTAGCACTGTCCAGTTGGGAAGAGGCTCCTCTATACACTATATTGTGCAGTGATGTCCATGATCCTTTCCTTTCCCTTCATTTATTTCATAGCTGAGGGTTTTGTACATTGTCTATGTCTCAGCTTCCTTATTAGTGTTGACAAATCGTGTTCTTCTGACCTTATCTTCTATTTCAACATTATTTGGAAAAGGCACAGAGAAGGGAGATGGAGAGTCCTGTGTGAGGACTGCAAGAGGGTCAGCTTGATTGGACCACAGAGTGCATAAAGTGGATTCAGACACGAAGAGGTGTTGCTGGAAGCCTTCTGTGTTTCCAGACATCTAGCTCTTCTCTCTATAACCAGAGGTGGGGATGAAGGGATTATGATAAAGCTGCATGATGTGAGGGGGGCAGGATAAAGGCTTTGGGAAGTATATATATATATATATATATATATATATATATATATATATATATATATATATATATATATATATATATATATGTATTTGAAGATCTGACCAAGGCCTTTGACACTGTTAGTCATGAGGGTTTATGGAAAATTACGTCAAAATTTTGTTGCCTGGAGAAGTTCATCAGTATTGTACATCAATTTCATGATGGAATTCTTGCCTGGGTTCTGGACAGTGTACAACGTTCTCATGCCTTCCTAGTCACCAGTGGAGTGAAACAGGGCTGTGTGTTTGCTCCCATGCTTTTTAGCACGATGTTTTCAGCCATGTTGTCAAATTCTTTCAATGAGAATGAACACAGCATCAGGGTCAGCTACTGTACTGATGGTAAGTTCTTCAATTTGAAAAGGTTACAAGCCAAGACCAAAGTGAAGGGAGTGTTGGTGCATGATGTTCTGTTTGCAGATGATTGTGCACTCAGTGCAGCCTCTGGAGATGAGATGCAACAAAATATGGATCAATTTTGTGCTCTATGTGCTAATTTCGACCTAATAATTAACACCAAGAAAACATAGGTGCTCCATCAGCCACCACCACACCATCCATATGTGGAACCATTGGTTATAACAAATGGAGAAGTTTTGAATGCTGTGGATATGTTCACTTACCTTGGTAGTGTACTTTCCCGGGATATACACATTGACAACGAGTTTGATGCACGCATTGCCAGAGCTAGCTCAGTGTTTGGGAAGCTCCAAAGAAAAGTTTGGGAGAGAAGAGGTATTAGACTGACTACCAAACTGAATGTCTACAGAGTTATTGTGCTGACCTCCTTGTTGTACACCTGTGAAACATGGACAGTCTACCAGCTCCATGGAAGGAAAGTAAATCATTTCCATTTGAACTGTCTTAGAAAGATTCTGAGGATTATCTGGCAGGATAAGGTACCAGACACTGAAGTCCTTGTTGAAGCTGAACTGCCAAGCATTCAAACTATGCTTTAGGGAGTGAACACAACTCTGATGGGCTGGTCACATTGTTCAAATGGAAAATACATGCTTGCCAAAAAGACTATTTTATGGAGAATTCACATGGGACTAGAGATCACATGGTGGCCAGAAGAAGAGATACAAGGACACTCTCAAGGTCTCTCTCAAGAGCTTTGGATTTGACTGTGCAACATGGGAGACACTGGCACAAGACTGCTCAGTGTGCCCATATCAGAAAGGATACTGTACTCTTTGAGCAAAGCAGAATTAAGACAGCACAAAGTAAATGTAGGATGCATAAATCTGGAGTATCCACCCCCAAAATTGATATGGACTATGTACCAAATCTGCGGTAGAGCATTCCGAGTTCATATTGGTCTGATCAGCCACACTGAAATTTCACTTCATCATGGTGATGTCATTTTGGTCTTCTTTGAGAACAAAGGACAACAACCAACCAATATGTATATGTGTATGTATATGTGTGTATACATAAGTGTGTGTGTGTGTATATATATACACATATATACACATACACACACATACATACACACACACACACAGGCATATCTAGAAGGAAGCACAATGGGTCTGTGTCCAAAGAAGATAAATATCCAGTTGAGCTATGATTTTTTCATTTAACTGTACTTCATAATCTGAGGCATTTTAATGCATTTACTTTGCATGGGGATGAATAGGTGATACTCTTTTGAGTGACTACAAAAGCTCTGTTGTGTTCTGCAAACAGTATTATCTGCAAAGCAGAAGGCACTCATCAGTTAGAGGAAGTCCCTCTATGACTGAAATTCAAAGCTGAATTTTCTCCATGATAGTAGGGAATATTTTTGTTGAGCATCTCTCTGCTTGTTTACTCAGGTAACATGAATTATTGGAGAGCTGCTGAAAGTAATTAACTCTGCTATTAAAACCTTAAAAATCATAAATATGTATATATATACATGTATTAATATATCATATGTAATTTTAGCATAAATATGGAAGACATTAGTGAAGGAGAGTGTTTAGGTAGAGGTATACTCAAATAATCAAAAGCTTTTGGTTATTAACAAACAAAATGTACAAAAATATTTCTAGCAGCTCTTTATGTGGTGGGGAAAAAAAACTCAAAACAAAGAGAATGTCTAACAGCTGAAGAATGTCTGAATAAGTTGTGGTATGTGAATGAGATTGGATTATATAGTGATGGAAAAATGAGGAAATGCATTGCTTCAAAAAAGCATTCAAATATCTATTTGATCTGATGCAGAGTAAAGCAGAATGAGAAGAAAAATAAATATTATAGTATCAATGTTATAAAAATGAATATTCTTGAAAACTTTTATAAACTGGAAAAAAAATGAAAGAGAATAATTTATAAAGTAACAACTGAAAAAACCAACAACTTTGAAATCTATATGACCTATGATCAATACAACAACTATTCATGTTTCCAGAAGACTGATGGTAACCCATGTTCTCCAAGCCAGAGAGGTGATGGATTTAGGGTGCAGAATGAAACATTTTTATTTTAGTATTTAGCTACTAAGGAAATTGGTTTTGCTTGACTATGCATATTTGTTATAAGAAATTGATTTTTTAATGAGGTGGGGAGTAAGAAGCAGAAAGAGAAAACATATTTTTCTCCTTTTTTAAGTAGAGAGGTAAGGGGTATTAAGTCTGTGAAATATTGCATGTTGTTGTATGTTCGTTCTTCGTTGGCAAAGAAGACCATGTCATCAGAGAAATAATGACATGACTTGCACTTGACTTTAAGTGAAGGAGGGCTGTGCAGGTCACCAGCCTCACTTCTCCTCCAGAGCCATCTGAATCAAATGAGGCAGTTGGGGTTAAGTGACTTGCCCAAGGTCACACTGCTAATGAGTGTCAAGTGTCTGAGGTGAGATTTGAACTCAGGTCCTCCTGACTCCTGCACTGGTGCTCTATCCTCTGCATCACCTAACTGTACATTCAGATAAAATTACTATCATCAGTGTTACTTAACTGGTTTAATTTGTTATAACAAGCTTCTCACAAAAAGTAGGAGCAATCTACAAATATTTGTAATGTAAATATAAAACATTGCTAAAAACACAGAAGACTCTTGATTTCTCTACATCTTTCAGTCAATCATATTATTATAAAGATATGCTATTCTGTGAGACATCACCTGCAAAAGCCTTCATATTCCTTCTGAATATTGTTCTCAAATGTGCTCTCTCTACACAGACCTATATCTATATATAGAGAGAATGCTTATAACAATTACATAGAAAGGAAATAGTCATATAGATAAATAAATTTTGTGTTGTTTGGGGTTGGAATATATTTTCCATATCTTTGGATGATCACTCTTCGTTTGCAATAACAACCACCATCAATAATTAAGAAGAAGAATTTTAGTAATAAAGCAGCTAAGTGGTATAGTGGATAGAGTTATGGACCTGGAGTCAGGAAGACACATCTTCCTGACTTCAGATCTGACCTCTAACACTTAATAAGTGTGTGATCCTGGGCAAGAGACTCAACCCTTCTTGCCTCAGTTTTCTTATCCATAAAATGAGCTAGAGAAGGAAATGGCAAACCACTCCACTGTCCTTGCAAGAGAACTCTAAATTGGTTCAAAAAAATCAGACATGACTGAAAATGAATGACAAAAATACAAATAACTAACATTGATTATTGGTACCTCTGTGTCATCACTATTATGTTGCCTGCAGCACAGACCTCCCCAACATACACTTGGTCTACTACAACTTCTTTCTCCATCTATTTTCCCCCTCTCCAATGTCTCTGGGACTGCAATATTACACTCTTAAGGGTAAAGCCGAAACTGAAATAGATCAAGAGAAAAAGTGTTGTAAAACCCTTTGTAGATCTTTTCCATCCTTTATTTGCTTACTGTTCTCATTTTGTCTTTCAATATTCTCAGGATGACTTTGCTTAGTTGGGTCTCTTGCCAAGCTTTCTTTATACTAGTTTTCCCTTCCATTGCTTTTCTTTGTTTTATGAGGTGATACTGCTCATGATCTTCCAATCTCCTTTCCCATAATATTTTTGCAAAAGAGTTTTTATTCTAAACTGCTGTTGTCTCTGGCTACCATATTTCTGTTTGGCAAGCAAGTCAAATATTTGCCGACTAGGGTATGTTTTTAGGCTGTTTGAGTCTCTTTGTTATAGTATTTGGGTTAAATAGGTTAACCATATAAAATTATTGCAATTAGTTCTGATATAATTGATTCTGTCTTTCATCTACATCCCAGTTTCAGCTTCTAATATCACATATAAAGAGGTCAATTTTGAATTATTTTACTTACATTTCTATATTTTTTCATTTCGATTTTCTGTCTTCCCAGTTTCCATCAATTTCAATCTTTTTTTGCACATGTTGGTCGTCTGATTATTGGCATGTAACTGAAGCATAAATGAGTCATTTCCTGTTTCATAAATTACAATCAATTTCATTTAAATTTTGTTTGTTGATGCTATTTTGTACTTGACACATTAAGAAACTATTCACGATTGATAGTGTGTCCCCAAAGTCCCAAGTGCAGTTTAAATCTTTAAAATCTCTAAGTTGCACTAAGACTTAGAGGGCATCTTGTGTGGATAGGAAGTTACTATGTAGTCTACCAGTTGCTGCTCTACATCAGTCCTTACCTCTGATCAGCATTTTCCAATACGCATGGTATCATGGACAATAAGTAATCCTGGAGTTACTAGTGACTGGGTATAGGTCTTGCCTTTGTTACTTACTAACCCTGGGCAAATCAGTTAACCTCTCAGTGCTCTAGGCAGACTTCTGAAACCTATATTGGCAGCATGTTGCAACATCTTAGAATTTCCTATACCAATGAAATTACAGGTTCAGACCTTCTCCTTATCCTTTTCCCCCCTAAGTTCTTTCATCATTTTTTCTTTTCAATTTTGCATTTAATTTACTAGAATCAAAACACATGATGCTTTATTGGAAGCTCTTACTGTATTCTTTACAGAAATCTTTTACCTTGTCATTATTTACAACTGATAGAGTATAAGCTGTAGTTCTTTTCACTGTAGCTTTTCCACTAATAGTTATCAAACTTTGAGATGAGCAAATGTCCCATGAAATGATGTTTCTCACTGCAGTCATATGTATGACGAAAAGAGCTCTTTTTTTTCTTCTCTAAGGAGAACCTATAAGTCATCTTTCCAGTTCTCTGGAACATCTGGAACAACCAACGTATCTTCTGGTTGTGTTAATAGCATGAGTGTCAAAGTCTATACTATTCACTTTCTCCAGCCATAGGACCATCCGTTAGATAACGATATCAGATTTAGAATGTTATCAGTTAAATTAAAATCTATATTCAGTCAAGAAACTTATGTGGTTTTTAGCATCTCCTGCTCCATTTCTGCCACTCTGCAACCAGAAAGGGGCAAAGAAACCTCACAAGAGCTGGGAGTTGAACCCATGACTTTCCAACTCAGATGCTACTGTTTTCTAGTTTAGAATTCAAATATAGTGATGAATTGAGTCCACCCAGATGATAATTCACCACTATGAGATAATTTTTATTGGCCACAGCAACTTATGTGCTAGATTACAGCATTCCTTCCCCTATTATTTGCTGTCAGATAAAAAATAGAAATATCATTAGACCTACTGTGAAGATGAACAAATTGAAAGATCATCAAACATTTCTTTTTAAATCACACAATTGGGAAGTCGCAAAGCCAGGACTAGACCCCAGACTTTCCCACTCCAGACTTGATCCTCTTTCTATAATATTTCATTGAATTTTAGAGATAATTAATAGAATCACAGAATTTGGGAACTGGAAATGATTTCACAGACCCCTGATTTCAGTCCATACCTTAAAAAAACTGGTTCCACAACAGACTCGTAAGTGGCCAGTAGGTGTTGTTTCAAGCCTTCTAATGGCCATTAGATTGTGAACTCCTCCATTAGACAGAACACATGAAGAGGAGGGATTTTTTTTGCCTTTTCAATATAGCCCCAACCCTCAGTACAGTTTCTGGCATATAGTAGGTACTTAAGAAATACTTGCTAACTTGTCTAATGATAAGGTTTTTTGAGCCTTCTCCTTATCATTTCCCAGCCTGCTGACTTTATGATCTCTAGAAATTCACAATTCTACAAGTTGAAAGAAACTCTGAAACTCTCACCTCACTTAAATCATGCTTATCCACAATGTGTAGCACTTCATCATTTCCTTCCACTTTGTAAACTCCCTGCTTTTCATCTTTTTTCACCCTCATTAAACTAGGAGCTCCTTGAAGGCAAGGGCTATTTTTTGTCTTTTTTTTTTTGTATCCCCAGTGCTTAGCAAACTATCTGACACATAGTAAGTGCCTAACACGTGTTTCTTGATTCTGACTGTGGTCACCCAATATAGTCCATTCCATTTTTTGGTAGAGCTGATTGTTTGAAAGTTTTCCCTTCTTACTTTCTGCGGTTATTCTTCATTCATTCTTCTGGAAGGAAATAGAAGCTGTTTATTCATTCTTCCATATGGAAGACCTTTAAATACTTGAACAGAGTTATTATTTTCCACCTCCTGGTCTTTGCCTTCATGTTAAATACCCTAATTCATTTAATGTGGACACAAACTCCAGGCACTTTCCCTTCCTAGTTGCTCTACTTCAGACATTATTTTAAAAAATGAAATCAATAAATATTAAAAAAAAGATTTCTACATATAAATGTACATAAATAGGTGAATATGTGTGAAATGGAATATTTATTATGTACAACTAATGTTTTAAAGTAAATGTGGCACTACCCACAATACCTGCCACCTCTTTGCCTCTTTATGAACTTCCTTCACTTCTGTGCATTTTTTCAAGGCTTCATTGATGTTAATTTCTGTCTTTGAAGACACTCTCCATCTTATCAATGCCCTTTCTAATATGTGCCACTCAGAACTGAACACATTCCTCCACTTTTGGTATGACCAGGGCAGAATAGAACTTGCTGAGTTCACAACCCATTCAAATGCCTATGTAATACAATCTGTTCTTTAAAAGATCACATTTTGAATTTGACCCTATAGACATCATGTCATTAATTCCTCATAATTCTGTGATCCATTAGATTGCAAGCTCCAGGAAGGCAGGGACTGTCTTTTGACTCTTTTTGTACCTCTAGAGGTTAGCACAACATGTTATTCAGTTGTTTTCAGTTGTGTCTCACTCTTTGTGAGACTTTTTGGGGTTTTCTTGGCAAAGGTACTAGAGTATTTGGCCATTTCCTTCTGCAACTCATATTACAGATGAGGAAATTGAGGCAAAAATGGTTAAATGACTTCCTTGTGATCACACAACTACTTAATGTCTGAGGCTGAATTTGAACTCAGGTCTTCTTGACTCCAGATCTGCCACTCTATCCACTGTGCTTATTAGCTGACACCCAGTGCACAGTAGGTGATTAATAAATGTGTATTGGATTGGATCAAAGGGTGGACAGGACAAGATTTATTACAATCATTTTGTATATCAGGAAATGGGTTCATAGTGGCTTAAATAATTTGTCCAAGATCAAGCAGGCAATAAACCATACATCTGAGAATCAAATTCAAGTTTTGGGACTCAAAATCCACTTTTTACTTTGGACACTGAGGGGTAAGATTTGTTTTTTCAGAAAATTTGCAGAGATGTGAGGGCAGGAAGACTAAGAAATTTGAAAGAACAAATTTTACATAAGCCCAAGAAATCCCTTTGGTGCAAATATCTAAGTTCTCTCTCTATACATCAAGTCACCCTTCACTCTCTTGAGGGCAGAGTAAAAATGGAAGAAGTATATGGATAGTGAACATGCCTCTATATATTAAATATTCACTATGTTGATCCTACCACAATTGTGTTTACACAAAGCCAAATCATCCATTTAATTCAGACAATTCAACTCTAGATTGTTTTCAAGTCCTGCTGTAATCTGATTCCAGCTTTTATCTTATAACACTCTCTTCTGTATATCATATGTTCCTGCCAAATTGGCCTGTGTGCCCCAAACATGCCCTGAACTTTCCTACCCCAAACCTTTGGTTGCATTTGTTCTTATACTTGGAATAGCCCTCCTTCTGTCTTTTTCTGTGGAATGTCTACCTAACCTTCAAGGCTAAGGTCATGCTACCTCCTTGGAAGATTTTCCCCATCCTATTCCTGTTATTGGAAGTTCACTGTCCCTCATCTAACTTCGTAACATTTCTATTTGTCTTATGTTCATATCATATTCCAAAATGCACTGTGATTTAGGGAGTCTGAGATGCAAAAAAAAAGGCAAGACCATGAAGGGCTTTAAAAGCCAAGCAGATAATTTTCTGTTTGGTCCTGGAGGTACTAGGCAGCCATTCCATTTTATGTGGTAGGGAGGGTGACATGGTCAGATCTGCGCTTTAGGAAGATTATTTTGACAGTTGACAAGAAGATGGGCTGGAATGGGAAGAAACAGCAACTAAGAGACTATTGCCATCATCTAAGGGCGAGGTGATGGGGTCCTGTACCAGGTGATGACAGTGTGAAAGGAGGGAGACATTTACATTGGCGGTTTGAATCTCTGTCCTAAAATGAATTTATAATTCCTGGTCTCTTTATGTTTGAGGGAAAAACCAAGAAAAAGGAAGCATTTAGGTAAAAGAAGCAAGTAGATTAGTAGACTGGCTATTCTAGCCAGGCAAAGGGGAGATTTGGAGAAAGAACAGACTTTATGCTTTTTCCCTTTGGAAACTTCCTAAGTCCTTGAAGTGGTGGAGACAACTGATAGCTTCAACCTGTCTTCTGCTTTGTAATTTTCAGGGTGTAAAACTGATGATACTTTTCACTTTCTGCTTGGCCTATTTCCTCTGTGTCATTGATTCTTTCTAGCTCAGCTTGATAAAAGCACTGAAACTTCTTCCCAATTCTTGGATCCCTTCTCTTTTCTCTTGGTCTCTCTCTTATAGACTGTTTCTTACTGAACTTCCAGGCATGACTAGTCTACTTTCTGGTTTAAAGACTGTGATCATGCTAGATTTAGAAAGAGAATATTTGACCTTCTGAGTTAAAATTTTAGATGGTCTCAAGTACCTGTTCCATTTGGTTAAAAGTGTAAATGTTTTGCCCATTGAAATTTGTACATAATGCAAAGACAAGGAGTACAACTATCATAGAGAATGACAGTCAGAATTCAAAGTATCTTGCTAGGCTAGAGCTTTGGGTTGAATTAAATAAAATGAAACAACACAGAAATTAATGTGAAATCTTGCAGTTGAGTAAAAAAAAATCAATTTCACAAGCACAATATGGAAGAGATAGAGATAGAAGGCATTCCTTCTGAAAAAAAAAAAGATCTTGAAAGTGTTAATCAGATTCAAACTCTATTAGAATCAGCAGTGATGAGGCAGCCGAAAAGACAAAAATAACGACTCCATCTTCAGCTTCATTAAGAGTCACATAGCTTCCAGGAGTAGAGGAGAGATAGTTCCATTTCACTTTGTCATAGGTTACATTTTACCTAGAGTATAATGTTTAGTTCTGGGTAGCAAAGTTTAAGATGAACTTTGATAAGCTGAAGAGTGCCTGGAACAAGGCAACTGTGATGATTAAAGATTTGACTCTCTGAGGGATATTTAGACTTGATATCAGGAAAAAGAAATAAATGCTTGTTTTAACCAGTTAAACTTATCAAAAAGTAGAATGGGATGCCTGGAGGGATGGTGGTTTCCCGCTTATTAGAAGTCTCCAAGTAGAAGGCAGACAACAGCTTGTCAGGAATGCTATAATCAGGATTCCTTTGTTATATTGTTGGACTAGATCAATGATTCCCATTTAGGGGTTCAAACCCCTCTCCCCACCCTGCCCCAAATTATATGATAATGATCCAAGGAGGTCATGAAAAAGTTTCTTTAATGATGCTTTAAGAAGTAAATAATTGCCCAATTATCTCACAAATATACCTTTCCTTTATGCCAACAAGCATGTGAATATTAGAGCCATTATAGGTTTGTTTCTGTATTGGTCTGACACCATCTTGATCATATAAAGAATGAATTTGATATTCGTGCAGCAATTACATCAAATTCCAACTGCTACTCACTGAGTTGTGATGTGTCCTTGCAGTTTCTCAACCTGTCATCAAATTGTTTCCAAACCACCACAAAAATTTGACATTTGAGTGCAAACCAATTCCCAACAGATGTTGAGACACATGCACATACCCTCATTTGCCTTCTGTATACTACACCAGAGCAACTTCCTTGATTCTCCTCTGTTATTCTATGAGTATACCTCACCAGCTGTGTAGTCATGTGATAGAAATGTTAGAGGCATGTGTTCTTGGAGTGCAAATGTCAGGCTATTTGAAAATCATGATCACTGGTCATGAACATTACAAGCCATATTGAAACCATCGTGGAGAGTCAGAAACGTTTTGGAAAAACAAACCTAATATTTTCTCTCATTGCATTCTTTAGGCTGATTTCTAGTTTAAACTTATCTTCTGTGTATGTTATTCTATTTTATTATTCTGTTTGGTTTGTTTTCAAATGAACTGACTGGAAACACTAGTTAGTTGTTCAGTGAAGTTTTTTAGGCAGTTTAGCTGGTAGGTCAATGGTAGAACTGAAGACGGTCGGAAGAGATTTTTTTCTTTATAAATGGTAATTGATTTATGAAATTTCATAGGTAATATAGTAAGCATATAAGGTTTTAATGATTTCTTTTAATTCTGGCAGAATGTCCCCCAAAATATTTGTAAGTGTTTTTCAATTAGAGTTTTATAATTTTATGTTTGGTTTTATAAGTATAGGAAGAATAAAAGTTTCTATGTTACAATTCTGATTATATAATGTAAATTTTAATTAACTTAACCCATTGAAGTTTTTAAGAGGTAAAAGTTATTGCTGTCATAATAATAACTTAACAAATAAATCTAAAAGAATGTCATTAGTTGCATATTAAATAACACTACATTTCACAACACAGTTTTTTTAATGAAAAATTTACAAAACAAAAAATGTCGAGAACCACTGAACTGGATGGCTGCTGGTGTCCCTTGAAACTTTAGATGACTAGGCAGATAGCCAAGTAGATAGGTAGATAGGGTGTATGAGATGTTCAGGAGAATTACCACCTCTGATAAGAGGGCTTGCTGAGCCCTTTTCTAGGTTGCTTATCTATCTTTGGGGTACACTCAATTCACCCAACTCTCATCTGTATCTCCAAGAAGCTTTAGCATGTGCAGTGTCCACAACCCTAGTAAACCCTCTTGGAAGATGGGTTAACTCAGATTGAGGGTAACTCATGGGCCTCAAACCTGTCAACGAATTTTGGAGATGCCTACCCCAAGCATCTGAAGACTTCCCCCAGCACAATGGGTGGATGAGAACAATTTGTTCTGATAACAATGGAGATGGTTGAAACAGATGCTGTGGAGCACTTAGAACTTGGCCAGACATTGAAGATGCCATGCTCACTTACTCTATCCTGGGTCTTTGACAATTGTCTCAACTTTTGTCCTACCCCAAGACCTCCATGACACTAGAAGAGAGAGTGAAGTTGATGACTTTGCACAACTCTTCCTCACTTAAATTCAATTCATGCCCAAGTCAGAACATCAACCCATGATACCACTGATCTTCAAAAATGAAGGACAAACAACATTAATGATAACAGGGTAGACAGACAGACTGATAGATGAATATAGACAAATTAGCGTAATGCTGTGTGTATTTATAGTCCATCCATACCTCAGCCAACTTTCCCACCGGAAAATATCTGACCAGTTGTCATCCAGTCTCTACTTTAAGAGCACTAGCAACCGAGAGCACATTACCTCATGAAGTAGAATATTACATTTTTAGATGAGGAATTTTTTTCCCTTTCATTAAGCCTAACTCTACCCCTCTGCAACTTCCATTCCTTATCTCTCGATTTTAATTCTGGGATCAAGGAGAGCAAATTTTATCCTTCTTTCATGTGATAGCCCTAGATGTACTTAAACAGAACAATCAGGTTCCCCATAATTCTTCTTTATTCATATTCAGAATCTCCAATTATATTAAATAACTTTTATACACAGGGTTATATTGTATGGATTTCTTTCTTCTTACCAGAGAAGGCTGATTTCTTAAACATGCCCAAGGTTCTATATTTAAAGGGCAAAAGAAAGATCTTTGTTATCATTATCATTATAATTTTATTCTTCCTCTTCCTCCTCCTCCTCCTCTTCCTCTTCTTCTTCTTCTTCTTTTCTTCTTTTTCCTCCTCCTTCTCTGTCTCCTCCTTCTCATCTTTTTCCCCTTCTTCTTCCACTTCCCTCTCTCCTCTCATCCTCCTCCTTCTCTTGTCATCTAAATATTATTTAGCCAGCAGAAGCTTTTTAAGGAGAATGGCGACTTTTAAAATGGAAGTGAACTTATTCCTGAAAGCACTTTTATAGATTCCAAATGTCACAAAAAAATTGCAGGGTCATCATTAATTTTGGTTTATTTACTGTAATCTTAAATGATCTTGTTATCTGTAGCCACTGAAGAGAATATTTGGATCCCCTGTAGATGCACTGTCCAGTGGGTTGAACTTCCGCCATCACAGCTGTTAAACAGATCTGTTCCCTTTCCAGTGGTTCTCTCACCTTTCAGACTATTACTGGAAGAAGACTAGGCTCATTGTTCTATGGAATGAGATGGTGGCTATTTATCTTTTGACCAGTCAGCTGGAACTTTGCAGAAGAATCAGGTCATTGATTCCTTCTGGTTTTATTCTAGTTCAGGTAATTATTTTCTATCTTTCTACTGTTTATTCTCCAATTTTTATCCTATCTCTCGAGTTAACAAGATTCAAACCCTGAAGTCAATGAAACGAAAAGCAAAAACAATAATCTGTATAAGAACTTGCATAAAAACCCTGGTTGTTAGAGATTTATAGGGAAATGCCCTAATACCATTCAGAGAAACAGAGATATAGAAAATTTCTAAAGATGCTTGGAAGAAAGTAGCATGAATTCACAGATGTTTTTGGAAATCTATCTGATAACACCTCTGTTTGAAGTCTGTCAGCCTAATCTAGACAAGTCCGCCAAAAGAACCACCTGGTGCTGATGGCCTGACTGTGTTCTCACTCTGATTTAATGTCAACATAAGACCAAGTCATTTTAACAGTGAGGATGCATGAATTTATTGCCAAAAGTTTTGAAAAGTGGGTAACTCTGGAAACTTTCCACTTACGATAAGATGATTATCTTTTTTTTTTTCCCTTTAGTATGCATTTCTATGCCTTCTAGGGGGCAGCCTAGTTTGGTTCATTTCCAGGAAGATGAGTTCCTGGGTAAGAGAGAAACATGCTCCACACCATTTACTTTTGCTTTTTATATAAAGATAGAAGGAATTAGATATCTGCTTTCAGTTGGTTGGATTTTTTAAAGAAGCATTTATGGAAGCTACACACTTAAGTAATGAAAATTATATCTAAGAATTCTTCCTTCAGCTTCCCCTTGCTTTTATTGCCAGGAAACTATACATAGGAAAGGAAATGTTTTTTTCTACGTTATGACAAGCTGCCTCTTTATCAGGTGCATTATCAACACAATTATTTAACCTTAACATGTTTCACTGTCCCTAAGTATAAATGGCACTCCATATCCCTATGTCAAAAAGATACTGGTGAAATAGACAAGATCATGTATGTAAAGAACTTAGAATGGTCAATGGAGATTCATAGTGTGAATGCCAGTTAGATACTTATTAATGAAAAGCTAATATTAATCATGGTCACTGGCCTAAGTCAATGGAGCTGTAACTTAATGCTGGTGATTGTCTGCTTCTGGAATGTCATTGTGCCCACACATCAGGAGAGAAGAATGTACACCTGCTACTGGGGCTGGTCTTGCTATCAAAGAAAGTGCTGTCCTCTTATTTTATAATGGCATCACTTTAAGAGTTGGCAGCTTGAGCTATTCTCATTCAGTTATGGTCTCCACATATTCTTGTTTCTTTAAAGGTAGAGACTATGAGTCTGGACTCCTTTCACAGAGCCCTGTGATACTGAGATGGTCAAACTAACCCATCCTAGAAGCTGTTAGTGATTTATCTTTCCCACTGCAGATTATCCAGGAGCTTTGCTAACTGGTTCTTAGAATTTTGGAGTTAGAAGGGATCTGGGGCCCATCTAATGTGATTTTATATGATTAAGAACCCTCTGTAAGATATACCTGATAAGTATGTCTAACTTTTACTTAAAGATCTCCAATGAGGGTGAACTCATTACTACCCAAGGCAGTCAATTTCACTTTTGAATATTAAGAATTGTTAGGAAGTTTTCCCTTATTGTGAGTCTAACTTTTCTACTTGATAACTTCTGTCCTTATTTTCCCCTTTCTACATGGCAGCCTTCAAATATTATATGATACCTGTCATGTCTCCTTAAGTTGGTTTGATGACTAGTGTCTCCATATCAATATTTTCATCTACTCTTGAACAATATGTAAAGACATCGATAAGCATTTAGTAGACATCCAGTTGTCTACAAACTGGATAATCACTGAAAATACAAAGAAAAAAGTGAAACAGTCCCATATGTAAATGCACAAAGTGAACACAATATAATTTTGGAGGGGAAGTTACTAACATTTTGGGGTAGGTCTAAGTAATGCCTTTTGCAGAAGGGAGTCCTTGAGATGAGTCTTAACAGAAACCAAGGATTTCATATGTGTATATGAACATTTCTGTTCCCAAATAGCCTGTCCGAAAATATCTCAGCTTATCTGCAAAGTAGCATAGGATTTTTATCCAAGGACAGAGAAAAGATCAATTTGGACAAGAAAAAAAAAAACACTTTTTTTTTTTTATCAATTTCAGTCAAACAAACAATTGGTTTAATAATAGTTTAACTAAAATATTTTAATGCAATCTGCTCAAAAACAAAAACTATCCAAAATAAACATTTCCTTTTTGTAGGAAGATAACTCAATTCCAGTGTCTTTTTCTGATAAACAGAAAGAATGGATTTACACGGCCTTTCACCTTTCTGTTAATTCTCCCTTCTCTATCATCAGCTATTTTAATTCAGGGAGAAAACTGATGCTTCTGAATTATCCCACTTTCACCAAAAATTAGCAAGTGTTGAAGGTAAAATTGTTTATGATTCAGGTGGATAAGATTTGTCCCTACTGAAGGGAGTTACAAAATTGTAGATTTTAAAAATGTATGTTAACACTGCCTATCGGTCATTTTTAGAGAAAGTCATTAGAGCCAAATCAATAAGCATTTGGTGCTTTGATCTCATAGTTCAGTGAATGGAGTGTTGGGTTGGGAAAGAAAAAGATTTGAAGCTTCTGGGTCACCTGACCAATAATATGGAAGATTAAACATCTCTTATCATCATAAACTTTCAGACCTCTATGAGAGAGGAATTAATTTTTAAAAATTTATTCTGATCTTAAGAATTAAAACAGGCATTCCTATAATATAGAACAGAAACAAATGAAACTATAAATCTATTGTATACAACATGCTATTCCTTTTAAATTCATAATAAATTAATCTTAAAATTTCCCCCATTTTCCTCTCCTCCCTGCCCTAGAGATGGCAAACATACAAACATGTATATATGTAAAACCATTCTATTCACATTTATATTTATCAGGTTTCTTTCTTTTTCTGAAAGTTGAGAGTGTCTTCCTTCATATGTCCTTTACAATTAATTTGGGTATTTATAATATCTAACATGACCTCATCACTCGAAGTTGTTCATAAAACAATATTGTTGTTGCTGTATGCAACATTGACTAGGTTCTGCTCATTTCATTCTTTACTGTTTCATGCAAGTCTATCCATGTTTGTTTCTGAGATCACTGAGTTCATCATTTCTTATAGCACAGTAGCGTTCCATCAGAATCGTATTACATACAAGAGATAAAACAGTTTCATATATCTCATCAGTCTAGGACAATAAGAACCCAATCAAGGTAAAGGATCAATGAAGTAAAATCAGATAATTCAACTGTATTCCCTAATGAGTTCCCTTGAACATCCCCTTCTTCATTCTACAATGCCCCATCAGGGTTGTACAAGCTAAAATATGGGCTTGCTACAAAACTCAACTCTACCCATTTATCCTTCCAGTTCTAGGGAAAACCAAAAGGCAGAGATTATTCTAGCTTGCCCTAGCTCTATCGCCCCAGCTGGGATAGCAGCATGACATTGCTCTATACTACAATAGAGACCAGCCATAGAAAACTGGGGTAGAGCATGTCAGTGACTGTGTGATACTTCTATAAACTTGAGTGACAATGTATAGCATCGACCTGGGGCAAGTTCTATCCCCACCCCAAGTCACATGGCACAGAATGAATATGATAAAATGTGTATATTCCATAATAGGAAGAGGCCAAGATAGCTATGGGGACAAGTCTCTAGGGAAATCTCCACCAAAAAGAAAAGGATTAAAAGGTAAATGATGGTGGGAAATAAGGAAGAAATAATGTAAAATTACCAAAGATATCAGAAGAAAGAAAACTCAGTTAAAGATCTTTAGCATAAACAGATAAACCAACAAAGAAGATATCAAAACCAGAAGGGAATGCAGACTCCATGTCAGTTAAAAGAATCCTGACATTTATGAATAATTATTTCAAGACAAAAGAAAATAAATCAATGCCTGATGAGGATTCTCAAGGGATCTTGGAATCACACCAGGATATTCCTAAATGACCTAGAAGACAAATAAGAATTGTGAAAGCAGAGTTGATGCCCTTTACTGAAGAAATAATTGGCAGATGGGAAAAAACAAAACAACTTGAATCTATATTGGGAAGTTCCACCAATGAAACAAAAGACAAGTGCTTTTGGGGAATACTGGTTCTTGGAAGTGAAGGACAATCTGGAAAAAAAAGAGAAGCAAAAAACCCAATGATATTAAAAGGAAACAAAACAATATAACCTCCATATAAGTAAAACACTCATCTCTAAGACAGGCTATGTAGAGTCAGTTTAATGGCTATAAATCTTCCAGAAGCACATGATAAGTACAAAAATGTGGACACCATAATGCAAGAAAGGCTTAAATCAGGTATGGGATGAGACTTTACTCCTTCTCCTCCCCTCCCCCACAAATGCTAATACATAAGAGGCTCATAAATATACATTCACACTAAGCCTTAAATTAAGTGGCAATGCTAATTAAAATTATACCTAGATAGGTAGTTGATAGTTAAAACCTCACAAAATTTGGAGCAATTTGAAGGGCAAAGTATTTTACATTTCCTCTCACCTGTACACTGCTTCCCTTAAATCTCAAATCACAAAGCCAGTCAGACCGGAGACCTGAGTTTGTCCTCATAATGTTATTTGATTTTTATGATGCTAAAACACCCTTTCTTACCAGTCAGCTTCACTCATTGGACCTAGAACCATGGGAACTCTTAAACTTACAATTCATCTCCAAAGATGAGTGGAGAAAATGTTTGACTCAGGAAAGGAAATATAAAGTGGAAAAGGTACCTAGGATACCAATTTCCAGCTTGCTTAGTTAAGTAAATGTTTTATATAACATGGTCAATAGGATAAGGGAAAGAACACAGCCCTCCACCTCCATTCTTTTTATAGGGAATCTAAAGACAGAACATATTTCTTGCCCCACAGGAAATTAGGAATCAATACTTCAATGAAAAATGATCACTTCTTTTAAAGTTCCACTGAATTATTAGCTCCTCTGGCTCACAAGCCAATGAGGGTATGGCTTTCCCATTTCAAAGTGCCTATATCCTATCAAGGAGCATCCATATTTCCAAAAGCAGACATTTCTAACTAGCCTAAATATTGATTCACCATACACATATCTTTAATTCTCACAAATCTGTGGGACAAATAGGACTGATGATACTTCCTCTTTTCTACTTTTATAATGAGGAAATTGAGTTTCAGAGAGTTTAAGTAATTTGCCCAAGACTGCACTGGAACAGGAAATGTCCTGATTTTTAATGTACTATTTTCCAGTCACCACACCCCCAACACACATCCCTCTTGCATCTAAAAAGTACAGAATCTCAAAGGATCCCAAGTCCTGATATCAAGAAGAAAGAGCAGACAATATTTTTTCAGCTTGTCTGGAGTGGGTAGAGAAGGTGGGGGAGGTTGGGGGCACTCTTATTCAAGTAGAAAAAAAATTCTCCCAAGCATAACATTATAGTCCTTACAAGTCTAAGTTGTGCAATTGTACAACTGTATTTTAAAGTCAATGGATGTCACTGAATCACATAATTTTAGAGACAAGTGAGTGTACAAATCATCAGCTTGTTGAATTGAATTGATCTCATTCAGCAGATCAAGAAACCAACACTCAGAGAGGTGAAGGGGGTTGCCCAGAGTCACACAGCTAATTAATGCAGGGTTGGGATTCAAACCCAATCTCCTGACTTCTGGACCACTTTCCACTAACTCGCAGCTGGGCCTCCCTGTTTCACTGGTTCGCTTCTTTTTTTCATGTGTAGCCAAAAGTCTCAGTGGCCCATTGCAGAGAATGTGAGATGTAGAGTCAGAAGATGGTTTTCTACTTAACTCTTTCTTCTTCCTGTGAACTACATGACCTTGGGCAAGTCAGCCTCAGTTTTCTCCCCAGAAGGTAAACTCCTTGAAGGGAAGGATTGTTTTATCTTTGTGTTTCAAATCTCAGCAAGGAGCACATTACTTATAGAGGGGGGTTTAAAAAAATTCTCATTGTAAATAAGAGGGTTGAATTAAATAGCCTTCAGGGTCTCAATGTGCCCTAGATCTCCAGGATGATCCGAGGTTGAGGCATATGTCAATGGAGTCCAGGCAATATTTATTGTTTATCTTATTTGAATTTCAGTAACCCATAATTATTTAACCAGTAAGCACTTAGTAAGCATCTACTATGTATTCCAGGTAATGTGCTGGGGAATGGAGTTAAAAAGACAAACAGTTAGACAATCTTTCCCTCGTATTGTCATTGTAGTCAACACCATCATCATCATCATTCTTATTGAAAAGATGAAAACAAGGTAATCTTAGTAATCCATGTAAAGCCCTCATATTGACACAGTGCATTAAGGTTGGCCAAGTGCTCTACAGACATGACGTCTTTTTACTCCCTAAAATATCCATAAACGTAACGAGAAAGTAGATAAGGAGTAGAATTTAGAAGACTAGAGTTAGAATCCCACATCCATCCCGTACTTTCTGTGATAGGGAAACCTGAGAAAATCCCCTGTCTTCAGTTTTCTCCTCTGATAAAAACAAGGAGTCAACATGGATAATCTGCAAGGATTTTTCCAGCTCTGAAGAACTTTGATTAATTTCTTGTGAAATGTTGGCCCTCAGATCTGCCCAACTTTAGGTCATCTCTAGGCAAGAACTTGGACTGGGGTAGGGGAGTATCATCTCAGTCATGTCTCACCTTTATTCACTAATACTCCCTGAGGGAAGCAGAGAATATGTGCAGACTTACATTTAGTCAGAGCTATGGGGCTGTGAAAAACACACTTTTTTCTTCATTTTCCAATATCATTTTTCATTTGTTCCCAGAAATGTATTTTGACAAAAAGTAGGAATTATTACAATAACCCTGAGTCAGAATGAAACCCTGAGACTTCTAGCTGAGGAGCTGATTGAGTTTGAGAAAACGTGGTCATTTCAATGTTTTTCCATTAAACACTGCAAAGTTCTGTGTCAGTTGAAGAGAAGGAAATACACATTTATTAAGTGCCTCTTATGTTCCAGGCATTTGCTAAATACTTTTTGCAAATATTGTCTTAGTTGATCTTCACAACAACCCTATGAGGTAGGCAATGTTGTGATTCCTATTTTACAGTTGGGGAAACTGAGACAGATAGAGGTTAAGTGACTTGGTTAGGATCACACTGCTAGTAAGTAACTGAGGCAGGATTCGAACTCAGTTCTTCTTGCATCCAGGTCTAGTACTCTATCCATTGTGCCACCTAGCTGCCAGGACCCTGCTGAAGGGTTCCAGGAAAGCAGGGTCATATAATGGATAGGGCACTCAACTTGAAGTCAAGAAGACCTAAGTTCTAATTCAGCTTTAGTCATTTACTACCTATGTAACTCTCAACAACTTACTTAACCAGTTTTCTTTATCATACTTTAAAAAATTTATTTGTTTTGTTTTCAATATTCATTTCCACAAGATTTTGAATTCCAAATTTTCTCCCCATTTCTCCTCTCCCCCACCCCAAAATGGCATGCATACCGATTGCCTCTTCCCCTAGGCTACCCTCCCTTTTGTCATCCCCACAACTTATTGCTTTCCCCTTTACTTTCTTGAAGGGAAAGATAGATTTCAATACCCCATTGCCTTTATATCCAATTTCCCAGTTGCATGTAAAAACAATTTTTTAACATTTGTTTTTAAAACTTTAAGTTTCAAATTCTCTCTTTTCTTCCCTCCCTCCCTACCATCATTGAGAAGGCAAGCAGTTCAATATAGGTTATTCATGTGTAGTTTTGCCAAATAATTCCATAATAGTCGTGTTGTGAAAGACCAACTATATTTCCTCCCATTCTATTCTGCTCCCAATTATTCTATTTTCTCCTGTGACACTGTCCCTTTTAAAAAATGTTTGTTTCTGACTAACCCTCCCCAATCTGCCCTCCCTTCTAGCATCACCCCTCTCTTATCCCCTTCCATCTTATTTTCCTGTAGGGTAAGATACTCAATTGAGTGTTTATATTATTCCCCCCTTGAACCAAATCCAATGAGAGTAAGATTCATTCATTTCTTCTCACCTTCCTCCTCTTCCACTCCATTATGAAACCTTTTTCTTGCCTCTTTTATGTGAGATAATTTACCCCATTCTACCTCTCTTTTTCTCCTTCTTCCAGTATATACCTCTATCACCCCTTAATTTTATTGTTTAGATATCATCCTTTCATATTCAGCTCACCCTGTGCCATCTATCTATCTATCTATCTATCTATCTATCTATCTATCTATCTATCTATCTATCTATCTATCTATCTATCTATCTATCTATCTATCATCTCCTCCAACTAATACTGAGAAAGATCTCATGATTTACAAATATATTTCCATGTAGGAATGTAAATAGTTCAACTTTAATAAGTCACTTATGATTTCTCTTTCCTGTTTACATTTTCATGCTTCTCTTGATTCTTGTGTTTGAAAGTCAAAATTTCTATTCAGCTGTGGTCTTTTCATCAAGAACGTTCAAAAGTCCTCTATCTCATTGAATGTCCACTTTTCCCCCTGAAGCGTTATACTCAGCATTGCTGAGTAGGTGATTCTTGGTCTTAGTCTTAACTCCTTTGACCTCCAGAATATCATATTCCAAACCCTTTGATCCCTTAAAGTAGAAGCTGCTAGATTTTGTGTTATCCTGGCTGCATTTCCACAATACTCAGTACTCAAATGCACAATCTTTCTGGCTGCTTGCAATATTTTCTCCTTGACCTGGGAAGTCTGGGATTTGACTGCAATATTCCTACAAGTTTTCCTTTTAGGATCTCTTTCAGGTGATCAGTGGATTATTTCAACTTCTATTTTACCTTCTGGTTCTAGAATATCAGGGCAATTTTCCTTGATAATGTCTTAAAAGATGATGTCTAGGCTTTTTTTTTTTGATCATTGCTTTCAGGTAGCCCAATAATTTTGAAATTATCTTTCCTGGATCTGTTTTCCAGGTCAGTTGTTCTTCCAATTAGATATTTCATTTTGTCTTCTATTTTTTCGTTTGTTTGGTTCTGTTTTATAATTTTTTGATGTCTCATAAAGCCATTAGCTTACATTTGCTCCATTAAATTTTTAAGGAATTATTTTCTTCAGTGAGCTTTTGGACCTCCTTTTCTATTTGGACAATTTTGCTTTTTAAGGCATTCTTTTCCTCATTGACTTTTTTGGACCTCTTTTGCCATCTGGGTTAGTCTATTTTTTAAGGTGTTATTTTCTTTAGTATTTTTTCATTCTCCTTTGGCAAGCTGTTGACTTGATTTTCACGATTTTCTTGCATCATTCTCATTTCTCTTCCCAATTTTTTCTCTACTTCTCTTAATTGATTTTCTAAATCCTTTTCGAGCTCTTCCATGACCTGTGACTAATTCATATTTTTCTTCATGGTTTTTGATGCAGGAACTTATGAGTTTGTTTTCTCCTGGTTGTATGTTTTGATCTTTTTCATCATCAAAGTAAGAATCTTTAGTCTGAGTTCTTTTATGATATTTATTCATCTTCCCAGCCAAATACTTGACTCTCTAACTCTTTATCAAGGTACGACTTTGCTTTCAGTGAGTATGGGTGTGGGTGTACTGGCCCATGCTTTAGGGATTTTGTATCAGCCACTCAATCCCCCAACATCTGTGAATCCAGAGCTCCAGGAGTAAGTCTCTTCCATTGTTGCTGTGTAATGCCAACATGATATTCACAGCACCTGTGGTGGCCATGAATATCCTGGTGTAATTCTGAATCATGAAATATATCAGACTCTCCATATGGAAGCCAGAACCAAAACATTTATTTAGACAGAAAGCCAAATCCATTCAAAACCAAAAATCTATATGCAATAACAATGCAGAGAACAGCACCATCCCCAACCTTCCCCCTGCTAGGCTTCAAATAAACCAGCTCCCTTAAAAAAATTGCAAACAAGGTCTTTTACTCATGCAAGAGAGCTGCCTGTTTTGCCCTCATCCTTCTTAACTCTGACTGCTCTCTGATCAAATTTCCTCTAAGCTCTGCTCTAGCTCTACTTCTTTCTGTTCCACTCTTCCTGTTCCAAATATTCCACAAACTCCTCCCACCACAGGCTCTGTGTGACTCAGACTTCCATACCACCCAGGCAGGTTCTAGGGGCCTATTAATGAATGGGAAAGGTTTTCCCATTTA
The DNA here is from genome assembly GCA_023548195.1 of Bettongia penicillata ogilbyi. Taxonomy (NCBI): domain Eukaryota; kingdom Metazoa; phylum Chordata; class Mammalia; order Diprotodontia; family Potoroidae; genus Bettongia; species Bettongia penicillata. Next base: position 14,406,740 of record JAJHZJ010000257.1, read on the forward strand.
AATTACCTTTTCATGCTTCTGCCACCACTGCTGCCCCCACTGCCCTGGGATTGGGGCCAGACAGGCCAGATCTTTTGCTTCTCTTTCACCCAGATCCCACAGAGTTTTCCCCTTGACCTTATTGGTGTTTGTGGGTTGAGAAGTCTGTAAACTGCCACAGCTGCCAATGACATAGTCCTCTGAGGTCTGCTCTGACCATCTGTGCTGGTGTGGCCCATGCCAGACTGTGCTCCACTCCTTGCCTAGTGCAATAGACCCTTCTTATCAACTCCATGTAATCTTGGGCTGGGGATATGTTTCATTCTGTCATTTTGTGAGTTCTGAAGCTCTAGAATTTATTTAGAGTCATTTTTTATAGGTATTTGGAGGGCTTTGGGGGAGAGATCCGGGAAGTGCCTGCTTTTACTCCCCCATCTTGTCTCTGCCCTATTCTTTGCTATTTAACCACTCAACCTCAGTTTCTTTACCTGTAAAATAAAGGGGCTAGACTTCATAGTCTCCAGCTCTAAATCTGTGATCCTTCAATCAGTTGTCCACGAAGCTATTATCATTGTAGCAGGATAGATTAAGGAACTTTAGAGTTCATTTACTCCAACCTCTTCATTTTCCAAGCTTGTTGCACATGAGCCATCTTCATTTAGGGGTCCAGCCATGCAGGGTGATTTACTGTTTCGTACACCTGGCGTTCCATCTCACATATTGGGAGTTTTGTACTGACTGCCTAGAATGCATTCCCTCCTTGATTGGATCTCTTCTACTCTGCCTTGTATAAGAGGCATGTCCAGTACCCTCCAGCTGCTAATAATAGCAAACATTTATAAACCCCTTTAAAATTTGCAAAGCACTTTCCAAGTAGTTTTTTTTTATCCTATTTGACCCTCATAGCAGCTCTGGAAAGTAGGTGTAATTAATGTCCTTAGTTTTTAGATGAGGAAACTGAGACAGACCAACATCAAGTGACTTCCCCAGGGTAACACAGCCAGTAAGTATCTGAGATGGGATTTGAATAGATTTTAGGTTGTCTTCTGTCCACTCCATTACCTGCTTAAGTTTCCTCAAGTAGTTAGCAGAACTTGACTTGGTCCTGAACTCTCTCTCTCCAAATCCAAGGCTCCCTTTCTTCATCCAATTCTTGGACTTGGAGTGAGATAATGATCTTTGGGTCCTGTCTTTGTCACTTATTACCTGTGTGACTTTGAATAAGGTAAAAAATGCCTTTAATGACTTTTCCTGGGCTTAGAATATCAATACCACAAAACTATTTTCTTACAGTCATCATAAATCCTTACATTGTCTTTTGGGTCATGTGAAATGTCAATTTTTAAAATTATGAGATGGATAGATAGTATACACTATGAACTATATTACTATAGTATTTAAAAATATTTTGAGAGCCTAGAATCCTGGACTGAATTGAATACACTGAAATTAAATATGGAGCAATGAAGTTTAACACTTGACTTCAAAAATTAGCTTCACAATTGTAAATGGGATAGAGATAGGGCTAGATAGTATTTTGACTGAAGAAACCTAACCGTTTTAGTGGATTACAAGCTAAATGTGAATCAATTATAGACCGCCTTTTTCTCTTGGATGCTCTCTTCTCCCTGGGTTTTTGTGACCCTGCTATCCCTTTATTCCTGGTTCTCATTTTATCTTTTAGACCACTCCTTTTTAGTCTTCTTTGCTGCTTCTTTATTTCCACCATGCCTGATAGCCTTGGCTGTCTTTCAAGGCTCTCCCATGGGTCCTCTTCTCTTTTGTTCTAGCTTTTCTCACTTGTTATTTATGTCAGTTTCCACTCTCTATGATGATTCCTAGGTCAATGCATCTAACTGTAGTCTTTCTTTTGAACTACAGTGCTGCATTGTTAGCAGCTGACTTTTAGATATTTTGAATTGGAGATACCATAGGCATCTCAAATTGAATCTATGCAGAACAGAATGCATTGCCATTTCCCCCAAACACTGCCCTCTTCTGATCTTACTCTTACTATCTAGAGTACCACCATCCTCTAAGTTAGGAAAGTGGGGAACCTTGGGGCCAGCCATCCTTGATTACTCACTCTTGCTCACCCCACATATCCAGCACATTACTTAATCTTGATATTTTTACACATCATCCTTTTCTCTTTGTTCACACAGTTACTACCTTATTTCAAACCTTTATTGAGACTTCTCACCTAGAGTATTGCATCAACCTTCTAATTGTTTGTCCTGGCTCATTTTTCTCTAGTCTTATCCACCCTGCTTTCAGCTGCCAAAGAGATTTTTTCTAAAATATAGGCCTGGCCCAGTGCCTGGCAAACTCATAAAAGTTTGTTGACTGACTTACCATGTAACCCTTTCACCTTTGCTCTACTCAGTAATCTCTATGGCTCTGTATTACGTCAAGGATCAAATATAAACTCCTTTGTGTTGAACTTAAAGCCACACATTAAAAGCAGGAAAGGTTTCCCTTTTGTCTTCATACTGGCCAATAATTAGATCTTAATAGACTCTTGCCTTTTGACTGGCTTGATGCCATGTCACATCATCAAACAATATTGCACAGGCATTGTAGGTCGACATGCTAATATAGACAATGAGTATGGATGAGGAGAAAAATGATTTTGGGTTGTTTGACATAGATCTTAAACTGCTCACTGCTACAAAAGTTGATGTTTTTAAAAACAGTATTGTTCCGTCAATTGTTCTGACTGGTCAAGTCAAGTTACTCCATTTGATCTTATATTGCAAAATATCATTTCCATTTCTATGTGGAACCCACTGCATATAGAAAGGCTGGAGCCTAGTTGCATAGTTCCACTGCCATTAATGACAAGAGTAAGCATTTATCAAAAAAGCCAGTCCATCTGTTCCATTTTCTGTTCATTTATCTTCCTTTGGATTTCTTATGAAGATTCAGTTAACATGATCCAACTTTACTAGACCAAATATCAAGATCTCTGAAGGCTATTTTTTTTAAAAAAAGTTATATTTAGTCTTTAGATTTTTACTTTATTTCAAATTATTCTCAAACTACTCTATATCCTTCCTTGAGAGGTATCTAGGTGATACTGTGGATAGAACAGTGGGCCTGTGATCAAGAAGACTTGAGTTCAAGTCTGGTCTCAGACACTCGCTAGATGTGTGACACTGGGCAAGACTTTTAACCTCTGTCTACCTCAGTGTAATCAATTGTAAAATAGGTATATTAACAGCACCTACATCCTAGGGTTATTATGAGGAACAAATGAGATAATATTTATAAAATATTAAGCACAGTTTCTGCCACATAGTAGACCCTTAAAAATGTTTGGCGATTGCTTGATTTCCTTCCCTTCACAGTGTTATAATTATTTTGCATTTAGTTCTTCTGATTTTGATAAGGCTATTATTTTCAGATCATTTAAATATTTCTATATTTGTATGACTTTTGTATATTGTTATACCTAATACTCCACTGCCTTCATTTGTCACAATTTATACAATCATTCACAGACTGAAGATCAACAAATTTTTGTTTGCTTTTTTTTTTTGGTATTATAACTACAGAAAAAGTGCTGCTATGAATATCTTGGTATAGGGAAGGTTTCTTCTGTCTTTGACTTCACTAGGGTATGTATTTAACTCTGGGATTTCTGGGTTAGAATACAAAAATATTAGTATGTCTTTTATAATCATAAATCATTTTGAGTGTGGTCAAAAATTTAGAATGCTATCAATATTCCTGTCTTTCCCTAGTCCTTCCAACATACAGTATTTCTATTTTTTATCATCTTTTCTAATTGAAAGGATATGCAGAGAAGCTTAAGAGTAATTTAAATTTAATTGTTTTACTGAATTGTAGCAATCTTTCATATGATATTTGTTATTCTCCTTTTAAAACTGTTCATATTTTTAACTATATGCCTAATAGGGAATGTTTTTTGGGACTTCTATATTTTATATCAATACCCTGTATACTTGGAACGTCATATTCTTTATGAGAAATCTGTTACAAACCTATTTTCCACATTTATTAGCTTCTTTTCTTATTTTAGCTGCATTGATTTTGTTTAAGAAAAGTCTTTTAGATTTTATATAACCTAAGTAGCCTATCCTGTCTTTATGATTACCTCCACCCCTTCTTTGGTTAAGAATTTTTCTTAGTCATTGTCATAAGAGGGCACCTCCTATTGTTCACTAATGTTAATGAAGATGATGATGATGATGATGATGATGATGATGATGATGTTGAAACTAAGGCAAACACAGATTGAGCGACTTGCCAAAACTCACACAGGTAGTAAATATCTGAGGCTGAATTTGAACTGAGGTTCTCCTAATTTCAGGTCCAGTAATCTATCCACCACACCACTTAAGTAGACCCTGGAGATTCGTAACAAAACTCTCACATGTACTGGAAAGTTAAATCCCTAGAGTAAGGCTGACTGCATTTTCCCTTGCATGTACCTCCTAAAGGTTTTATTTTTGTGAGGGGTTCTAGAGATTGGGTCACCTTCTATTACCAAGTTTGGAAGTATAGTGTCCACTCATTATCTGATCCCATCATGTGATCTTCAAGGAAGCCCTAATCTGCTTAGTTTTTTTCCATCTTGGTTTACCCCTTCTCAGGCATCCCGGTGGCCATTTGCTTCTGGATGTTAAACCAGATCCTAGACATAGGAAAGATACCTTATTATCTGTAGCTCTACTGCAGCTCAGAACTCTTGGACTCAAGTGATCTATCAGCTTCATCTTCCTGTGCAGTAGAGTCTACAGGAATGATGATGATGATGATAGTAATGGCGATGGTGATAATGGTGATGACAGGTAGTATTTATACAGTGTTTCAAAGTTTCCAAAATAAATTATAAATATCCCACTTTATCTTCATCTTTACCACAACTCTGACAGGTAGGTGCTGTTATCATCCCCATTTTATATGGGATGACACTGAGGAAGACTGAGGTTAAGTGCTTTTCCCAGGAATTGAGGCTGGAAACTTTCTGACACTCAATCCAACATTATATCCACTCTGACATCTAGATTGGTTCTGTCTTTTTTAACCCACTAACTCAAGAGCTCCCACTGGTATGCTCCCCCTATTGATTATAAGACTACATCTATGAAATGGCCAGATTTAATTAGCTTCTACAAAGGCATGTTTACTAAGGATTACATAATTTTCAATGTCTATTATACACTCTCTGATAAGTACAGAGCATCCAGGGGCAAGTGGATTTAACCTTAAAAGGCACATGTAGCAAAGTAATAATTCAGCTTCTCAATGTCTTTTTTTACTGGACTTATTGAGGTGTGCCACTCAGGTATAGTAAAGATTTTCTTCTCAGTTCTTTGTAGATCCTTGTACCTCCTTTCCTCATTGTATCAAGTCTATCCCTGAGTCCTGATGAAGGCACTGCAGCCAGAAATCCCAAGGATGTTGCTCCAATGCTATTGAGAAAGTTCAAATTCTTTGAAGTCCATGAAGCGAAAGCCTTGGTTCCTGCTCTCCCTCCCTCCCCTCAATTGATTCCTTCTCAAAAATGTTACTTTCTAGATTGCCAGATTGATTGAATTTTGTGGGTGCCATCTAGTTTGGTGACTTTCTACAGGCCCCTAAGGGCATGACCACATCCTTCGGCCAATCCAAACAGACTTCCTCTTGTACTCAGAAAGGCATCCAGTCCATATTCACATTTAATCCTGACTTGATGAATGTATCAGAACTTAATGTCACATCCCATTCTTTAAGTGGCATGGGGACTAATTTTCTTTCTATTTTAAAAATTTATTTTATTTTTGATTTATGGAATAAAAGAAACATTTCTATAACACAGTACAATAGAAAAGACGATTGTACCTGAAACTAAAAATCTATTGTGTACAGCTTTCTATTACTTTCAAATACATAATAAAATCATGTATTTTTTCTTCCCTCTCCCCCATCCTTTCCCTAGAGATGGTTACCATTAGATACACACACATGTATATATTCATATACATGCATATATGTATATGTTTATACATACATGCACATATGTAAACCTATTCTATACATATTTTTATTTATCATTTCTTTCTCTGGATGAAAAGAGAATGATCTTCTGGTTGTGCTCACTTCACTTTACATCATGTCATACAAGTCTTTCCAGGTTTTTCTGAAATTATCCTGCTTGTCTTTTCTTATAGAACAATAATATTGCATTAGAATCATACACCACAACTTGTTCAGCCATTTCCCAAGTGATAGGCATTTCTCAGTTTCCAGTTCTTTGCTGCTACAAAGAGTAATTTTCTGAGGGAGTGGAGTAATTTTCTAAGTTAACCCCTGCCCTTACCCTATGACATAGCCATTATAATTTGGTATATATCCATTTGGAAATGATTTTGCCGCAAGGTGAAATGCTAGTATATAAATTCTTTTCAACTTACTTCTTGTTTCCAAGGTGATATCCCTTGTAATTTTCTGTTACTCTTCTCCTATCGTGTTTTAGAAATCTACTCTAAAGCCATGTTATGTTTGGCTCTCCCAAATGTCCTGCTAATGAGTAGAAGAAGTGTTTGCTGGGCTGGATTGATTTCTAGGCCCTTTTATTCTCCTTATTATTTTTTGGTTTTGCATAAATTAAACATTTCCAAGAAGGGAATAAGCATTTACATAGTTCCTACTACGTGTCAGGTACTGTGCTAAGCACTTTTACAAATATTATCTCATTTAATCCTAACAACCACTCTGTGAGGCAGGTGAGATTATTTTTCTCATTTGAAGTTGAGGAAACTGAGGCAAACAGAAGTGACTTGTCCAGGGTAACACAGATACTAAATATCCGACACTGAATTTGAATTCAGGTCTTCTTAATGTCTGGCCCAGTGCCCCACTGTGCCTCCAGCTGCCTCTAAGAAATAACAGTTGAGGCATTATCTCTATTTTTATCTACTTCTTCACCCAAGAGGTTACTTATCTACTTATTCCAGTGAAACAGCAATTCAAGTCCTTATGATTTATCCTTCTGTTAAGGATGGTTTGTTTAATCCAGTTAGAAAGAACTGGGAAAATTTCAACTAATATGCCCTCATTTTTATCCTTTTTTTAAATTTACTATTTCTTTCGACTTTGCTCTTTCTAGTCAGTGGTCTGAATTCATACAGATTGTGGATTCTCGAGTGCTGTGGTCAGGCTGGGTGTCTCTGGCTTTAAGAAGGATTATCTGCAGAATATTCATGGAGGATCATCCAATATGCCATATGAGACACTGGAGGAACTGGGGGTATTTAGCATGGAGAAAGAAGACTGGGGGAAACAGGTCTGATAGACACATTTATGTACTGGAAGAACTATAAAGAGGAAGAGGGATCAGGCTTGCTTTGTTTGGCTGAAGAAAGATGAACAAGAGAAAGAAGCAAAGAAACCCAGTTAGACATAGGAAAAAAAAAAGACTAATGATTAAGGCAATTCCCAAGTGACCTGAGCTGCCTTGGAAAGGGAGCATCTCCCCTCCTGGGAGGTATTTAAGCGAAGCCTGGATGACCATTTGTCAGTTTCCCAGAAGTAGGGCTTCTTTTCTCACCAAGGTTGGATTGGATAACCTTCAGTATTCTTCCAGATTTCAGATCATGATGCTATAGTTTTTCTCAATGGACTGATCTTGCCCAGTCATCAACTTACAACCTGCTATTGAAAAATCTTCTTTTCTTGTTTGTTTCATTTATCTATTCATTTACCCTGATTTGTTTGTTTAATTCTCATGCTACCATTTTTAATGACCTGACTTTCAATACATCAAATGGCCTTTAAGAGTAAATTGAAAAAATCCTCTGAAGGAAGTTAGACGTGGGGGTGAAGGAAGACTCCAGAAGTGGAGCATGGAAATTCAAAGCAGAAAAGAAAGCTTCATGTTAGTGATAATTTGGGGAGCTCTGTCTGGGTGAAGTCTCTAGATCTCCATAGAGCCTAAGGTCAGACACTTATGAGCTCCCAAGAGCCTAGGGTGGTCAGAAAGGGGAATAGTTTGCCTGCATATATTCAGAGCACCCCCTTGTGGTATAAGTATATACCATGACCCCCATGTGCTTAACTAATACGTTAACTATGTGACTTACTGTTCTTAGAAGATTGCAGAAAGCAGGTGAATGAGCCAGGTATGGGTAGATTTTGCTCAGGTAGCTACTTGGCAGACAATCTCATTTTCTGCAATACTCTTTCTGCCATAGTCAATACCTTAATTGAAGAAATCATTCATGATGGAGAGCAATGAGGCTTCTGGTTGATTTCCAAACCTTTGACCTCCCATTCTCTTCTTGATAATGAACCATATTTTACAATAGAATTTTTGTCTTGCCCACCTTTACACATGTTAACTGAGCTTGGAGGGTTGTACCAAGCTTGTCTTAGAGGCAACTAGGTGACCCAGTGGTTAGAAAGTTGGGCCTAGGGTCAGAAAGACCTGAGTTTAAATCTGATCTCAGGCACTTACTAGCTATGTGACCCTGGGTAAGTCATTTAGTTTCTGTCTGCCTCAGTTTCCTGAACTGTAAAATGGGGATAATAACAGGACCTACCTCCCAGACAGAATGAAATAAAATAATGTTTATTAAGTACTTGGTAAAGTTTAAAGTGCCTTATAAATTCTTGCTATTATTACTGTTGTTGTTAATAAAATATTCTTTTTTCTTAAACCTATGTAATTTCCTAGATAAGGTATCCTTCTCTTCAAAGTGTTTTTTTGCTGCTTATCAGGAGCACCAACAAATCTAAAATAAAATAAAACACAAAATATGTTTTATGGTCAAAGTATGGTTTGTGGTCAGGATGTACACCATGAAACCAATTCCACTAACATTCATTTGTCTATATGTGAATTCCTCTATCATTTAAAGTCATTCACAATATTCATTCAGCTGACATTGTCAGACTGATTATACATTATGCTCCTTCATACATTCTCTGTTCAATCAATCAATCAAACATTTATTAAACACCCTCTGTGGACAAGAAGCAGGCACTGGGAACACAAAAGCAAAAGTGAAGTCCTGCCTTCAGGGAGCTTACAATCTAGATAGATGGCAGGGGCACAGCATGGCAAAGATCCACTGGGAAAGAAGCATTTCCTGCTTGGAGACCAGCAGGGATATTGTTTGATTAACCCAAATCACCAAAGCCGTTCTAGGACAAGCCACATAACGTCCTGGGAGGTTACCAGGGGAACTCTGGCACAAGCTTTATAGGCTTCATCAATATCTAATCTAGATCTACATATCATCCATATCTCTATGTGTATATCTATGTATCTATTAACTATAGAGATATATTGATATAGAAAAATTACAAGCAATATACAGTTTATATATATATCCATATGTGTTAAATATAGATATTACTTATTTATTCATGTCTATTATATATGTATATAGAATATATACATAATATGCATATATTATTAATTAAAATACTTTAGATTTAATTTTAAATTTTAATTTCATTTTAATTTTAAATTAGTTTTAATTTTAAATTTAATTAAAATAGTTTATTCATATATACATGTGCACATGTTTATATACATAGACTATATACACACACTGTATTATATATATATACATGCATCCCATATATACATACATTATATATATATAAGATATGTGTATATATACATATTTTATAATGGAAAAGTTTCGAATGCTGTGGATAAATTCACTTACCTTGGTAGTGTGCTTTCCAGGGATGTACACATTGACAATGAGGTTGATGTACGCATTGCCAGAGCTAGCTCAGTGTTTGGGAGGCTCCGAAGAAAGGTTTGGGAGAGAAGAGGTATTAGACTGACTACCAAACTGAAGGTCTACAGCACAGTTGTGCTGACCTCATTGTTGTATACTTGTGGAACATGGTCAATAAACCAGTCATGCCAAGAAACTGAATCGCTTCCATTTGAACTGTCTTAGGAAGATTTTGAGGATCACCAGGCAAGAAAAGGTACCAGACGCTGAAGTCCTTGCTCAAGCTGAACTGCCAAGTATTCAAAGTATGCTTCAGAGAGCACAACTCTGATGGGCTGGGCACGTTGTTCAAATGCAAAATGTACGCTTTCCAGAAAGACTATTTTATGGAGAACTTGCATGGGGCAGGTGATCACATGATGGCCAGAAGAAATGATACAAGGACACTCTCAAGAACTCTGGATTTTCCTGTGCAACATGGGAGACACTGGCACAGGACCTTAGCATGGCGTGCCCACATCAGAAAAAGTGCTGTGCTCCATGAGCGAAGCAGAATTGAGACAGCACAAAGTAAATGCAGTCTCCACCCCAAATATTCACACGGACTATCTGTGCCCAACCTGTGGCAGAGCATTCTGAGATCGTATTGGCCTGCCCAGTCAAAGTCAGACACACTGAAACTTCACTTTATTGTGGTGATGTCATTTTGTTCCTCTTCGAAAACGAAGGACAACAACCAATATATGCATATTAGATATATACATATCGTATCTCATATCATATCTTGTTTTATTATATCATGTATACATATTAAATATATATATGTGATGGGTGTGTGTGAGTGTATATATATTCATATATATTATAGTGTGTGTATATAATCTATGTATATGAACATGTGCATATACATATGGAAAAAATATTTTAAAGCACTTTGAAAACCTTAAGGTGTTATATGAATGCTATATTATTGTTATTATTAGTAGTAATGGAATGTCTCCTTTTCTTTAACCTATGCAAATGTGTATAAAGAAATATTATAGCTCTCTCCAAGTTTCAGCCCCGAAACTGACAACATGGCTAAACGTACTAAGAAGGTCAGAATCATTGGTAAATATGGAACACGTTATGGTGCATCCCTCAGAAAATTGGTGAAGAAAATTGAAATTAGCCAGCATGACAAGTATACCTGCTCCTTCTGTGGCAAGACCAAAATGAAGAGACAGGCAATGGGTATTTGGCATTGTGGATCCTATATGAAAACAGTAGCTGGTGGAGCATGGACATACAATACCACCTCTGCAGTCACAGTCAAATCTGCCATCAGAAGACTGAAGGAATTGAAAAACCAGTAAAATCTTCTTATCAAATATCTGTAGCTCATAGTCCAACAATGAATGGGTTAATTTATGGAATAAAAAATAAAAAAAAAAAGAAATGTTATATATACATAAGAACACCCACACATACCCATCTACTCACACCTACTCATACTCACCCACATATATATGCACATATATATACATACACACATATGTGCACATATATACATATATATACATACATACATATACACACACATACAGAGAGACAGAAACAGAGGCAGAGAGATAGACTACAATTATTCCTTTTATGGCATTGATGTTTAGATAAGTATATATTGTCTCTCCTTTTCTCTTTTTGCCTCTGTACCCATAATTCCTTCTGGTTCAGCTTTTATGATTTCTGGGATAAGACTTAATTCCTCCTGCTTAAAAATTTTGCTAGTCCCAAATCACTCTCAAGGCTGAGAAGAGTTGCCCCTCCAAACCACAAATTCCAAAATACTAGTCATTTCTCAAACCTCTCTTACATTTCCCTGAGGTAAAGTGGGCTGCCTTGAGAGGTCGTGAGCCCCCATCACTAGAAGCCCTTTGATCAATGTCTGAATGATCACATATTAATAGTAACACAGAGAAGATTCTTGGTACAGTACATCTAGACTAAATGTTCTCATTAGAAAACTAAATGTTTTCTAAGCCTATCATTCTGTCACTGTGATCTTGAGGAAGATTCAGGAAGGAATGGAACTAGGTCCAAGGAGAAGTGTCACAGTAATTATTTTCCATAGCCAATAGCTGCTGAGAGACAATATCAAGGTTCAGAGCTTGAGGGTCAGTGACAGTCTCAATGCGAAGAGGACAAACAAGTCTTAGTTTTGGAGTAAGTCATAACAAAAGACTTTTGGGGCCAGCTGAATAAGGCCATGAAGAAGACATGTGGGTCTGCCATAGTTAATAATATCCCATGGTCTCCTTCTTTCAAATCAAAACAAAAGAAAAGATAGAACAACGATCAGGCACTTCTGGGTGTTATCTCGTCGGCTTAAGTCGAAGTGCTGAAGCCTCTGCATACTTTACAATATCAGGAGTTACTACGAGGTTAATATTTTAAGTAGTTCAAGGATAGAAGAAAGTTCTTACACACACACACACACACACACACACACACACACACTTATATCAGTGCTTTTTGAAGTAGCTAGAAGTGGATACCAAGTAGATATTTATCAGTCAGAGGATGAATAAACAAGTTGTGGTACACAAATGTAAAGGATTATTACTGTGCTGTAAGAAATGATAAATATGGACAATACAGAGAAGTCTGGGAAGATGTGTACACTGATACAGAGTAAAATACGTAGAACCAGGAAAATATGCACAATAACTGCAACAATGTAGCTTAAAAAGCAAACAAGTGAAACTGAATGTGACGTAATTATAAAGACCAGGCTTTGTTACAAAGACATGGAGTGAGAATGCACCTCATTTCTTTGCAGAAGTGGGGAGTTACTGGTGTGATATTTTCTTTTTCTTTTTTTGATTTTTTTAAAAAATCTTTTTAATCTTTATTACAGGGGATGACTTTCTGCATCATGAAGATATATGTGGTTATTAAGATGGTATGAAAGCCAAATATATTAGAACAAAGTTTGAGAAAAAGTATCAGGAGAACTGAGTAGAGAAATAAAGCTTAGAAAAGGCCAGGGTTTTAGTGGAAAAATAATGAGTTCTGTGTTGGACAACTTGAGTTTGAGATATTTGTGGGACATTGGGCTTAAAATATCCAGGAGCCATTTGGTAATGAAAAACTAAAAATCAAGAGACACTAGGGCTATCTATATAGATCCAAAAATCATTTGCACAGAGAGGATAATTGAAAACATGGCTGCTGATGAGATCACCCTATGAAATAACATAAAGGGAGAAAAAAGAGGGCCCAGAGAGATCTGGTGATCAGCCAAGGCAAGTGGGAAGGATATGCTTGAGAAACCAGCAAAGAGGGGCAAGGAGTGGTTGGAGAGGTAGGTGCCAAACCAGGAGAAATGAGTGTCATGAAAAAAAGGGAGGAGAGACTCCAGGAAGAGAAGGTCATTGAACAACAGTGTCAAAAGCTGTAGAGTGATCAGGAAAAAGGAGAATTGGGAAAAAGTCCTTCATTTTGGAAATGGGATACTTTGGAGAGGTCAGTTTAAGTTGAATGAGAGGTTAAAAGCCAGATTGTAGCGAGTTTAGAAGAGAATTGGGAGATTGTAGAGTACAGTTGTCTTTCTCAAGGATTTTAGCTGCAAAGGAGACATATAGGATGACAATTGGTGGGGACAGGAAGATTTGATGAGGATTCTTTGCAGAAGGGACAGACATTAGTATGTTTTTATTTGGCCAGGAAAGAGCCAGTAGATAAGAAGAAACTGAAATGAGAGATAGTAGATAGAATAATGAGGGCAATCTATTAGAGAAGACAGCAGGAATGAGATCAAAGGTATATGTAGAGGAGCTATCCATGACAAAAAGAAGGGTTAGGGTAACACAGAGAGTGATATAGCCAATTAGAATTGTCCTGTTTGAACATATAGCCATCCACACATCTATCTATCCATCCATTGATAGGTGTGTGTGTGTTTATAACACCATATTTTACTTTCTTTTTTTGGGGGGGTGAAGAGGAAATAAGAAGGAGTGAAGGTGGATTTTTATTGATTGAAAAAGTAAGATTTAATTATACAATAACATTGTATAAAAATATTGATAATATTTTGATATTGATATTTGATTTGATATTGATAATATTATCAATAAAAATATTGATAATAGTTATAGTAGAAATTGACTAGGTTATAATGTCAGGACTACCTTTTCTTTGGCTAAGACATGAGTAAATGAAGAAATTTTATTAAGAACTTACTGTGGGATAGATGGGTGGTGCAGTGGAATCAGGAGGGCATGAATTCAAATCTGACCTCAGTCACTTACTAGCTGTGTGATCCTGGGCAAGTCACAATCTTGATTGCCTTAAAAAAAACGTTTATTCTTTTAATAAGAGTCTGATAAAGTACAGGCATTTCAGATTTTTCAGCTGTAAAATAAGGGTATTATATTACATGACTCCTGTTTAGTTCTTGATTTATTGTCCTATGAGCTCATCAATGGAGGCTTTCTCTCCAATGAAACAGATTGTCCCTCACTCTGTCCCCATAGTGCCTGGTTTCTCTGGTCTTTCTCTGGAATTTTTGCTTTTGGCTTTCCAGGAGTTTGATACAGGGGGTCCAGAAAGAGCTTGAGATCTTCCCACTTTCTCTTGACATTTTAAAGATACCAGTAGAGTATACCAGTCATTCGTCTATCATCCCTTTCTTTTTCCATGCTACTAGATCATCTTATTTTCAGTGCATACAATTATTTCCTTGAGATTATCCCTTATACCCTTTCTCCTCTATCATTTCTTCTTTCTAGTGTTGCAGCTAACCAGCATTCACCTTTTGTCTCTCTAATGCACTATAAACGAACTTCACTTTCAATTTTTCAGAGACCAGTCATCTACAGAATGCAGAGATTCCATGACACCTCTTAAATAAATGGGGACACCCTGGAGGTTAATAAAACCACGACTGGGATTCTTCCTCTCTAAGGGAATTTAGATTCAGGATTTTTCCCCCTCTGGGCCTACACTCCCTGTGCTTGGTCCAGCACTCATGGGATTTAATGAATTAATGAATGGAAAGGTCAACCCTTCAGGGTCACATTTTACCAGAATCACAGAAGCTCAGAGCTCGAAGGGAATTCCCTCAACAGCATTCTTTCTCAAAGCTGAATTGATTTGTTGGTCAAAGGAAGCTGGCCTAAGGGGAAGCTGGCATTTACTCAAACCTTTATCCACTTTTTAGGAGCCTGCTGGCTGAGCAATCCTTGGTAATATCAAAAATTCATCTGATCACTTCAAGATGTTTGGAAAAAAGGATGATAATGAATAATATCCCTTGCCCCCCAATTATCTTTCTCCCATATGTATTCAGCTCTGTCTAGTCATTTTTTTCAGTTTCATCCAACTCTTCATGACCTGATTTGGAGTTTTCTTGGCAAAGATAATGGAGCAGTTTTCCATCTCCTTCTTCAGGTCCTTTTACAGATGAGGAAACTGAGGCAAACAGGGCTAAATAACTTACCCTGAGTCACACAAGCTAGTAAGTATTTGAGGCCAGATTTGAACTTAGGAAAATGAATCTTCCTGACTCAAGGCCTGACACTCAGCTCTAGTCAGAAAATATTTGGATGCCAATCATCAGTCCATTAACCAACAAGCAATTATTAAGTACTTTTAAGCTAACCACTGGGAATAGGAATAGGGAATATATCTAAAATTCCACTGTTACATCTCCCAGATGGAGAACAAGGAAACATCTTCTTGGCAATATATAGACAGATCACTGAGAGGTTAAGCAGCTTTCGTAGAGTCACTCAGTCAAGCATATCTGTCACAGGTAAGATCGGAAGCCATGTCTCATTGAACTGAGGCTGACTTTCCTTTCCCTAGGCAGATACAGCAAATGCATATAGAGAGACAAAAAATGAAAGAATGTAACAAAATCTGAGACCGAGTTGAGGAGTTTTGTTTTGTTTGTTTCTGGTTGCTGATAAGGCAGTACTCCTTTGACTGAAAGCAAATTTGTTGCTTGAGAAGGAAGGCATGGATTGCAAATATCAATTCCATGCTGGAATAGTCTTTTTTCAAGAGCCCAGTTGAAGAAACTGAGACAGAGAAGTTCAGATCATCCAACAGTGAGTCTAAATATGTCTCTTGGGAAATTTTACCCATTGCTCCTCGTTCTTTACCCCCACCGCCCCAGGACAGAGAGAAGAACATGTCTGTTACACTTTCCAGGTGACCTCCCTTCAAATCTCTGAGGTTCTTGAAGACTGTTAACTTACTCTGTGATGAAATCGCTCTCAAAACTTCTTTCTTCATCAACAAGTCAATAAACATTTTTAAGTGACTGCCATATGCCAACATGGTGCTAGATTATAGGGATAGCAGCAAATCAAAATGAAAAAGTTCCTGCCTTCAAACTCCATGCTATTGGGGAATAAATATGTATATAAGTTAATATATTAAAACACACAGAAAAGGAAGTCAAGGTAATTTTTCTGGGGGGAGAGGTAGGTCCTAGGGATTGGGAGATCAAAACTGACCCCAGATAGGAGTCAGTTGCTGAAATGAGGTTTGAAGGACACTAGGAAATATCAAAAATATATCAAAACTTATCCGATTGACCTCATAGGGTAGACATAGAGAAAGAGGGTTGCACTCTATCTACTAAAGAGCAAGTTCTTGTTGTTATAATTGTTAAAATTATCATCATTATTATCATAGATAGTTCAGGTCTTCCAAGGTAGAGATCTTGAGGACCAAAATTGAGCTATGCAATGGGAGACATTGAAATCTATTATGCAAGCCCTGAGAAATCCTATGAAGCTGGAAGTTCCTGGTCCAAGTAGTTTACTCTTATTTTTATTTTATGATAAAATATTATATTATGTCCATTATATATTTATTATCATTATTCCTATTATTGTTGATAATTTATCAAACAGTGAAAAATAGAGAATATTTCCATTGTAGTACATGTGCTCTGGTCATCTCTCCCTGAGCCAGGCTGCTACATATTTCCTTAACTGTTCCACAGTATAACCCTTAGGGGTTGGGGAGTCTCTTTTCTTTACTGCTCTCACAAGCCCCCACTGGCTGTGTTTCCCCCACATCAGTCCCTAACACTCCAGTTCCATTTAACCCCTTAACGTCTATTAGTTTTTACAAAAATATATTTACCTTAAAAATATAGTCAGATAAATATGCCAAGATGTCCTTCCTCCCCAATACCTCAGAAGATATATTCTCCTCTACAACACCTTGGATTCTGGGTAAGTTCAAGACTGAGCTCAGTCCTTACATAGTGTCAGTCACACCCAGTTCATATTCAAAGACCATTCCTCTGTTGGATGTGTTCTTGTCTCAGCTGCCACCAGAGGTGTGAAGCTTTACTCTTCGGGCTGTGTTGGCTGAAAAACCCATCAGAAATTTCTCCTGGACTACTGAGGTTCACTTACATGACTTTTCAAAGCTTCTCAGGTTGAAGACTCATTTCTCCTCATCTAGAATGGAAAAGAACAAACCAAAGACTATTTCTTGGGGTCATGTTGCCTCAGGGGGGATCTCTTGTGGAAGCTATGGGCTAAGGAATCATGTAATAAAGTCAGAAGAATCATTAAGATTATGATTGATGCTGACAGGTTTTTATGAATAATGTTGATGCCATCAGAGTGCCTTTACTTCATTAAATGGTTGGTCAAATGGAATTAGTTGCTCAATGTGGAGTTGCACAACGACAGATGGAATTAGTTACACAGTATCTTCACATTCTCCACAATCTATCCTTGACACTTTCCTTACCTAGCAACATAATTTTCCTGGAAGCAAGCCCGCTACCATCTTCTGAACGGACCAGAAGCATCAGCTGAGGAAACTAGTGGGGGTCTTCAACTGAAGTAGACTCCTATTGCACATGTGTACCCGCATATACAAAGTAAAAGAAACATATGATTATATGTGAAGTAATCAATCTCTACTACAGTTTGCCTCTTAAAAAATGTTTATAATTAATTTAACCCATATAATTATAGATTATATAATTACATAATTATAATCCAATTAAAATTTATTTAATCTATCACTTTCAAAGTTGTCCCACTTGTCTGTGTTTCCATTTGAACTTCCTTCTGTTGCTTTCTCCGTATTGGAAAAAAATGGTTCTATGATCTTTTTTTGTTGTTTTCTTTTTTTTAAACACTATCTCTGGATCCTCTCTTCCTGAAATCTTCCACCGTGTCAAAAGGAAAACAATACTTGTAAAGGAATTACATAGTCAAATAAAAGAAATCTGTTCTTTTTCTAGTTTTTCAAGTCCAAGGTATATATGCCTCTTTCTGCACTCTGTATCTATCACCTCTCTTTAAGATGGTGGCTAACATGCTTTATCATCAGTCCTCTGAAGATATATTTTGTCATTGCATTGACCAGAATTCTTAAATCTTTCCACGTTATTTCATTACAATAGCTGTTATCATAAAAGTCATTCTCCTAATTCTTATCACTTGAGTGTGGATCAGTTTATACATATCTTCCCAGGTTTCTCTGAAATGGTACCTTTTATTATTTGTTATAATAATATCCCATTATATTTGTATGCAAAATTTCTTAGCCAGTATCTAATTGGTGTGTAATACCTACCTCTCCCCCCGCGTGTCCCACTTTATTTCCTGTTCTTGACTGCAACAAGAACAGTTTCTGTAAATACATTTGTTTACACATTTTTACTTTTTGCTCTTTCTTTGAAGCTTTTTGGGATATGGGCTGAGTAGAGACATTGTTGGTCCAAAGAATATCAATTTGAGGATATAGAGATTGTGGTGAAGTCAAATCATAGTTCCACCAAAAGTCTGTCTGTCTTCCTGAAGTCCCTTCAGCAATGATCATTTTTGTTTTCTGTCATCTTTGCTATTCTGATAGGTGTGAGGCAGAAAATCAGAGTTGTTTTAAATTTGCACTTCTTTGATAATTAGTGATTTGGATAATTTTTTTCCCCGTATTTAGCTGTTGATTTCTTGGATTTCTTCCAGATGGTTTAATCTTTTATTGAAAATGAAGAATGATTATGAGAGGCAGCTATTATGTTGTAGGTAAAAATTCTGGAGTTAGGGTGAGCTGACTGAAAGTCTTGCCTCTAACCAATACCGGCTGTGTGACCTTTGGCAAGTCACCAAACCTCTCAGTGCCTTCAGGCAACCCTTGAGGACTAGAAGTTACTGAGTTCATGCTGTTCTGCCTAGACAGAGGGAGTATATGCTGACTAAGAGTTTCCTACACTGATAAAACCAAAGGTCAGGGGCATGAAGAGAGCCAAAGAGAGAGAAATATAGAGAAACAGAAAGTCAGAGAGACAAAGGCAGAGATAGATATACAGAGACACACAGATAGAGATAAACAATGACAAAAAAAGAAACAGAGAAGAAGAATGGAGAGAGGAAAAGAGTGAGAAGAAAATGGGAAGAAGAGAGACAGAGATGGAGATAGAGACAAAGAAAGACAAAATAAAGAAAGACATAGAGACACAGAAACAGAGGCACTTGGAGAAAAAGTGATGGAGAGTGACAAAATAACACTGTGAGGAACAAAGGAAGGAATTCTGTATCCTTAGGAGGAGTGACAACAGGATGTAAGTCACAGGTTCTAACTGGAGCTGTGACCTAGCAGAACCAGGCTTCTGATCAAGGTAAAGGTCTGAAGCTTTTACGTATACTTAAGGAACCATTTAATATTATCCAATACACTCCGAGGGAGGAGTAAGCTAATTAAGGGCACACGTAATACATGATGAGGAAGGAGGAACATATCAAGGAGAAGAACATGAAATGGGCAGTTTAGGAGGTTCTATCTAGCCAATGGAGAGCAAAGTGGGAAATTTGAATCAGGAACAGGGCATAAAAACCCTTGCATTTGTCTGAGTAATTATACTCCTTTAGAGAGTTGCCCATTGACAAGGAATGTAAAATAAATAGAAAGAGAATTTTCTGGGCTTCACAACTAGTATTTTATTTCTAGAGTAAGCATGCTTCTCACAACAGAGAACGAAAGTAACAATGAGAGACAGTGGGAGACAGGAATGGACATAGGCATGGACACAGACAGAGATAAATACAGAGACATAAATGGAGCAACCGTGAGAGGCAGGTTTGGAGACAGGCCTATGCCTATACAGTCATGGGTACACACAGAAATAGAGAGAAAGCACAAGGCTTAGGAAGATGTATGAATATGGGACATGAGAAGGATACAAAGGAACAATTGACCTCTTTAAAATAATTTAGCAACCAGCAGTTCCAGGAATGTGACACTAAAATTATGAAGGAAATGTTGAATACTAGAGTAAGAACAGCCTGAGGTCCCCCAGATGTTAGGGGAGCACTGAGGTAGATGAAAGCATTTTTTTTGACAGGGATATTGTCTTCCTCAGTCACATGTGAATAGTTTGCACCTCCAATGTCACAGTGCCCTAGGTCACTCTCTAAGACTAAGTTTTTTTTTTCTTTTGTAGAAGCTGTTGCAATTTTGTAGAGGGAGTGTAGAACATCATTTGGCAGGGGAAGTTCCAGGCAGAGAAGATTCAAGGAAAGAATTCAGTAGAATTTCTAAAAGCAGAGGAAGCCTGTCAACTTGCTGCAAGCAAATGTTATGGAGGGCTAAGCAGTCCTACCAAAACAACATAATATTTGCTTCAATAATTCAAGGAACTGAGATTTCATTGGCATGGGTTCTCTGTTCATAGAGACAGATGGTGGCATCATGCTTATGTTTTTAGAGGCATAGTATGTTTCTTTTTTAAAATTACTAAGCATTTATTTTATCTCCCACCTAAATTCCCCAGTGTGTGTGTGTGTGTGTGTGTGTGTGTGTGTAACCCTTGTCACAAATGTACATATCAAGCAGGACAAATTTCGCTTTAAGCAAGCCCCAAATTGCATCCCAGTATGAATATTTAGTCCATCACCTCTCTATCTGAAGGCTAGTCATGATTTGAGATAATGGAGTGGCTCACTCTAATGGAAGTTCATTCCTCAAATTCCCCCTGGCAATGGTTGACCTTCTGATGATGAGCTTCTCTCTGTTTGGCTGGTTTATCAGACTATTATATTATCATCTGTAATAAAATGTATTATCATATCATCTAGCTTATATCTATCTATCCATTTCCACCATTTTACAGAACTAGTAAGGAAGACTTTATCAAGTGTTCTGCTGAAATCTAGGTGAATTTTGTCTAAAGAATTTCTTTTCCCTACAAGTCTAGTAACCCGAAATGTCTTACAAGTGAAGGATGTTGATAATCTGGAAAGTGTCCATAGGAGGCCGACCTCTGAAAAGAGCCTTGAGACTATCTCAAGTGAGTTTCATTTGAAGTATCTGAGATTGTGCAGCACGAAGGAGAGAAGACTGGGGAATAAGGATGGATTACTATAACTGTCTTCAAATATTTGAAAGACTACAATATAGAAACATTTGATCTTTCTGGCCTTAGAGTGCAGACCTAAAAGCACGGGAGAGAGGCTGCAAAGAGGAAAATTCAGGCTTCGTTGTCACCAGGAAGAGTTTTCCAACAATTTAAACTATTCCAAATCCAAATCGGTTGCTTTCAGAAGTGGTGAATTGCCTGCTCTTGGAGGTATTTAAGCAAAGAATAAATGAGTACTTCTCAGATATGTTGTAATGGAGATTCCTTTCTGGAGTGGAGTAGACATGACATCAGGTGACGAGATCCTATGAAATGTCATTTCTTCGTGATCATTGTCTCCTTTCCTGGCTGTTTACTAACCATCCATTTAGTAACCTGGTCTAGAATTTTCCTAGTAATTAGAGTTCATTAGCCTGTGATCTGCATACGCTATTTAACCCCCCTTTCCTTTCAATTCAAGCCATAATTTAAGGTAGCTAAGTGGCGCAGAGGATAGAACACGGTATCTAGAGTCAGGAGGACTTGAGGTAACTTCTAGTCTAAGACACTTAAATAGCTACGTGACTCCAGGGAGATCACTTAAATTCTGTCTGCCTCAGTTTCCTCATCTATAAAATGTAGATAATAATAGCACTTACCTCCTCTGATTGTTGTGAGGATAGAGTGAGATAATATCTATAAAACGCTTTGCAAATCATAAAGCACTACATAAAGGCTAACTAGCAAAAAACCTCTTTTATCCTTCTTCCGTTCTATGACACCTTTTTAGTTCTCAATAATCTTTGACAGATCACTGATAATGGTTGATCGGTCTTCAGTTCTCTGGGTGCCTCACCAGATGAATTGAAATTGCCAAAGGAACTGGGTCTTCTCCTAGAATATTTTTATATACCTTGTTAGTGTATTTGTGCATTTGTTATCTTCCAATATCAAATGTAAATTCCTTGAGGATAAGGGCTATTTCATTTTTTTCCCATTGTATCATCAGAATGGAAGGCAGGACCTGGGTCATAGTAGATTCTTAAGAGGTGCTTGATGCTGGGCCCAGTGGCCCAGCCCATGATCCCAGCTATGAGGGAGTCTGAGATGGAGAGATGTCTTGAACTTGGGAGCTCTAAGCTCCAGTGGACTAATCTGGCCGATGTTCACGAAGTTAGCATTAATCTGGGGACCAGGCTGCCCATGGAAGGGAGAATCAGGCCAGGCCTGAAACAGAACAAACTACAGCTTACAGAGCGAGAGAAGACCCACCGAGATCCCTGCATGTCCAGCCTGAATGGGACAAGGAGAGGTCAGATTTAAAAAAAACGCCTATTGTGTCATTACTATTTTCTTCCTTCAGTTGGTAAGGCAAATAGAAATAGATGACAATGAAGTCAAAGAAAGGGACACGTGGATTGAGTTTGGAAGAGGCCATTGGAGACCTTAGAGAAGGTGGCTTACGTAGTCTCATAGGTATTGAAGCCAGACTTCAGGATTAAAGAAGGAAACAGAGATAGAGATAGAGAAACAGGTACTAACCCCTTCATCAAGAAGTTTGATTGTCAAGGAACAGGAGAGTTGTTGGAAAAAAAGACCTATAAAGATACTTGAATCACCTAATTTCAGAGTATGAAGGGACCCTAGAAGCTATCATTTCCATGCAGCACCTGAACAATTGCTTCTAAAGTGCAAAGAGAATTGACTTAAGAATTTCCACTGGAGGGAGGTCCACTGGTTCCTGAGGCAATCAACTCCACCCTGGGAAAACTCTCACTGCTGGGAATTGTTTTGTTGTTGATTTCAAACCTAAATTATTCTTCATGGAATTCCTCCCCCCACATCTTGTTTCCAGTTCCATCCTTTGGGGATCATGCAGATCCGACGTAATCCAGTCTCTATGTGACAGTATTTTAAAAGTTTGGAGACAAGAAGAACCTCTGATGTTAGGGAATCACAGAATTTCAGAGTTGGAAGGAACCTTGGCTGCCATGTAACCCAATCCATGTACAAAAGGAACCCCCAGTATAGCATACTTCCAATATACTTTGAATATATCTTGACCATATTTATCTGTACAAGCCCCCATCCCTGCCCATGCACCAATTCCCAGTCTTGCAAAATTCAAACTTTTTTAGGTCAGGGATTGCTTTTATTGCTATTTTTCTTTTCAATCTAGTATCTCAAATTGTATCTGTATCAGTAAGCTCCCCAGTATGCATGGAGGGGTGGGGGAGGCTACTATCACAGGTTCTTTAGTCTTCATTTATAAAAGGAAAGGCAATGTTTGAGGGGTGAACAATCACAAACCAATGCTTCCAGACACACCCTTTTATCTTTTACATTCCCAAAGCTACCAAGTCTTCCATCTATTCAACAAACAACCTTTTTATCTTTATCAAAATCAACAGAGAGGCCTGAATCAGAGCAATATTGCCATACAATTTGCATACATCCTGGATGGAGAGAACCTTTACATCTGAGCAGTCAGGGGTCTGAACATATGGCCACTCAGAGTCTTGACCAGGTAATCACAAGATCTTTCTCATAAGCAAACCCCCAAAGTAAAATACTAACCTCCCAGTATATATGATGAAGAAGTGACTTCTGATTGGCTCAGAGTTAGTAGTCATGAAACCCACACCACTCAGCACAGATATGAACCATCAAGGCTGAAAGGGAATTGAACCATCAGGTGCTTACAATCTAACCTGAGCCTGGAAAACAATTCCAATCAAATCCCACCCCACTTGCTGCTGCAGTATCTTACACATGATATATCAGTTGAATAAATTAATAACCTCTGTTCCTTTTCGCAAAATCATTGAATTTTTATGGTTCATTCTAACTATGCCTTTTAATAAAACAGGTCTTTTGTCTCTTAGGACCAAGGTATTTTTCCCACTTAAACCATTTATCTCTCCTTTAGTGTTCACAATCCTTCAAGTGGCTTCATTTTACCTCTGAGCAGGAAGGATTCAGAAAAAAATCTGAAATGGTGACTATGTTTTAAGGTAGCTCAGATTATCTGGTCTTGATATGAGGAGAGTTTTTTAGCTTCTAGCAATATTTTGAATTAGTGCTGTGGATATTCAGGCCTACATGAAGCAAGGACTTTGGTTTTGGAGACAGCTGGATGTCCCCCTGATCCCCCTAGCTGCTGGCAGACTTCATTAACTGATGCTTCATGACAAATCAACTCTCCCAGTGAGACCCTAGGGCTGTCTTTATCAGTCAGATAATGAGAATTTCGTGGGGATTTAGTCTAACAGAAGACAGGATTTTGACTTTGATAAATAAACTCTAACTTCAACTGAAGGAGACAAAATAAAAGTGAGACTGGTGATTCAAGATGAATTTCTGGGGACTGTTACTCACGCTTTTGAATGTAGCCCTGTGATGATTCACAGGTAACCTCTTTCTCCCCTTCCCACAAGAACTGCCACGGGCTAACCATGAGAGTAGCCTGAGAAAGGTTTGGGAAACATCTTATTTTAAAATGAGAGAGTCATCTCTCATTTTAAAGAAAGGAAAAAATGTGGAAGACTCATCCCATAGCCATGATAGTGTTTGTGTTTTTTGAACATTTTAAAGGCCAAGCTGTCAGCCAAAGTCTTCACAAACAGGTTGAGTGATTTACTGTCTGCCATCAAGAAGGCTGACACCACTTTTGTCTGGGGCAGATTCTCACACGATATTGTGATGTCACACGATCCAAGATTTAGAGTTGGAAGAGACCTCAAAGTCCAACCAGTCCAACCTCCCATCACTGTACAGAGCAGGAAACAGGTTTGTAGAGTCAAAGTGACTTTCCCAAGGTTATGCAAATTATAAATAGCAAAGCTAGAATTAGGACCCAGATCCTTTGACTCCAAATTAATCACTTCTCCCATGCTACCACACTGCTCCCCAATTTCTGCTATAGGCTATTGGCCTACACACTTCCTGATCATTCAATCTTTTTCACCAGAGGTTGAATTCTGATGTCTGGACCCCAGTGCTCTGAGAAATGGGTTTTCCTATTGTATTACCGAGAAGCAGGGTGCTGTGAAACATCTCGATAGTTTCCAAATCACACTGCTCCATAAATACGACCCCTACATTTTTTAGCTTAACTCCCCTTTATGTGTAGCCTTTCCCCATGGAAATGCAAAAATCTTGAGGGCAGGAGCTGTCCAACTTGATCATTTTTGAATTTGCGGTGTTTACTGCAGGATCTTGGCACATAGTGAGTTCTTAATAAATACTTTTCCATCTATCCATCCTTCCATCTATTTGTCCATCCATCTATCCATTCATCCAAATATCCTTAACTTCTCAATTAATAAATATTTGTTTAATTGGATGAGAGGGAGAAAAGGTAGCTCTTTATTTGTTTAAAATAAGAAAGTTGAGGGAGAGGGAAAAGCGCCAATCTGCATTCAGATCCATTTAATGACTTTACTTGCAACACCTGGAGCTAATCACTTAACCTAATATTCAGTTTTGCAATCTATAAAATAGGGACAATACTGCTTCTGTCTATAACCACAGGTTGTTATAATGACAGCCCATTCATAGCATGTGAAATATTAGATAACTATGTTCTCTTTAATCATAGCATAATCCTGATGGTGAGAAGCTTTGTACACACAAATGGATGGCCCTGCTTCTCTGGGGGCCTGAAAACTCTCTGCTCTCATTGATGGGGAGGGGGTTCCTCCTTCCAGTGCTACAGATGGCAAACTAATCCTTGGCTTCTCAGGTTTTGTGACTTCCAACTTTATTTTCCCAGAAGTCTTTGTTTACTCCTAAGTTCTACATGAAAGGTCTCCTGAATGTCCTGATGGTCTCCTTCTACATTTTTCCATATGGCATGGGCCCCAGTGGATTTCATAAATTATCCATCATCTATGATTTGATTTTACTGTTGATCATCCTACCTCCTTTTGTGTTTGTACATTTCTTTACTAATATTCCCAATACCATAATGGCCCAGACATTCTTAATTGGCCATCTGATAACGTTGTTCGAATGCAAAATGTACGCTTGCCAAAAAGCCTATTTTATGGAGAACTCATATGGGGCAGGCAATCACTTGGTGGTCAGAAGAAGTGATACAAGGTCTCTCTCAAGAACTTTGGATTAGACTGTTCAACATGGGAGACACTGGCACAGGACTGCTCAGCATGACGTGCCCACATAAGAAAGGGTGTTGTGCTCTATATGCCAAGCAGAAATGAGACAGCACAAAGCAAATGTAAGATGCGCAAATTTGAAGTATCCACCCCAAATGTTCACATGGACTATCCAAGCTGTGGTAAAGCATTCTGAGCTCATATTGGTCTGATCAGCCACAGCTGGACACACTGAAATTTCACTTTATCCTGGCAATGTCATTTTGGTCCTCTTTGAAGACGAAGGACAACAACCAATCAATCAGTATCCTTGTACTTTACTCTCTGTGCCTGGGATGCTCTCCTTCCTCATCTCTGTTTCCTGTGAGATCATCTTCCTTCCACGGTGTATTTAGCTCTTCTGTGTATATTTGGATGTTGTCTCCCTCGTTAGAATATAAGCTTCTTGAGGACAGAGATTGTGCCTTTGCTTTTCTTTGTATCCCTAGCACTTAGCCCAGTGCCTGGTAAGAGTGCTTCAGAAATTCTTGTCGAACAGATGACTATAGACCAGAGATGGAGTCTGAATTGTTTGTTCAGGGCCAATTCCAGAACATTTACCTAGGACCTTCTCAAGGTCGGGCAAAGGGTGATGGAATTTCTTTGATCATAGTCCCTGTGGAATGGAAACTCTGTGGGTAGTAGACTATTCCCCACAAATGGCCACCACCCTGGATGAAAGCCTTATCTCCTCTCATTTGAACAACTGCAGTTGCCTCCTGGCTTATCCTCCATCTTCTTGTCTCTCCCTTCTTCCTTTCCCTTCTCTACCCAGCTACTACACGGATATTGCTAAAGCCCAAATCTAAACATGCCCCTTCCCTGCTCAAGATGCTCCAGTTGCTCCCTATCCCTGTAGAGTAAAAGACAAACACATCTGCCTGGCATTTGAAGTCACCCAGTTTGGATCCTGGCTCTAACCTGGCACATTACTCTTCTTTGTACACCCTGTAACCTGGCCAGATGGGCCCATTTGTTGTTTCCTTTCTCACCCCTGCACCTTTGATTCATAGCTTCCCCCACCCCTGAATGACTCTTCCTCTTCACCTCTGCTTCTTGGAATCCCTTCAAGAAGATTCTACTCATGTGCCACATCCTACAAGAAAGTCCCTCCTGATTCCACCAGTTATTAGATTCTCTCTTCCTGCCAAATAATGTGTTTTTGTTTGAATGTATTTTCTATTTAATTTCTCACTCTCCCTCCTCCACTCTATTAAAATATATGCTCCAGGAAGTGTTCTGGTTTCATTTTTATACTTCTAGTATCTATGCCTCACACATAGTAAGCACGCAAGCAGCTGGGTGAGCAGTAGATAAAGTTTGGACCCAGAGTCAGGAAGACCTGAGGTCAAATCAGTCTTCAAATACTTACTAGCTGATGATACTGGGTAATTCATGTAACCCCTGTTTGACTTAGTTTCCTCAACTGTAAAATGGGGAACATCCAAGCACCTACCTCCCAGGGTTGATAGGAAGATAAAATGAAATAGCATTTGTAAGCACAAGGCCAGGCACATAGTAGGTGCTATGTAACTGCTACTTATTACTGGTGTCATTCAATGAATACTTCTTTAATTAAACTGAATCAAAGGATGTACTGATACCCATTAAATAATGAATCCTTGAAGTATGGCAGATGTGAGCCCTCCAAAGGAAGTAGGTATCAAACCAAATCATTGCAATTGATGGTGTCCAGTTGGTTTTCACTAGGAGAATTACAAAGCTAATTTGGGCCACTGGGTTTCACTCAGTACAATGCCAGATCACCCAGACCAACCACACAAGTGAGGAAAATGCCCAGTCCTGTAGGATTTTGGTCCATCTGGTGCTTCTCTGAATGTCTATATCACTTCAGACCTTCCTTTGACCTCCCACTACCCTGCATTGAATCCTAATTCTTGCATCAACTTCTTGCCCAGAACTGTACCTCTCATGGGAGGCCTGCAGTCTCTTGGGTTTGTTTAGTGAAAATTAAACAAGTGTCTCCTGTAACAGAAAGGCCAAGATTTGAACTTGCCACTCCCAGGGCCCTATCTCCCACCAGGAGACCTCCAAGCCACAGGCATTTTGCTCTGAGTCCAGTGGATGTCCCATGATGTCAGTGCCTTGAACCACAGAGCCCACCCTGCTCCCTGTCCAGTTGGAGGATTGTGGGATTTGGACTAGACTCTTCTCCGTGGGTGTTCTTATTTAACAGGCAGGCCCTGACTCAAGTTGGTGAGTCAATGACAGATTCTCTGTTATCTTTCTCCGTTGCATTTCAACGTAGCCACATAACTACCTCAGACCTTACAAAACAGGATTAGGACATTCAGAACATCATTGTGAATGTGGCTGTTTCATGGAGTTATAAGGACTCTTTAGACCCACTGCCTTCCTCTCCACTCTTTATGTTTTTTGGATGGTTTTAAGAGAGTGTTTTAATATCCCCCTTCCTTTCTTCATTCTAGTATCTCAGATGATTTGATATTTTGTCATGGGATCATAAGATCATACATTTGAAGCTGGAAGGAAGTTTAGAGTCCATCAAATCCAGCCCTTTCATTTTACAAATGACGAAACTGAGACTGACAAAAGTCAAATGATTTGTTCATTGTCGTATAGCAATTAAGTGTCTGAACTAATTAACCCTGAACTAAGACTTCTGACAAATTCATCATGTCACACTCCACCCTATCCCTTTCTGTAGATATGGAAACAGAAGTCCCAATAACACAAGCACCATTCCCGAGGTATGCAAGGAACAAGTAAAATTCAAATATCACAGGTGGGTCTTGGACTCAGGTCCATTGCACCAGAGAGAAAGAGCTGGAAGAGACTTTGGAGGCTGTTTATTCCACACTGTCACTTTCCAGAGGAGGACACTGAAGCCCAGAGAGTTAGTTAACTGACTTGCCCAAGGTCACACAGGTAGTAAGCATCTTAGGTGGTATTTGTACCTAGCTCCTCTGACTCCAGAGCTTGGACACTTTTCCAATGTATGGCAGGTAAATGGATTAAATGGATGCTCATTTCCCTCTTGTAGGGAAGAAAGATCTATGGGTGAGGCAGGGCTTCCTTTCTTTGTATCAAAAGAAGTCATCCAATGGCCAAAGTTAGGTGATGTGCCTTCTTGCACTTATGTAGGTTGGGTCAATCAGTAATCAATGAAAAAGCATTCAGTAAATGTCTCCTTGGGCCAGATACTATGTGAGATGTGAAGATACAAGGACAAAAATGAAACAGCCCCTCCCTCAACTAGCTTGAATTCTGTAAGAAGAGACAGTGTTAGCACATAGAAATACACACCAATATAAGTATGTAGCAAATAAACAGAAGATAATTTGAAGGTAGTGAGGAAGAACCAGTAGAAAGAGAGGGTAAGGAAAGCTTCAAATGGGACCTGGCCTTAAGGGAGTAAACACACCCTTTATCACTGGGCTTCTGATACTGCAAATGCTTTGTTTCTGTATCACTGCAATGGAGCACAGTGCCTAGCATGCAGTTGGTGCATATTAAATACTTGTTGCTGTATTCATTGTACTCAAACCTTCTGAGAAAGTGTGGTGTAATGTGGCAATGGATTGGGTGTGAAGTCATGACTCTTGGGTTTGTGTGTGAGCCTTGTTCCGTATGATCCTGAGCACTCAGAACTTTGCAAACCTCAGCTCACCTGGGAGATGGGCCTGGAAATACTTTTACAAGCTACCCTACAGGATGTCTGGGAGCAAAGTATTTTGCAAACCCTAAAGTCCTCTCCCAATGTGAATTATGCTTGTGTTTTGGTAAGATCTTCCTGGGTTTTTTGCACCACTTTCCAGAATTTAAGATCATTTCTCTACTGTAAGGAGAAATCCAGGTAAGATTTTAATGGAGACCATGAAATTTGAGTTAAAAAGGACATTAGAGTCCCTTGAGTTCAGCATTTCTCAAATTTTGGGATCTCCTGAACCCTTTACACTCTTCAAAATATGAGAACCCCTAAACAATTTTATTTGTATGGGTTATATCTGTTAATATTCACCACGTTAGAAATTTTTGTCATTCAGTCATTTTTAGTCAAGTTTGACTCTTTGTGACTTCATTTGGGGTTTTTTTGGCAAAGATATTGGAGTGATTTGCCATTTTCTTCTCCAGATCATTTTACAGATGAGGCAACCAAGGCAGACAGAGCTAAGTGATTTGTCCAGAGTCACATAGCTGGTGACTGTCTGAGGTCAGATTTAAACTCAGGTCTTCCTGACTCTAGGCCCAAACCATCTTGCTACCCTATGTTAGAAATTAATGTGTCTGATTATGAAAATAATTTAGATCTCATAAACCACCCTGAAAGGTGTCAGGTACCCTTTGGTCTTTCCAGATCATACTTTGAGAACTGCTGCTAAGGTTCAACCTATGTGTAGACATTAATCGTCTTTTCAGCATGGCCAAATAAGTAGCCATTGTCCCTTTGAAGGGGAGGAAACCCACCATCTCCTGAAGTAGCCTGTTCTATCCTGGTACCAGTCTGATTGTTCAAAATATTCTTATCTAATAACTAAATGGCGCTTTAAGATTTGCAAGGCAATTTTTATAAGTTATATCATTGTCACATTGTCAAAGCAGTACTGGTAAGAAGGCACTATTGTTATCTCTTTTTACTGATGAGGAAACTGAGGCAGACAGAGGTTAAGTGACTTGCCCAAGGTCACACAGCTAGGAAGCGTCTGAGGCCAGATTTGAGGCCAGTCTTCCTCCCTCTGAGTCATTGTTTCTATCTTTGCTTTCTGCGGCACAGTTGAAAAAGCCAGATCCCTTAGTCCATTATATCTCAACGTGCCAATTGTGTAAAAACTAAATTTCCTCTTTCATTGACCACTGACTCTTGGCTATTATTAAAGTGGGCCAATAACTTTACAGAATATCCAAGAAAACATATAATTCTCTATACAGGTTGGACCCCCACCCACCCCTAGGGGAGAAGAAAACCAGCATGAGGAATGAAAAACATGCCATCTCTTCATAAAAGGTTTGGGGGCCTTGGAAAGCCTGGCAGCTTCCACTGGCCGCTATTAGGGTGGGAGGAAGGAAGTGGAATCAGAAATGTTTTCAGATCCGACTCATTAAATCTCCAGTTGGAACAAATCTACTTCTCTTCAGAAAAGTCCATTAGGCATAAATGGTCATATGAAAATCTCTGTCTCTATCTTCAACATTGGGGGTGAGAGTGGGTGGGAGGAGGTGCCACTCAGCCTCAGGGAACTGAGAGGACCTGATTTTCCTTTAATTAATGATGTTCAGTTGAAAGAACGAGGAAGCCAATTTGGGCTGAGATGAGACTGGAGCTTGTAGGCTAAAAATAGATGTCACAACAAGACTAATTGAGACCTGGCAAATGGATTGTGGTCAACATTTTTATCTGCATGAGCCTCCTACCACTTCCTGAGTATTGGTGCAATGGAAAGAACTCCAGATGTGAAGTTGAAGGACCTTGGTTCAAATCCTGATTCTGTCCTCACTACTTATGTGACCCTGGGTAAATCATTTCATTTATCTCAACCACAACTTCTTTCTCCATCAAATGAGAGGTTGGATTAGATGGCCTCTGAGTACCCTTGCAGCAACTTGTTTATCACCCTTTAACCATCTATGATTTGAATATGAGAATTCTTTTTAGACATGTGCTACCCATGAACAATGATGTGAATTCAGTATTGAAAAGGAGGAGGTAGAGAAAACAAGATCATAGCTTAGGAATTGGAAGGGATGATCTCAGAAGTCATTGATTGCATTATAGATGAGGAAACTGAGGCACAGAAAGGTGAAGTGACTTGTCCCTCTTATCCTGGACCATCCCGTCTCCACTCTAGCCCCTGTTTCCCATGGGTGAGGGCCTTCCTTTTTTTATGAGTAGGCATGCTGGTCAACCATTATTACCCTCTTGGCTCTGTTACTGATTTGTCAGACTTTAGTATCCTGCCCTCCCGCCATGTATGTGTCTCCCTCCCATGCAAAATATTCAACTCCTTTTTGTGCTTTATCTTTGCCATTGTAATGTAAACTCCTTGTGGACTGGGACTGCCTTTTTTTTTATCTTGTCCTTGTACCCTTAGAACTTGGCACAGTACCAGGTATATAGCAATCACTTAAGAAATCCTTGTAGCTTTGCCTTGGCAGGGATACCCCATCACAGGTATCTGAGGCAGTATTTGAATTGACTTCTACGTGACCCTGCGGCTAATATTTGCTCCACCATGTCATAGACTTCAATTTTGAAGTTGTACAAGGCTTTCAGCATTCCCAGGTAGTCCTCTGACACCAAAACCTATCTTTTCAACACCAATCTTTTTCTCTGGTTGTGCTCTGACCCTGTAGATCAGGAAACCCCACAGTCTCTGAAGAATCAAAACTATGGGTCACTCAGCACTCTACCATCCATGACCATGGAGAAACATCTGATGGGTTGATGTAGGCAGTTGCACGTTGCTAACAATGATGAGATAGAGAGGTAGGTAAAAGATATCACTTTGCTTATAGGTAGGCCAGGGATAGAGTTGGAGCAGTGATTGAAAACAGAAGTATCTGTAGAACATGACCCTGGAGCCTGCACAATTCAATGATTTGAAATCTCATCAGTATTTTGACGGTCTCCCAGAAGGAAGAAACTCACACATTCCTTACACTCAAATCTGTGAGACTCTGGCCCATCTCCTCCCATAAACCTTTGCAGAGACTCCCTCCAGAATGTCCCCAATCCTTTACCTGCTCAAAATGATCAAGCCATGTTTTTTTTTCAGTCATGTGTCTGTACTTGGTAAAAATATTCAAAGATTTAAAGCTAGAAGTGAACTTAGATGATATCTAGTCCAACCCCTTCCTTTTACAAATAAGGAAACTGAGACCTGATATTAAGTGGCTGACCCAGATTTACTCAGTAAGCATCAGAAGTAGTAGTAGTAGTGGTGGTAGAGGTGGTAGTAGTAGTAGTAGTCATAGTAGTAGTGATAGTGTAGTAAGAAAAAGAAGTGAGCACTTATATAGTACTTAAAAAATTTGCAGATGTCTCATTTGACCTCCACAACAACCCTGATGGATAGGTGCTATTATTCTCCTCATTTTCCTGGTAAGAAATGAGGCAGAAAGAAGTTAAGTGACTTGCCCTGAGTCACACAACTAATAAACATGTGAGACCAGATTTGAACTCAGGACTTGACACCAAGTCCAATGCTTCATCTACTTGGTGCTACCAAGTCTTCTGACACCAGAGACAATGAGATCTATTACTCTGATGATAACCTTTACCACGAGTCTCCCAGGGAATATGCAAATAGAGACATATTCTAGCCTTCTTATTCCTGCCATGGACCTTATTATTACCCATTAATGGCTTTCAGATTTATTCCTTTTGGTGATACCTATGGTTCATAGACCATACAACATAAATGAAAAAAAAATATTGGTTCTAATAAAGGTTGGGTCTTTGTTTTGAAGAAATTCTTGGGGTCTGGAGAGCACTGGACCATTTCTCCAAGGTAAATCAGCCCACTCTCCTCCTGATTGATGCTGACCTTGATTCATTGTTGTGCAGGCTTCCATGAAATGTTCAAAGACCAAAAAGCCATAGAAGAAGGCCTCCGATGGAGTAGTAGGTCCTCTCGGAAGAACTTAGGGAACATTGAGAAGCAAAATGAGGAGTGGGTTCATTGAAATGTGCAAAGAAAATTCACAAAAGCATCAGCACATGTTACTGGTTGTTATTAATGCTGTCATCATTAGTCTTCATTCATCAGCCATTCAGTTACATTAACAATAGTGACAGCTATAGTTTAGAGACTTTTTGCAAAGAGTTTGACACACATTATTTCATTTCATTCTCCCAATAATCCTGTAAAGTAGGAATTATTTTCCTCTCCATTTTATAGATGAGGAGGAAACAGAGATTGTGTCTTTCCCGCAGTCATAGTAATAGGAAAGAGGAAATAGAAATAGAAAAAGGAAATGGGAAAGTTTAAATCTTGAACTCTGATGTTACCAAGGAAGGAAAAAAGGAAGGAAAGAAAAGAGGAAGAAAAAAGGGAGGAAAGAAGAAATGAAAAGAGGAAGGAAGGAAAGGTGAGAGGAAGGAAGGAAGAAAGGAAGGAGAGAAGGGAAAAGTGAATGAGAACAGAGAAAAGGCCAAAAAGAAGCATCAGAGCTTTCAAATGTATACATTGAACTAATTTTGTTCTTTAAAAGAACAGTGAACTGTTCATGATAGAGAGCCATTGTTTCCTGTTCTACCATGTATATAGAAATACTCATTTTATTCAATATTTGGTTAGGTCTGAAAAGCAAAATAAAAGAAAAAGAAAACATGTTTCTGTGGAAGCTTGCCAAAATTGACTTGAGTCTCTTCTCCATCGAGGTGAAGCATTTCTGAGTAGCTCACAAATGGCAGGCTATCTAAAGAGCAGTCAGGTGGTATTTCTTCATGGAATGTTTTCCCTTGGGAATGACAAGTGAGATAACATCACCCCTCTGCCCCCATTTCTTTCAGCTGGATTACAGAAACAGATGGTTTGATGACCAGGCTAGGATGCCTTCCTGATGTGATAGCCTTACAGTAAACGAGAATTTACCGGCTTTTAAAAATTGCACGCATAGATCATTCATCTCCTTCTTCTTCATCATCTTCTTCTTTTTCTCCTCCTCCTCCTCATCTCTGTCTCCTTCTCCTTCTTTAAAAGGGGAACATGAAAAGTTAAAAATCACAGGGCAGTATGGAGAAGATACTCTATGTTTTGTACACTTTGAGAAAAATGAAAGGGTCCCTTGAATATTGGCCCAACTTTATAAACCCACAAGATGTAAACTGATTGAAACAGATGAGCATGGTCACTGAACCATGCTGACTCTCTAGGTGATGCTGACCTCAGTCTATTAATGGTTGCTACTATGTGCCTAGCAGCACAATGTAATATTTCTCTCTGTGAAGTTGTCTCCAGAGGACAACGTTGAAGCATGTTCAGGAGCATCAGCTGTAGCCAGCATCATTCGTTTGGGCTCCCTTGTCTTTACCCATGTGCCAACGTGAGAGGGTACATCTCAGCTGGGTTCACCTCTGAGTTAATTGCTAAATTGATCAAATTTGTGTTTGGAGTTCCTCAGACTCACTTTCCCTTTCCCCTTTTCTCCCTCCTTTGGGATCCATTCCTTTAAAACTTCCTTCCTTATCACTCCTTTTTTTCCTACTGATATTTTACTCTGAGGAAGGGAGCTGTCATATTATATGTAATTTTGGAAAATTTAATTTAGACATGGTCTTATTGATCCAGGCACTCCCTCTACTGGTGCAGATGGCAGCCTTTTCATATGTAATTCTGATCCATGTTCTTCTAGAAAAACTCTATAGAGAATGTTTTAGGGGACCTGCACTATTCTTCAAAACAAGATAACTCAAATTTGGATTTGTATCTTCAGTACTAGGCTGGCATGAAGTAGGTGCTTCTTGGATTGAGCTCAGTTGAGTTATATTTACCTAGTAATCTGAAAGCTGTCCTCAGGATCATTTCATATTTTATTGAAGTCAATATAGTAGTAGTATATTTTAAAACTATGACCCTGAAAACATTTTAGAAAATGCTTTGCTATCTCGATGTATGTATAAGTGTAATTTTATGTGCATTTTAGTGGTATATATAATGTAGAATGAATGACATATAAACAATACATGCTTATGTATGCACACAGACACAAACACACACACACACATATATATATTATATATACACATACACACACACAAATGTATATGCTCACTAGTTTATTCAAGTTTTTAAGTCAATTAGCACTTATTAAGGAGTTACTGCAAGCCAGAAACTATGCTGAGCTGAGTACTGGGAGTGTAAGTGAGTCAGTTCCTGCCCTCAAGGGGCTTATATTCTAATGAGTGAAGTTGTTGAGTTCTTTTTTCAGTTGTGTCTGACTCTTTGTGATCCCATGTGGGATTTTCTTGACTTGGATAGAGGAATGGTTTGCCATTTCCTTTTTCAGCTCATTTTACAGATGAAGAAACTGAATCAAACAGTGTTAAGTGGCTTGCTCAGGGTCACCCAGTTAGTAAGTTTCTGGGGTCAGATTTGAGCTCAGGGAGAGGAATTTTCCTGATCCCAGGTGTGATACTCTCTATTGTGCTACCTAGCTGCCCCCAACGAGGGAAAACAAGTAAAAAGAAGGTGGAAGAAGGGGTAGGACTAGGGAAGAAACTCAGCCCAGAGACAGCGTAGAGAAATAGAATCTGGAGAGAAAGGAAGATATGACTGGACTGCTAGTTTTCCCTAAGATAGAGATTCTGGGAGAAACTGGTTAACCAGTGGAAGGTGACCCAAAGGGACATTGTACATCCAGTGGGAAAAGCCTAAGAGTGGACTGAACTCCCAGACTGAGCAGGCTTCTAGGGCATGACAGAAAAAGTAGAAAGTCAAGAGTAGAACCTCAAAAGGAATATATAATAGTATTATTACGTATAAATATTCAATCTGTTGTCATATAATATGATTAATATACAATTCATATATTTTACTGCATACTTAATATATCATGATTATACACAATATAAAATAATTTGGTACGTGATACACATATTTATATACATATATCATGTATCATATTTTAACAGATCAATACAAAATATGTTGTTGTATTGATATGACAAATATTAAAAATATACATGCATTTAGATGACATATGGGAAATGTATATGTGAGGTAGAGGGGTAGAGGCACATAGTAGTCAGAGGGCAATCTTCAATTTCACTAAGACCTGGGTTTGAGTCTTGCCTTCGACACATCCTCGTTATATGTTCTCTAGGTACACCATGGAGATCTCTAAGACCATAATTTAAATAGAAGGTTCTGAACGGCACCAGAGGTCTATGCAGTAAAGACAAAGAGACAAAAACCCATCCTATCTATTATATTGC
This sequence comes from Bettongia penicillata ogilbyi, assembly GCA_023548195.1. Lineage (NCBI taxonomy): Eukaryota > Metazoa > Chordata > Mammalia > Diprotodontia > Potoroidae > Bettongia > Bettongia penicillata. Next base: position 14,443,856 of record JAJHZJ010000257.1, read on the forward strand.
CCTGATCTATAGAGGACAGTGCATGTAGTGGAGAGAGGGCTGGTCTATGCCAAGTTAATCCCCAGACAGCAGATACATAATCCATCGCTGGATTGGTACTTGAAGATATCCCAGTCTAGTGGAAACTTCTAGAGTTTCTATTGATAAAGCTCTCAAGACCCCAGGTTATTTTCCATGTCATATGGAAGCATTGGAGAACTTTAGTGGAGGTTGATCTAACATACACATTCACATTCATAATTCAATTTTTATGTCCACTGAGACTTCATTTGAACCTTGAAGAAAGCTTGTGAGGTTATTATACAGGTGTTATTGTTCCTATTTTACATATGAGGAAACAGACTCATTGAAAAGTTTCAGCAGTGTGTCAGAGCTGGATTTTGACCCAAGTTCTTCCTGACTCTACATCCCCAGTTTGGTCCATGGTACCAATCTACTTCTGAAACTTAGAAAGTGTTTTAGATGTCAGCTAGTACACCTCCAACATGAACTATGAATCCCCTCTCTGGCAAAGGTCCATCCAAACTCCCCTGGATATTGCCAATGAGAGTCAAATTACTATCTAAGCAAAAGATTTTACATTGGCTAGCTTTAGTGTTTAAGAAATTCACAGTTTAAGAAATTCACAAAGATCAGATGATGATGAGAGAGAGAGAGAGAGACAGAGAGACAGAGAGAGAGAGACAGAGAGACAGAGAGACAGAGAGAGAAAGGGACTTTTGATGTCATGTAGTTTAAACCTTTCATTTTAAAATAGAGGGAACTGAGGCCTAGAGAAATTAAGTGATTGCCTAAGGAAGTAACAGTAGCAGGATTTGGATTTTAGTCTTCTGGCTACAAATTCAGCTTTCTTTCCACATTCTATCATGCTTCCTCTTCTGAAATTAGAATGTTTTCTTTTCTCCTATTCTTTTCTTTCTACCTTCTCTTTCTTTCTTTCCTTCTCCCTTCCTCCCTCCCTTCCCTTCCTTCCATCCCTCCTTCCCTCTTCCTTTCCTCCTTTCTTTCCCCCTTTCATTCTTTCTTTCCTTCCTTCCTTCTTTCCTTCCTTCCTTCCTTCCTTCCTTCCTTCCTTCCTTCCTTCCTTCCTTCCTTCCTTCCTTCCTTCCTTCCTTCCTTCCTTCCTTCCTTCCTTCCTTCCTTCTTTCCTTCTTTCTTTCATCATTTGCTTAGAGAGTAGTTAGATACTTTTAGTTAAAATTTAGGTAAAAGAATCCTCTGGAATCTGGATTTCATTTCTTTTAAAGCTTTCCCCTCTAGTCTGACTCCAACTGGCACGTGTACTCTTTATTTCAGTGTAGAAACTCCATCTTTGGATGGAATTAGAGGGACTCTATTTCAGCTAAAAATGAAGGGGTACATCTCCACACTTGGATCTGTTCAGTAGCAGGAAGGGCTATCCCCTGAAGTGGTCAGCTCCCTATACTATTAAACTGTGTGTAACTCTCAAGGATGTGGAGGCCACAGTCCAGACAAGCCTCACTTACAGATACATGGTTCCCATGTTCAATAAACATGCATTCTGTTGGAATGGAGGAATGAGCATTCACACAGAATACACAATTTATGTAAAGTAATTTCACTGGGGTGGTAATTGAGTTTAAATCCTGGGATCAATAGAAATTTTTCTGGGCTCAATAGAAGTTTTCCTTATATAAACCCTATAGTTTTCCTTGCAAATCTCACCTTTTTCTTCAGTTTTTCTCTGTGCTAGGGGCTATGTAGATAAGGTCTAATCTTTTGTTCTTAGAACATCTCTTCAAAAACTTAAATCTGGCTATCATATCTTTTTAAGCATTTCATTTTTCATTGATCTTTTAAAAACATTAATGGAACTTCCAAATATCTCCCACCTAGTAACAGAGATTCATGGATAAACAAATCCATTCATTTTCAAAGAATCATGGAAATTTAAAGAAGGGACCTCAAAAGATGTCTAGTTCAACCTATATTTGACTAAGAGTCTAGTCTCAACATACTAGAGTGAACACTTAACCGTTTGTTTGTTTGTATCACTAGCAGTTAGTACAGTGCCTGGAACATAATCAGTACTTAATAAATGTGTATTGACTATGGACTGTTAATTATTGAAGACCTCTTGAATTAGGGAAGGAAAGGAAAGGGAACAGATATAAATTAAGCACCTAGCAGACACTGTGTAAAGCATTATGATCTCACTTGATCTTTACAACAACTCTGTGAGACAGATACCAGTATTATCCCCATGTTACAGTTGGAAGGAACTGAGGCAGACAGAGGTTAAGTGATTGGACCAGCATCACATAGCTGAGTGTCTGAGGCTGGATTTGACCTTAGTTCTTCCTGATCCCAGTCCCAGTGCTTTGTCCACTATGGCACTTTGGGATAGCTCTAATTGTTAGGAAGTTTTCCTTATGTAGATTCTATAGTTTCCTTGCAAGTCTCACCTTTTGCTCCAATTTCTGCCTTTGCTGGGGCTAAACAGGAAAGGTCTAATCTTTTCTTTTTCTCAGAACGACTCTTCAGAAATTTAGATCTAGCTATCATAACTTTTTAAAACATTTCATTTTTCATAGATGATCTTTTAAAAACATTAATGGAACTTCCAAATATTTCCCACCTTGTAACAGAGATTCATTATTGATCAATCAGATCCTTTGTGAGAAGGTATACTTCATCTCCCACCCATTGTCCACCACTTTTTAGTGGAGAGATAGAAAGATTACCCTATATTTTCCTTTTTAACATTAAAATTTATTGATAACATTCATTTTGAATGACTTCCTTCTCCCATGTATTATTCTCTCTTTCCCTCCCAGAAATCATTCCAAAGAAAGGTCTGTTTTTAAAAAAAGAGAAAACACAATTTGATAAAACTAAGACATTTAAAAAGTTGACAAAACCATATGATCTAAAGTGTTCCATCCATGGTCCCCTACCTCATCTATCCTTACTTTCTATTATCTCTTCTTTGAACCAAGTTTCTTGATTACAATTTCATAGCCTTTAGTTTCTGTTGTGTTGCTGGTTTGGTTCATTTATATTGTTGTTTCTATTGTGGTTATAGTTTTTCTGGTTCTGCCCACTGTACTTTGCATCCATTCATATAAATCTTTTCATGATTCTCTTTATTCATTGTGTTTATTCTTCTTTAGAGTAATATCCCTTTACACTCACCTGCCCCATCCTGCTTAGACATTCCCCAGTGGGTGGATTTTAATTTCTACCCTTTTCTGATACCCAGAGTACCATGATAAATATGTTTGTATATATGGAAATTTTCTTGTATCATGTCTTTTCAAAATATGTAGGAGAAATTATATTGGGCCACTATTTTTGTCCTTACTGAGTCTGACAATTTTTAAAGAGCGTATAAGAGGGAAATACATGGAGTTTTCACAAAAAGGACTTTATAATGACATTCTTTAAAATTTCAGTGACTAATCCCTGTGGACAACCCAATATGGTTGTGTACCCATCACTTCCTTGGGATGAATTATGCAAATGATGACTTGGCCCTAGTGTGCTGTAGATGAGGCATTGTGAGGACAGAATTCCACTCTTGCTATTGTCTTTGACTCACTGTGTGTCTTGGGTGCCTCCTTTTTCTCATCTGCAGAACAAGAGTGATGATGGTTCCTACTGCCCAACCATGTCAGTAAGCACTTTGAAATCCCAAGATGGAAGACCCAAAAGGAAGCACCAGCCCTACTCTCAGCAAGACTACACTTGGTTGGAAGAAAGCAACTCAGTGTCAAGGAAGCCATTCTCAACCCTTTCCTTCTCTTTTCATTAGAAGGCATCTTTTATCTCTTAGAAAAGATTGAGTGGACTCCTCTCTCTCCTCTAATCCAGGAGAACCCTACTCCAGAGAGCCTGAAAATTTGGTTTCTTTCATGCAAAAAGATGGAGAGTTAAGTAGACCCCACTGGGCTACTAGCCTATGGCTCCAGGGAGTGTAGGGACATCAAACCAGATGTTTAGGCCATGAAGCCAGACCCTCCAGCTGTCATTGCAAACAACTGAGAATTAACATCTTGCTTGTCATCATTTAACTTCATATGATGCAAAGCAGTGTGGAGGTCATCGGGACTTTTAATTGCTTTTGCTGGTGACTTTTGAACTTGTCTCCTTTTGTGGTGGTGGGCTTTTCTAACTTTCAAAAAATCTCTCTGTCTCTGAGTCTCTCTCTCTCTCTCTCTCTCTCTCCTCTCATATATTCATACACATACATCTCCCTATTTTCTTTCAGGGCTCTGGTAAAGCAGTCCTAGAGAGCAGTGTGTATTTTTACTGTATCCTATGATAGAGTACTTGCATGAATATTTAGGAAGGAGGTTTTATTTGCCTCTCCTATAGCTCTCCAAAGAAATGGGAAGGGGATAGTATTTTGTAACACTTCATAATATTCGTTATAACCTTGTGAGGTATGTTGTAGAGATATAATTAACCCCATTTTACAGATGAGGAAACCAAGGTTCAGACAGAATTGCCCCAGGGTGATCCAGAGAGTAGCTGCCAGAGGCAGAATTCAAAGGCAGGACTTGGGACTTCCAATTTAGGTGTCTTTATAGTACATACACCCATGACATCTATCCAGGAAACTTCTTTTGAGCTGGGATGCTGTGGGACTTTTTCTCTGTCCTGTGTCCTGATGTGTTGTGTACATTTATGGAAAAATAAATAAAGAGGCTCTTGACTGTGAGGTGTTGCTGAGTTCATTTCTAACCCCATGCTATGTGTGACTTCACAGCATCGGGCATCACAGCTGGAATGTACAGCATTAATGCAAAGCAGACACATCTGGATTTCCTTACTCTCTGGAGAACTGCCTCAATCCTTGTGCCTACTCCAGGATATATGAGCTCTGGGTACCAGGTTAAGGAATGAAATGTCCTCGAACATGGATCTCTAAGAAAAATTTCCCCCCTTTCTTCTTCATGCTATTGAAGAGATGAAACAATTTGAAAAGTTGTGTGTGTTGCTTTTTTCTGTTTCCATGACGAACAAGAATTGGCAAAACTTCTGACCAAGTCTTAGGACAAGGATAATGCCCAGTGAAAAGAACAGGGTCGGTAGCATTTCCCCGCTTTGATGGCAATCCCAGCAATGGAAACATTCTTACCTTAGCAATATGTGTTCTTGCGTCAGGGAAATTTGTTTTTAAATCCTGGGACAGAAATAAATCCTTTGGCAGTTATAAATATATCCAAAGAGACCCCCAAGGAAACCTGGAGTGAATTAGTCAATTGATGTCAGACCACAGCTGCTGGCATCTGTTGGCCTGGCTGGCTGTCAGAGTCTGGCTGATAACCTCCCCATTGTCCAGTCTCTTTCTCAGCTCTTTTCTCTCTCTCTTTCACTCTTTCTCTACCTCTCCCCCCACCACTTCCCTTATCTTTCAATTTTCAGAACCTCCTTATCTGATATTACTCCCTTTCATGCTTTCACTTGCTGGAGCGGCTAAGCATCTGGCCAGGGACTCTTTTGGTCCAAATCAAAGTATGAAGGGAAAGAAGGATTCCTCTTTGAAGTAAAGGTTATCCTAGCTCCAGAGATTAGATCATGAAATTCATTTCAATCTTTGTGTTAATGAATTGGGGGGACCACAGGTGCAGAATGTTACCTATACCATCAGACGTTTTTACTGCGTGGATTTTTACTGTGTGGATTTTTACTCACGTATGTTCTGTTAGGTAGCACTTGCCCCATGTTCTCTCCCCAAGTCAGCATGTGCAGGTAGCATGCTGCAATCCTTGGGGTGACTAGTATCCCAAATTAAAGGTACTCCTGAAATGATAACTTGTGAGTGTTGACTGGTCTGTTTTCATTTAATAATCAGACAGTGGGCAGAATTAGCTTGGAGTGAAGGAATTTACTGAAAAATCTAATAATGGCAGTAGTTACAAAATATCTTCTTCCATAAAGCTGGGCATGTGCTCCTGGAAGTACATGCAGCATAACTACGCAAATATAATATATACTGATGTAGAGGTGCACACTCAATGGAACAATGGAGGCACAATACCCTGATGTCTTTTTTCTTTTTTTGGTATCACACAAACATGTACCCATGTACCCACACACTACACACCTTCTCTCTCTCTCTGTCTCTATCTCTCTGTCTCTGTTTCTTTCTCTCTCTGTCTGTCTCTGTCTGTTTCTGTCTCTCTCTGTCTCTGTCTCTCTCTGTCCGTCTCTGTCTCTCTGTCTCTGTTTGTCTCTTTCTGTCTCTATCTGTTTCTGTCTCTCTCTGTCTGTCTCTGTCTCTCTCTCTTTCTCCCTCTCCTCCTCCACCAGGCAGATTATTTAATCAGGATCTATAGGCTTATTCCTCTCCACACATTAATTCCAACAACTGCAAAGGCTAATTATTCCTTGCTAGCTTTCTTCTCTACTGCCAACAATCATATCCCACCATTGCTGCCTCTACTGTCTTTTTTGAGGAGGGGGAAGACATGCATTATATCCTATTAGGTGAGTACCTCACTTACAAAATACCATGACCTATTGAAAAGAAAAATGCCCTCCCCCACCCTTCCTGCCCCCTGAAAAATGGAAAGGCAAAGAGCAATTCTCTCTTAAGAGTTGAGATCTTGAAGAAGTGCATGTCCTCTCTTGCCAAAGGTCATACTCCTTGGAGCTGCCTCCACTGACTGATTAACATAATCTGGTTTCTTAAAGACCCACAAAATATGTGGCTAAGTCTTCAAACTAATGGTTAGCTTCCCACAAATTCCATCAAGGAAAATTTCTTCAGATCTCCCAAAAAGATAAAGTCAAAGTCCTGGAGTTAAAATATTAACTCCTTGTTGTCTTGACTACCAGCTTTTCATCATACAATTTCATCATCTGGGTTTGAGGAAAATCGATTGATCTGGAGGCATCCTGTGCAACCTTCCACCCTCACTGCAGTTATGAGGTGGGTCTTGTTGTGAGGGATATGGCTAATGTAAAACCAAAAATCTTAGTATAAAGTAAATCATGGTGCTCTGATACCAAACTCATGAGAAGCATCAATGACCATTGTCCAAAATTTAGAGGTGAAAGGGATTATCTAATTCATCTCATCCTTTCTAAAGAAGTGGAAACAAACCCCCATTAAGGAATTGGTTAGCTGAGGTTTGTGTAGGTAGTGAGTAGCAGAGACAGGATTTGAACCCAGCTCCTCCAGCACTGTGTCAGAGATCTTTCCTCTACTCCATACTATCTATCATTTCCCTAGTCATTTTGAAGTTTATGAAATACTTTTCTCACAGCCACCAGGTGAAATATGCAGTCCTAATATTATCATCCCTGTTTTACAGATAAGAAAACTGAGGTTCTAAGAATGGAATTGATCTGTCTACCTTGACTCAGCTAGGAGATGACAAAATTAAGAATCAAACCTTTGTTTCCTGACTCTGTGTCCAAGTCGCTTTTCACTAAAATGCACATGCCCTCCAAGTGGGAGCAATTGGATCCACTTAACAAAACCCCTGTTGGAGGAGGCAGATTTTGCTTTACCAAGGAGGAATATGAGGTTCAACTTCATGTCTCAAAGCATCTGCTTCCAGTGGTACCAAAGATATAGGAAAGACCACTCTCTCCCTCCTCTCTCTACCAGGATCAGGCTATCTCACAGACCCTATTTTGGTAGCTAATGGATTTTCAAAGAGCCTTCAATCTTCCAGTCACAGTCAATAAGCCAAAAGATTGAGGTAAAATACTGAATGAAGAGCCAACCAAATTGACGCCTTCTGACCCTGTTGGTGAGAGCTTTCTGGGGTCACCATTTTGTGAAGGGGCCTAGGCTGGCCAACTTTTATTCCTCTATTGGTTGTGTGCACTTCAAAGTCAAACCCCTTGCTTGGGTACTTTCCTTTTTGTCAGCTCTCTTGCAATATACAGTTCCCTTTTGTCAGTAACCTCCTCAAGGATGGGGACAGCCTTTCATTTTGTTTGTATTTGTCTCTCCAAATGGCACACAATAGGTGCTTATTAACTGCCTCTTCCTCATTGCCTTATAAGAGCTCTGAATTATAGAAAGTAGAGACATATTACGCTAGCCTGAAGTGTTCTATTTCTTCATTCATAATATAAAGGAGCTGTCATGTATAACAGAATGGCAGAGTTAGGAGGAGAGTCTTATACAATGGAATGAGCATCCTATGGGCTTTTAGTGTCAGGGCTGGAATAGATTTAAGACTTAAAGTGTCAGAGCTATAGAATAGAGAATGACAAAGTTAGATGGGGCCTTAGAGCATTGAATGTTAACATTGTAATGACCTTTAGAACCTAGAATGTCAGAGATAAGAGATCCTATAAAACATTCAAGGTTAGACCTAGGAAGTGTCTTAGGATACAATGTCAGAACAGGGAGGGGTCTTTGGGGCCATCTACTTCCACCCATTCAGTTTTCAAATACCGACTATTATGTCATTTTTGTTTCATTTTAAGAGTTTATAAAGCATTTTACTCCCAATATATCTCATGACTAGTGGGGAAGCTTTATTGTCTCTACCTTACTTTACAGATGACAGAGCCAAGGCTTAGAGGGGTTAGGTGAGGTTCCCTGCTAGCCAGTATCACAAAAGAGCCTTTTGAGTCCAAGTCAAACACTCCTTAGTTATACTAAATGAGGGCCATGAGGCTCTGAAGTGAAAGTAGCTAAAATGAAGTCCAGGATTGGGATTGATGGGAGAGCTAGGCACTGGATTTTAGATTTTCTGAACTCTCATTTGGAGACTTCTGCTTGGTATTTTCCTTTTGGAAATGCCTCTGGGAGGTAAAGTTCTTTGAGTCCCCTGGAAACTTAATGTGCTGTTAGCACAGACCTTTTTAACTATGATAGTTTTACAACCACAGCTTGAGTTCTACTCTCAAATACTTATGAAATTCATTAACACTTATGTTGTCATTGATAGCACTGAGCCCAGAACAAGTTGGGATGGGCAAAGATCAGAAAACAAAGTGGAGACAGAACCAATCTTGTATTTCTTGTCTGAAGCAAGATTTGAACTCATGTTTTCCTGACTCAATGCCAGGATTCATAAAATCCTGCTCTGTCTTCTGTACCACCCAGCTTCCCCTAAGGCTTCCTTTCCCTTCCCTTAATGTGATCAACTGACGCTCATATCATTCGTACTCAAATCTCTCCACCATTTTTATTGATCTACTCTGCATGGACCCTCTTGAGCTCATTGTTGTGTTTCCTCATTTGTGGTGCCCAGAACTGAACAAAATAATCTGGATGTGGTCTGATGAGGGCAGAGTCAATAATAATATTACTAATAAAAATAATGATGATGATGGTGATGATATCAGCTTCTCGTCCTCCATAACTGAAGTTTAAAGCCCTAATTGCTTCCTTGACTATTTGATCTTACTGTTGAGCTTGTCATCTATTAAAACCCCAAGATCATTTTTCTTCAGATTGTTTCTCAGCTGTGCCATTCTTTCACCAATTAAAAAAAAAGATAATCACTGAACATTGAGTAGGAAGGGACCTTAACAGTCATCTAGTCTAATCCATATCTGAAATTAATCCCCATCAAAATATACTTGCTTTTGAGAAAGGCTCCTCTAGCTTCTGCTTCAAAGAATCCAGTGAAGTGGAACCCAGTCCATTTAATACCTGGACAGCTAATTTGGCTAGAAAGTCAGCTGGGGCACTGAGTCCTCAAATGGTTCTGTGCAATTTCACTTATTTCTCCTAAGTCAAGCCTCTGGGGCAAACAGAACAAAATAATCTCTCCTTCACATTGCAGCCCTCCAAAGAGTTGGAAAAAATGTGCCTGTACCCTGGGTAATGCACTGTGTTAGAAACAGGAAGAAAGGAAAAGAAAACAAACACCTTATACCCATTTCTTTTGGTTTACAAAGTGTTTTCCTCATGACAATGAGGATAGTGCAAGTGTCATTACATAAATATTAGGAGTTAGAAAATAGACTTGGGGAGTTGAAGAGCTGTCCAGGGTAATTTAAGTACTATCAAAGTCAGAATTTGAACCCAGAGGCCCTGAGCTAAAATTCACTCTAGTCCACTCTCCTATCTTCCTCTAGGAGAAATCAAGCAGGATTCCTGCCCCGCAAGGAACCTAAAGTCTAGATAGGTGTGGAGATGAGAAAATGAACAAATAAAAGACATCCCTGTGATCATGAGTCATATCAAAAGCCTTTGATCTCAGTCTGTAAAACAGATTTTTTTTCACCTAAGTGAAAGATTTTATATTTATGATGTTTAATTTTCTCCTTGTTAGAGTTAACCTTCTTTTTGGCTTCCCCAGATCTTTTGGGACCTTGACTTTCTCATCTAGTTAATAGTTCTCACTCCTAGCTAGGTGTTAGCCCCAAATGTGACAAAATCATCTGTAGTCACTACTAGACCTAGACCCCAAAGGTATATATTGCTGGGTCTCTTACCCAAAGAGATTTGAGTGTATGAATATCCACAGATGAATACATATATACACATAAATATATGTCTATATATGCACAGATATATATATGACATGTCTATGTATTATATGCATGTGTATATATGTGCGTATATAAGTATGTATGAGTATCTATATATATCTAATGTCTGCATGCACATATGTATATATGTACGTATATGTGTGCATACATGCACACACATACACACACATACATATAAAATTTCTGAGCACAGCTGAACAAACATGTTACCCATTTCCTGAGAGGAAAATTGATGGAATAAACATATACAATTATATATAAATATAAATATATGTGAATATAAATAAAAATAAATAAATATATACAGTTAAGTGACTTGCTCAAATACACATATATATGCATATATGTATATATATGTATATACATATATACGTACATATATACACATATATACATATGCACACACATATACATATAAACACATATTGGACCTGACCGACGTGAGGATTTGTTTATATTTTGATTTGTTGTTGTTCCATCATTTTCAGTTGTGTCCATCTCTTCATGAACCCGTTTTGGGATTTTCCTGGCAGGATGCCTGGCAATGGCCTGGGATAGAGTCAGTGCCCTTGGTGTTTTCCAGGTCTGGTCAAGTTCTAAGTGCTCCACAGTGCCTGTGTTATCCACCTTCATGGTTGTTGGAACAAATTGTTCTCCTCTACCCATTCTACTGGGAGAAATCTTCGAATACTTGGGGTAGACAATCTCCTAATTCACCGATGGTTTAGGACTGTTAGTTACCCTCAATCTGGTTTAAGCCATCTTCTGAGACTATTTATGGTGCAGATCCTTCCTTCCAACCTCCTTACTTTAGAGATGAGAAACTGAAACCAAGAGCAGTTAAGTGACTTGTACAAAGTTACACAGAAAATAAGTAGTGGAGCCAGAATTAGAATTCAGATCCTGACTCCAAATGCAACCAAATATCCTTGACCTAGTTCTGTTGATGATTTTTATGAATAATTTGATTAAAAACAGAGAAGGCATACTGTTTTTAAAAAATATGTTTTACAATTAACAAGAATACAATTTCTTTTGTAACAAATGTGCATAGTTAATCAAATGTAGAGCAACTAAATAGTGCAGTAGATAGAGTGCCAAGCTTGCTATTGGATCTTAATAAATCTGGAAGAGAGATTGAGGCTGATGACTTTGTGCAACTTTACCTCACTTAAATCCAATTCATGCACAAATCAAGACATCACCTCAAGAAGTCCTTGGACTTCTTCAAAAAAATGAAGGACAAAAAACAACAGTGCAGGTTTGTGTAAAACTTTCTTTCATCATTTCTTTTTTTAAAAATTTCTTTATTTTTAGTTTTCAACATTCATTTCCACAAGATTTTGAGTTCCAAACTTTTTCTCCCTCTCTCCCCTCCCCACAACCCAAGACATCATTCACTCTGATTACCCTTCCCCCAATCTGCCCTCCCGTCTATCACACCCTTCTTTCCTTTCCTCCTTTCCCTTATCCCCATCTCCTCTATTTTCTTGTAGGGAAAGATAGACTTTTATACCTGATTACTTGTATTTCTTATTTCCCAGTTGCATGTTAAAACAATTTTTAACATTTTTTTTAAAACTCTGAGCTCAAAATTCTCTCTCTTCCTCCCTCCCCACCCATTGCCAGTGAGAAGGCAAGTAATTCAACATAGGTCACACATGTGCAGTTATGCAAAAGACTTCCATAAAAGTCATGTTGTGAAAGACTAACTACATTTCCCTCCATCCTATCCTGCCCCCCTTTTATTCTGTTCTCTCTTTTGACCTTGTCCCTCCCCAAAAGCATTTACTTCTAATTACCCCCCTTTCACATCTGCCCTCCCTTCCATCATTCCCTTCATCCCCTTATTCCCTTTCCCCCTACTTTCCTGTAGTGTAAGATAGAGTTTCATACCAAATTGAGTGTGCATGTTATTCCCTCCTTAAGCCAAATGTGATGAGAATAAGCTTCACTTTTTCCTCTCTTACATCCTGCCTTTTCCCCTCCATTGAAAAAGCTTTTTCTTGCCACTTTTATGAGAGGTAATTTGCCCCATTCCATTTCTCCCTTTCTTCTACTAATATATTCCTCTCTCATCCCTTAATTTAATTTTTTTAGATATCATCCTTTTATAATCAACTCACCCTGTAGATGTAGCTGCCTGAATGCTAACTAGGTATCTCCCCTCCTCCTCTCCTGTGTGCCTCTCCCTCCCCTTCCCTCTCCTCTCTAAAGGAAGGTAAATTTGGATGGCCAAAAGTTGGCAGTGTTACTGTCTTCCTTATCTTCTCCCTTTCCCTCCCTGTTCTGTCCTGGCCCCTGTCCTCTCCTAAAACCTTAAACCTGCTACACTCTGAAACAGGGACTTCAATGGGCCCTTGCCAAGGGTTCCTAGACTTACCTAGCATTAGAGTGATTATAAATACTAACTGTTGCTGTTTCCCACCCAGCCTGATGTCTTTGTTTTTCTTGGCCTTATTAAAGGAGCCATGCTCTGACCACTTCTTAAACAGGCCGATTCAATGAATGGGAGTTTCCTCGCCCTGAGTACCTGCAAAGACCTTGGCCTGAAGGGCCCAAGGACTCTCAGTGCATCCTGGGCCATCTCCAGTCATCCTGAAGATTATCAGGTCACTGGATTCAGATGACTCTGGAGGAGAAGTGAGACTGATGACTTGCACAGTGCCCCCCTCACTCAAAACAAAGTCAAGTGCAAGTCATGTCATCACTTCTCCAATAGCATGGTCTTCTTCAGCAATGAAGGATGAACACGATGACGATAATCCCTCCAACTACCCAAATATCTAGAAAAGTCTCAAGAGTTACAAATATTATCTTTCCATGTAGGAATGTAAACAATTCAGATTTAGTAAGTCCATTATGATTTCTCTTTCCTGTTTTCCTTTTCATATGTCTCTTGCTTCTTAGTGTTAGAAAGTCAAATTTTCTATTTAGCGCAGGTCTTTTCACTAAGAATGCTTGAAAGTCCTCTATCTCATTGAATGACCATTTTTTCCCCTGAAGTTTTATACTCAGTTTTGCTGGGTAGGTGATTCTTTGTTTTAAAACTAGTCCCTTTGATTTCTGGAATACCATATTCCAAGCCCTTCAATCACCTAATGTAGAAGCTGCTAAGTCTTGTGTCATCCTGATTGAATTCTCACAATACTCAAATTGTTTCTTTATGGCTGCTTGCAATATTTTCTCCTTAACCTGGGAACTCTGGAATTTGGCTACAATATTCCTAGGAGTTTTTCTTTTGGGATCTCTTTCAGGGGGTGATCAGTGGATTTTTTCAATATTTATTTTACCCTCTGGTTCTAGAATATCAGGGCAGTTTTCCCTGATAATTTCATAAAAGATATTGTCTAGGCCTATTTTTGATCATGCTTTCAGTTAGTCCCATAATTTTTAAATTGTCTTTCCTGGATCTGTTTTCCAGGTCAGTTGTTTTTCCAATGAGATATATTTCACATTGTCTGCAATTTTTTTTATTGCTTTGGTTTTATTTTATAATTTCTTGGTTTTTCATAAAGTCATGAGCTTCCATCTAGTAGTTCTAATCTTTAAGGAATTATTTTCTTCAGTGAGCTTTTGGATCTCCTTTTCTATCTGGCCAATTCTGCTTTTTAGGGTATTCTTCTCCTCTTTGGATTTTTGGATCTCTTTTGCCATTTAAGTTAGTCTATTTTTTAAAGTCTTATTTTCTTCAGCATTTTGTGAGTTTCCTTTAGCAAGCATTTGACTTATTTTTCATGATTTTCTTGCATTACTCTCATTTTCTTCCCAATTTTTCCTCTACTTCTCTTACTTGCTTTTCAAAATCCTTCTTGAGCTCTTCCATGGCCTGAGACCAATTCAAATTTTTCTTGAAGACTTTGGATAGAGGAACTTTGACTTTGTTTTCTTCTATTTCCATGCTTTGGTCTTCCTTGTCACCAAAGTAAAATTCTATAGTCTGATTCTTTTTTCAGTGTTTTGTCATTTCCCCAGTCATTTACTTGACTTCTGAGCTCTTTGTCAAGGTAGTTCTCTGTTTCCAGTGGGGGTGGGGGGAGTATTGTCAGCTACTTGATCCACCCACAATCTATGGGTCTATAGCTCCAGAAACAGTGGCTGTAGCTGCCCCTGCTGCTGCTGTGGCTGCTACAGGTTTCTCTGCCCCCTTCCTCCTCAGTCACCCTGGACCTTGGCTGGACCTTTCCACTTTCTTGTGCTGTTCCCACAGCCTTTTCCCACTGACTTTCCAATTTATCCTCAATATTTTGGGGTCATGGAATCTGGAAACCATCACAGGTGTGAGAGATTCAGTCTCTTCAAGGTCTGCCCAGGTCCCCTCTGTGCACTCATGACCCAGACTGGATTGTACCCTGCCCCCAGTGTGGCATGATAGACACTTCCTGCAGACCTTTCAGGCTGTCTTGGGCTGGAAATTTGCTTCACTCCATCATTTTGTGAGTCCTGCAGGTCCAGAATTTGTTTAGAGCCATTTTTTTCAGCTATTTGACTGGGATTGGTGGGAGTGCTCTAAAAAGTTAGTGCTGTTACTCTACCATCATGGCTCCACCCACCCTTCATCATTTCTTATAGCACAATTGTATTATATAGCAATCACATACCATAACTTGCTTAGCCATTTCCAAATTGATGGTTATACCCTGAATTGTCAACTCATTGCCACCACAAAAAGAGCTGGTATAAATATTTTTGTGCATAGGAGTCCTTTTCCTTCCCCCTTGATTTCCTTGGGGAAAACTCAATAGTTAATAGTCTTAATAGGTAATAGTCAAAAGATATGCACAATTTTGTAGCTCTTTGTGCATGGTTCCAAACTGTTCTCCAGAGTAGTGAACTAGTGAACAATTTCAGCAACAATATGTTAGTTTCCCAGTTTTTCCATTTCCCCTCCAGCATTTGTAACTTTCCTTTTCTATTATCTTATCCAATTTGATAGATGTGAAGTGGTATTCCAGAATTGTTTTTAATTTTTATTTACCTAATTATTAGTAATTTAGTTAATTTTATATAACTACTCCTAACTTTGATTTCTTCTTCTGAAAATTTGCCTATTCATATTTTTTGTGCACTTATCAGATAGGGAATTTCTTTTATTTCTTAAAACTTTGGCTCAATTCTTTATATATTTGAGAAGTTAGACCTTTATCAGAGAATCTTGTAAAAATTTTCCCATTTCCTGATATTCTTCTAATTTTGGCTGCATTGGTTTTGTTTGTACAAAAAACAAAAAAAAAAAAAAAAAAAAAACCTTTTAATTGAATGTAGCCAAAATTATCTATTTTACTTATGTGAACTTCTCTGTATCTTATTTGGTTATGGATGTTTCTTATTCATGGATCTTACAGGTAATTCTTTCCATGCTTCTCTAATTTCTTTAATGTCCAAATCATGTACCATTTTGAGCTTATCTCGGTAAATGGTGTGAGATTTTAGTCGATGTGTAGTTTCTGTGAGATTGTTCTCCAAATTTCCCAGCAGTTTTTGTGAAGAAGTGAGTCCTTTTCCCAGTATTTGGGACATTTGTGTTTATCAAACATTAGGCTATTGTGCTCCTTTGTTTCTGTATATTGTATACTTAATCTATTCCGTTAATCAATGGATCATTTCTTCTATTTTTTATCTAAGATATCTTCTTACCTTATCTAAGACTAAGCTATTTTTATATTTGTCATTTTTTAGTATAGTCTGAGATCTGGTACTGTAATTCTTACTTCCTTCACATTTTTATGTTGATTCCCTTGTCTCACAGTTATAGTTAGAATACAAATCCTAATGCTTCTACTTTAGGCAAATTTAAATAAATCACGTCAACAGTATTCTCTTGCAAGTCAGAATTCTGGGAGTTGTTCCTGTCCAATCTTTGCTTCTGAGTCTTCAAACTTTTTCATTCCACCAATTCCTTATCTTTTGCATGTGGCCCCCCCTCTTTCTGATTGTTGAATTCCTCCAGGAACCTCCATTTCGAGGAATCTTCTGACAGTCACACTTACTCCTTCACTCCTGCCAAAGCTCTACTCTGTAAATATTTCCCTCATCCCATCTCTTCAGCTCTGTTTTCTATGTCGTATTCCTTTGTTAGAATGTAGGACTGTGTTTCTTTTTTATTTGAATTTGCTTTCCCAGCAGCCCCTGCCCTTGAGAACCTTGTAATCTAGATGAGGTAGGCTTACACATACATAGACATATACAAAATAGATATGATATTAAGTATTGATATTACATTAACAATTCAGATGAGGAAAGACTCAGAGTGGCTGAGTGACTTGCCCAGCTTCATATAGCATGTAAATATAGGAAATGTGACTTGAATCCCAGCCTTATTTATTCCAGGTCCAAATCTCTCTCCAAAACCATGTACTGCCTCTCTTTCTTCCTTCAGATATTGCTTGATCACTGTCTGAAGGAGTCATTGCTTGGGCTTAAAAGGTCCATGTAGGATACCTTAAGAATCATTGATCTTTTATATTCCTAATCAGAATCTACTTGCAAATCAACATGAAGTGATGTTTGTCCAAAAACTGAGGGTCATTTAAATGTAAAAGCATAATTGTTTGAAAATGGGCTCAAAATTCTTTGGAGCGTTTGGAGTTTGACTCTTGGCAAGACAAGATTTCCTGTTTCTAAGAAAAAAGGCTCAATACAGCTTCTTGGACATCAAAACAACATTTTGATGAATTAATTGTAAATGAATCAGAAACATATGGAGTCAATTTCCCTGCAATACACATGTGTTTGAAAAATTAAGGGGGGAAAATGCTCCCGGCAAAATGTGTTTTGGGTTTGATAGACTGGAATATGTTTGGGGAAAGGAAAAAAAATGAGAATAAACTAGAATCTTTGATTTGTCCTTAGATTGGGACATTTATAGTCTGCCCTGCTCCCATTTAATGTTCCAGGCAAAATTCACCAAGAATGATTAATGGTGACTAATTATTCAGTTCTGCAAATGACACTATTACATGGTTGTCAGTCTTGGTGGCTTGGAGCTTTATGGCAAGCCATGGTAGGCGGCTCTGTCAGAGGAAAGGAGGTTGGGCAAATAGTATGGCTTGCTTTCATACAGACTTCTAGTCAGATTGTCTGGTTAGGCCATTCTGCCCTGATCAAAATTTGTGAATCTACTGAAAGTTTAATTGGATACCAGAACATCCAATAATTATAATTGCCACAATAGACAGCAGGTTTCTCACATATTCTTCGACTATTCTGGAAGACAGATTGAGAAGTGGAGGAGACTTTAGGCATAATGTCCTCATTTTAGAACCTCCTTGTTTTGCAGAGAGGGAAATGGAGGCCTAGGGAGATTAAGTGTTTTGCCCATGGTCATATAGATAGTAAATAGCAAAGCTGGGATTTGAACTCATGTTCCTTTATTTCCAGTTGAGGGTTCTGACCATTTCTCCATGGCCAGACATTACTGGACAGGGGTATTCTCAGGCTTCTGATGGAGTTTTGCCTTCCTAACCATGCCATAAATGAATTCATTGTATATGAATGAATTCATTATACATTTATGATACACCATACTGGGAGTATACAATATACAGAAACAAAGGAGCACAATAGCCTAATGTTTGATAAACACAAATGTCCCAAATACTGGGATTTATGATACACTATATACCAATGTAATAAGCATTGAGGAGATCAAGAAAAAGGCAAAGTTTACATTTTAATAGGAGAGATAGCATTTAGGGGGGAAAGAAAGAGTTAGCAATAGAGGCTGACGCTAAATGAGACTTGTATCTCAGTTCTTAATCTACCTTTGACATAAAATAAGGGACTTTGTGTAAAATTGTTCTTCCATACACTTTCCTGTAGCTGCTATGTAGTGATTTTGGACATTTTTTTTCACCATATGCAATTACATAAATAGACTTTACCTGAAACACAATATGAAGAGGGATAGAGATAGTAAGATTTTCTTTCTATTTTTTAAAGGTTTCTTGCTGTCTTTTATTTATATGCCATAGATATTTACATATATGCCCCAAATTTCTGAGTTATACTGAACTGGAAAGGGTGCCAGTGAACTTGTTGCCATTGTCATATATGACTTCCTTTGGCATGTTGAACAATTTCTTTGTGTTTCACTTTCTCCAGAGAAAAGTTGGTTCTGTTATTTCTCTTTTAGCATAAAGACCAGCAGCTTAAGTTACAACTCTTTTAGGGATCTAGATTCTTCATATACATAGAATCAGTCCATCAATACATATTTAATTAAAGCTTAACTCTATGTTAGGCACCATGCAAAGTGTTGGGGACACAATTAAAAAGAAAGAAAAATAGTCTCTGCCCTCCAGGAGCAGATTCAAATGGGGGAAAGCATATATACAAATTAGAATTTACAAGACAAATACAGAATGGAGAAAAAGTAATCTTAGAAAAGGTATGGCACTAGCATGTGGGGTTTGAGGTAGGGCAGGAATGACCTCTTGGAAGAGGTGGAACTTGGTCTGAATTTTAAAGGAAGCCAGGGAGGCATGCAGTTGGAGGTTGGAAAGAAGAGCATCTTGTCCATGGGGCTTTCTTGGCAAAAAAAATACTGGAGCGTTTTGCTATTTCCTTCTCTAGTGGATTAAGGCAGGCAGAGTTTAAGTGACTTGCCCAGGGTAACAAAGTATTTGAAATCAGATTTGAACTCAGGTCTTTCTGACTCTATGCCTAATGCTCTATCCACTGAACCACCTAGCTGCCACCTATGAAAACTGAAACTATAAATTCTGTCTGTTTTTAGATCTTATCTTCTCCTTGGTGAGAGTTACATTTTTTGTCCCAAGTGTCTTTCTGATTCAGGGTTAGAAAAATCCTTTGGAACTCCTACTTCTTTTTTGATCGCCAATTATGCACTTTCAGAATCATTTTTGGCCTTTCCTTTCTAACAAACCATCAAGAGTTATCTTTTCCTCAGACTCCTCAGTTTTCTTAACAATGCTTTTCCTTTTGGACATGAAAATGAATTTGACTCAGAAAACAACAGTAACCACAAACACAACAAGGAATTGAAGGTTCTTCCTGGGTAAGGACCAGAGTGCACACCAAGAGAGCAGTGACCACAACTCTCTGTGGATCACATCACTTTGGAAGCAGCAGAAACTTCCAACCCTCTACAACTAGCTCTGAAAACATTAATTCTAAAAACCTTGAAGCTTGGGACAGTGTTCCCTCTGCTGCTAATAGAGGCCAAGATTAATGTAAAGATCCAAGTCAAGAAATAGAGTGGAAAAATGAACAAACAGCCAAAAGGTACCCAATCATAAAGGCTGCTATGGTGACAGGGAAGACCAGACACAAACTCAGAAGTAGAGAATGATGTCAAAAGAGTTACAAGCAAAAACTCAAAAATGAATTGAACAGAAACCCAAGAAGAATTCATGGAAGAGATAAAAAATATTTTCAATATCAAATGAGAGGGAAAAATAGATAAAGAAACAAAAGCAAAAGAAATAGTTAACAACTTGGTGAAAGAATCACAAAAGATGTTGAAGAAAATGATACCTTAAAAACAAAATTGACCACATTGAAAAAGAGTTATGAAAATTCTGTGAAGAAAATAATTCTTTAAAAATTAGAATTGGACAAGGGAAAGCTAGTGACTCTTTGAGATAAAAAGAAATAATAGAACAAAGTCAAATGAATGAAAGACAAAAAATTGAAATATCTCATAGGAAAGACAATTTACCTGGAAAATAGAATAAGAAGACATAATTTAAGAATTATTGGGTTACCTGAAAGCCATGATCAAAGAAAGTGCATAGACACCATATTTCAAGAAATTATGAAGGAATTTTTTTTTAAATTTTCTCAAACCAGAGGGCAAAATAGAAATTGAAAGAATCCACTGATCACCACCTCAAAGATATCACAAAATGACAATTACCAGGAACATTATAACCAAATAACAGAGTTACCAGATCAAAGAGAAAATGCTTCAACCAGTCAGAAAGAAATCATTCCAATACCATATAGCTACAGCCAGAAACACTAAAGATTTAGCAGCTACTACCTTAAAGGAGCAGAGGTCTAGGAATATGATTTTCTAGAAGGCAAATTAACTGGGGTTACAACAAACCCAGCAAAACTGAGTATAAAACTTCAAGAGAAAAATAAACATTTAATAAAATTTAATAATTTAATAAAGTAAATAAAACAATGTAAATAAATATAAAATAAATAAAATTGTATATTATATATAAAGTATAAATATAATTATAAAAATAATAAATAAATAAAAATAATGATAAAAATTAATAAAATGGAGGACTTTCAAGGATTCCTGATGAGCAGACCAGAGCTGAATAAAAAATACATATAAGACTCAAAAAAGAAGCATAAAAAAAAACAAAGAGAAAACATAAGGGAATCAATAAGGTTAAACTGTTTAGCTTTCTATACAAGAAGAGATGTGTATCTTCTAAGAACTTTATCATTATTAGGAAAATTAGAAGGATTCTATATACAAAGAGTCTGTGGCATTGAGTTGATTACATTGGGATGATTTGAAAAATTGGATAGGTGAGAAAGAAGGATGTCATGGGGAAAAGGAGATGTGAGAGAAAGAATGGGGAATATTATCTCACATACAAGAGGTATATAAGGAAGATATTTTATAATGGAGGTAGAAATGGTAGGGAGTGGTGGCCAAAGTTGGAATCTCACTCCCATTTAAATACACACACAAAGAATTTGTAAAAAATATTTAGCTTATCCAGAAGGAAAGAGGAGAAAGGAATGAGACAAAAAGTGTGTGTGTGTGTGTGTGTGTGTGTATGTGTGTGATAAAAGGGAGGACAGATTAAAGAAATCAGTGGTCAGAAGCAAGGCAGAATTTAAAGGCGGGGCAGGACAAAAAGGTAGAAAGGAGGATCAAGAGAAGAAAATAGGATGGAAGGAAATGCAGAGTTAGTAATCATAACTATGTATGTAAGTGGGATGAACTCACCCATAAAATGGAAGCGAATAGCAGAATGGATTAGAAATCAGCATCCAGCAATGTATTATTTACAAGAAACACATTTGAAACAGACACACACACACACACAGTTAAAATGAAAGGTTGGGGCAGAATCTATTATGCTGCATTTGAGGTAAAAAAAAAAGCAGGAGAATTAATCATGACATTAAACAATGAAAAAAACAAAAGTAGACCTAATTAAAAGGGATAATCAAGGAAACCACATCTTGTTACAAGGAATATAGACAACAAAATAATATTAACACTAATCATATCTGCAACAAGGTATAGCATCCAAATTCTTAAAGTAAATGTTAAACGAATTATAAGAGGAAATAGTAAAACTATACTAAGGAAAATTTTCTTCTCTCAGAGCTATATAAATCTAATCATATAATAATTAATAAAAAAGTCAAGTAGGTAAATAGAAACTTAGAAAATTAGATGATAAATCTTTGGAGAATATGGAATGGCAATGAAGAGTATATATTTGTCTTAATAATACATGGTATCTTCACAAAAATTGACCATACATAAAGGCATAAAAACATTGAAATCCAATGCAGAAAATCAGAAGTGTCAAAGGCACTCTTTTCAGACCACAATGCAATAAAATTATATATAGTATAGAGCCATGGAAATCTAGACCTAGATAAAAATTAATTGGAAACTAAAAATCTAATCCCAAAGAATGAATTAAGAAACACATCAGAAAAACAACTAATACTTTAATTAATGAGAGTGATAAATAAATAAAAGAGAAAGAACAGATCAATAACTTGGGTATGCAATTAAAGAAAACTAAAAAGATAATAAATTAAAAAGTCCCATTTAAACACCAAAATGGAAATCCTGGAAATGAAAGTGGAGATGAAGAAATCTGGAAGTATAAAACAAACAAAAATAAATTAATAAATAAAAGTAGGAGCTGCTTTTATGAAGAAAAAAAGATAAACCATTGGTTAATTTGATTAAAAAAAGAAAGAAAACCAAATTATTGAAATCATAAAGGAAAAGGGTGAATATACCACCAATGAAGAAGAAATCAAATCAACTAAAGTGATTTTGCCCAATTATATGCCAGTAAAACTGATAATCCAAATAAAATGGATGAATATTTACAAACTTCCCAGATTAATAGATGAGAAAATAGAATACTCAAATAACCCTGTCTCAGAAAAGAAGAAACTGAAAAGTTCATCAATGAGCTCCCTGAGCAAAATATTCACAGTATCAGATAGGTTTTATAAGTGAATTTTACCAAACAATTAAGGAACGATTTAATATGAATGCTATGTAGAGTATTTAAAAAATAAGTAAAGAAGGAGTTTTGCCAAATTCTTTTTATGATACAAATATGGTTTTGATACCTAAATCAGGGAATGCAAAAGCAGAGAAAAAAGAATTATAGAGTAATTTCTTTAATACATAATAATGCAAAAAATTTGCAGAAAATACTAAGATTTCAGCAATTTCTCATAAAGATCATACACTTTGACCAGTTGCGATTTATACCAGCAATACAGAATTGATTCAATATCAGGAAAACTATCAATGTAATTGACTATGTCAATTACAAGAAAAGCAAATACATTGTATGATAATCTCGATAGTTACAGAAAAAAGACTGACAGAAGTACAACTCATTCTTATGAAAAAAATTCTAGAATACATAGGAACATTTCTTAAAACAAAAGAGTAGCACTTATGTAAAACTAAGGGAAAAAATTATCTGTCATGGGGATAAACTTGAAGCCTTCCTAACAAGATCAAGAGCGAAGAAAGGATGTACATTATCACCACTATTATTCAATATTGTACTAGAAATGCTCACTATAGTAAAAAGACAAGAAAAAATGAAGGAAGAAAAGTAGGCAATAAGGAAACAAAACTATCACTTTCTGTAGATAATATGGTCACATCCTTAGAGAACCCTGGACAATCCAACAAAAAACTATATAAAACAATCAATAACTTCAGCAAATTTGTAGTATGTAAAATAGACCCACATAAATAACCAACATTTCTAGATACTACCAACAAAACCCAGGAGGAAGAGATAGAAAGAGAGATTCCATTTAAAGTAACTGCAGACAATATAAAATTCTGGGGAATCTACCTGCCAAGACAAACCCAGAAATCATAAGAAAACAATTACAAAACACTTTTCATTCAAATAAAGACAGCTCTAAACAACTAGAGAACTATTCATTGTTCATGGGTATGCCAAACCAGTGTGTGTGTGTATATATATATATATATATATATATATATATACACACATATATACATATATACACATATATACATATATACACACATATATACATATATACACATATATACATATATACACACACTTATATATATAATTTTTAAATATAATTTTTTTAAATGGCATATCTCAGTTATTTACTCAGGGTCATACCAAACTACTAAAGAAATGCTTTATAGAATTAGAAAAAAATCATAACAAAATTTGTCTGGAAAGAACCAAAGGTCAAGAATGTCAAGGGGATTTCTTTCTCAGCCTCTCTTTTTACCATATCCTTATTACCTTATCCTTTCTTCTTACCATCGTATTCCTTATTTTACCCACCTTCTAAAATTCCCTCCATTATCTTCATCTCCCACACTCCTAATCGTATTAGATACATCCTTTTAAAAGACACTCTCCTATGCTATTCCCCAGTTTTCTCAATTTTCTCTAGAAGTTCATAGGACTTCTAAATTTCTTCAAATATGTTTGTTTCCTCTTCAACCCTAATGAGAATAAGGTTGCAACATTGCCATTACCATTCTACTCCCACTTCTTTCCTCTGTATTAGTTATTCCTCTCATGTCCTGTTTTTGTGAGATATTTGCTATTCTTTATCTTTTCTTACTAATTGTTTTAGACTCATACACAACTCAGTCACAATATTTCTTTAAAACTACCTTAATAATTACAAGTTTTAAGAATACTGATGACATTTTCACATATCATAAGTAAACAGTTTAACCTTTTTCAATGCTTTATGATTAGTCCTTAATTATTTCCTTATATTTCTTCTGGATCTTTTATATCAAAATTTCCATTGAGTTCTGATCTTTTTGTCACAAATATCTGATAATCTTTCATTTCATCAAGTGTCCATTGTTTTTCCATTTAGGATTATACTCAGCTTTGCTAGATAAGTTGTTTTTTGGATGGAGGTGCAGCTTCTTCATTCTTCATGATATAATGTTCAGGACCTACATGGCTGAGCAAGTTGTGGTAAATGATTGTGATAGAATACTACTGTGCTATAAGAAATGATGTTTCGGTGACTTTAGAAAAAAGAAAACATGAAAGACTTACATGAAATTATGAAGAGTGAAATGACCAGAACTAAGAGGACATTTTATACATTAAAGGGAATATTGTTTTAAGAATGACTTTGCATGAATGAATTATTTTGTCTAGTATAAATACCCAAATTAACTGTAAAGGACATATGAAAAAAGACAATATTTGCATTCAGATAAAGAGCTGATAAATAGAAATGTGTACAGAATAATTATATTACATATATACACACCTATATATGCCTACACACAACATGCATATGTATATACACACATTTATACATATGTACACATGCATGCATGCATGCATATACATATGTATGTATCTATATCTACATACATATATACACACATACATATATACACATACATATGTATGTTTATATAATGGTAGTTGTCTCTAGGATGCGAGTGAAGGAAGAAAAAATTACATAAGAATTTTCTTGTATATTTGAAAGAAATAGCAAGTTGTACATAGCAGATTTGTAGTTTCATATATAATCATCTTTTTGTTAAACTGTTATGAAAATGCTTGCTTTATGACATAAATTAAAATATATTTTAAGAAGATACAGAAAATCACAGAAAGAAAAACAGATCATTTTGATTACAAAAAATTAAAAAGCCATTACAGGAATAAAATCAAGAAGGTCAAAATTCAAAGCAAAACAGGAAACTGGGCAGAAAATGACAGCAAGTTTCTCTGATAACAACCTCATTTCTCAATTATGCAGGGAACTGAGTCAAATTTACAAGAAAAGTAGTCATTTTCTAGTTGATAAATGGTCATATGATGTGAACAGGAAGTATTCAGAAGGAGATATCAAAGCTGTTAACAGTCACATGAAAAAATACTCTAAATCACCACTGACTAGAGAAATGAAAATTAAAACAACTCTTGGATACCACCTCACACCTCTCAGATTGACTAATATGATAGAAAAGGAAAATTAGAAATGCTGGAGGGAATGTAGAAAAATTGGATCCTAATGCATTATTGATGAAATTGTGAACTAATCCAATCATTCTAGAAAACAATTTAGAACTATGTCCAAAGGGTTATAAAGCTGTGCATACTCTTTGATCCAGCAATATGACTACTAGGTTTGTATCTGAAAGAGACTGAAGAAAAAGGAAAAAAAATACTTAATTGTACAAAAATATTTATAGCAACTTTGTTTGTGGTAGTAAGGAATAGAACATTGAAGGGATGACCATAAATTGGGGAATGGCTGAACAAATTATGGTTGTGATTGTGATGAAATATTATTATGATTATAAAAAAAATGATGAGCAGAATGGTTTCAGAAAATCCTGGAATGACTCACATAAATTCATGCAAAATGGAATGAGCAGAACCAGGAAAACATTATAAGCAGTAATAGCAACATTGTAATGATGATCCAATTTGAAAGACTTAGCTATTGTGATTATGACCCTAATTTGAAACAATTTCAAAGGACCCATCATGGAAAATGGTATCTACCTCCAGATGGAACTGATGAATTCTGAATGTAGATCGAAGCATCTTATTTTTACTTCTTTATTATTTTATTTGTAACATGGCTACAATGGAAATGCGCTTTTCTTGACTTCACATATACAGTATCATACTGTTTACCTTCTCAAGAAGAGAGTGAGGGGCCAGGAGGAAGGAGAGAATTTGAAACTCAAAATTCTAAAAATGATTATTTAAAATTTTTACATGTAATTGGGGAATACCAAATTAAAAATAATTTTAAAAAGTGAGACACAAAAAAAATCAGGAAATGATAGGCGGGGACAGAGGGAGGGAGAGAGGAAAAGAGAGAGAGGGGAGAGAGAGAGAGAGAGAGAGAGAGAGAGAGAGAGAGAGAGAGAGAGAGAGAGAGAGCTATAAAAGGGTGTTGAGAGGACAAGAGAGAAGAGAGCACATAGATAATGGCTTCAATTTCCAAAGATGAAAAAGCTTTAGTAGAAAAGAGAAAATTTGGAGCACTTAAGTGACGACTGGAAAGTAAATTTTGGAGGAATAAAATGATAGCTAGCATTTATAGGGAACATTAAGATTTGCAAAGCATTTTACATATGTTATCTCATTGGGAGTTGCTACTATTAGCATCCTTATTTACAGATGACAAAACTGAGGGAGCAGAGGTTAAGTAACTTGCCTAGGGTCACACATCTAGAAAGAGACTGAGGTAGGATTTGAATCTAGGTTTTCCTGACTCTAGGTCAAGCACTGTATTCACTGCACTATAGTGAGAACCCCGTTGAATTTAGAAAAGTGTGGATACAGTCAGTTTAAGAATGAACTAGAGACAAATTAGGTGTCTATCAGTTATTCTGTCATTTTTTAGTCAGATCCAACTCTTTGTGACCGTGTTTGGAGTTTTCTTGGCAAAGAGACTGGAGTGGTTTGCCATTTCCTTCTCTAGTTCATTTTATAGATGAAGAAACTGAGGCAAAAAACGTTAAGTGACATGCCCAGGGTCATACAAAGTAGTAGTGTCTCAGGCAGGATTTGAACTCAGGATGATATCTTCCTGACTCCAAGCCTATCAATCTATCCACTGTGCCAACTAACTGTCCTTAAATTAGGGAATGACTAGCCAGGTTGTAGTAAGTGTACCATATAATGCACCATAAGAAAATGATGAACATGAAGACTACAGAGAAGCATGGGAAGATAGATGAACTGATGCATAGTGACATGAACAGAATCAGGAAAAAAATTATACATAATGATTATCGTAATAGAAAGGGAAAGAATATATACAACACAAGCACAGCATGAAATTAAATGCTGCATAACTATAATGTCGAAGCTTGACCCTAAAGAAGACACATGAGAATATACCTCAAATTAGATCAAAGGATATATTTGGAAAGTGCTTTGTTTGGTGCCTGGCACGTAGTAGGTATTACATAAATGCCTCTGTTGTTGCTGCTACTGGTACTACTACTGCTGCTACTACTGCTACTTCTACTACTACTAGTACTACTACTACTACTGTTATTACTACTACTACTGCTACTACTACTACTACTACTATATTACTTCTGTTTCTATTCACCTTCCTTATTTGCAAAGGTGAGGGACAATAAGTATTGAATTATCACATTCACTTGTTGGTTAGGTTCTATGAACTGTTTTCCCCTCTGTTTATTCTTTATTTTAAAGAATAGGTTTTTTGGGGAGGAACAGAAAGAATATATTTGGAAATGAACTAAAAGAGTATAGTCATAATATTAGTCATAATAGTCCAAGATCAAATAATGAAGGAGTATAGAAAGTTTCAAGTAGGAGGGTGTTTTTAAGAGTCAGTTTCCACAAAGAAGTTAAGGAAGATGAACAAAGTCATGGTGAAAAGGAGACAGTAGTCTGTTAAGGAGTATTTATTAGCCAGCAGTATTCCAGGCACCGTGCTAGGTTCTGGGGATGCAAAGAAAGTTTATAGACAGGCTCTGTTCTCAAGGAGTTTATAATCCAGTTGGGGAGACAATATGTGAACCACTGGAAACCAAGATAGAGAGTAAGAAGATTGGAAATAACCAATAGAAGGAAGGCACTGGGAATAAGGAAGACTGAAAATGGCTTCTTGTAGCAGGTCAAGATTTCAGCTGAATGAAGTTACTGGAGCTAGGAGAAATGAGAAGGGAGAGTATTCCAGGAATAGGAGACACATGCAAATGCTTGGAGATGGAGCATGTTGGATAGTGAGTAGCAGGGAGGACATGGATAGGACTAAGTTATAAGAAACTTGGAAAAGCAAGAAGGGGACAGATTATAAAAGGCTTTAAAAGTCAAACAAAGGATTTTGTATATGATCCTGAATATAACAGGGAGCCACTGGATTTGGTGAATAGAAAGAATAACAGTCATATAACTTCAGGAAGATCCCATTGACAGTTAAATTTAGGATGGACTTTGTCATGAGAGACTTGAAGCAGACAGACTTACCAACAGGCTATTGCCATAGTTCCAGGTGTAAAGTGATGAGGGCCTGCAACTGGGTGGTGGTAGTACCAAGGAGAAAAGGGACTGTATGTAAGAGTTGTTATGAAGGTAAAATCAACAGGGTGTGGCAACACATTGGATATAGGAGGGTGCAAGAGAGTAACCAGTCAAGTATGACCCCTAGGTTATGAACCTGGTTGTCTGGCAGGATAGTGGTACCCTGGGAAAATAATGGAGTTCAGAAGACACATGGATCTGGTGGGAAGAAATGATGAGTTTAGCTTTGGACATGTCGAATTTAATACGACTATATTATATTATATCCATTTGAGATATATTTTTTGAGACATTGAGATATTTTGAAATATGGTTAATAGGCAATTAGAAATGTGAGTCTGCTTAGATATGGTAATTGAGTTCATGGGAGCTGATGAAATCAACAAGCAAAATAGTATAGAAGGAGAAGAGAAGGGAGCCTAGTCCAGAGCCTTGGGAGACACCTACGTTAGTAGGAATAACCTAGGTGAAGATACATCAAAGGTGACTGAAAAGAAGCAATCAGTAGTGTCACAAAAGTTTAGAGAGAAAAGAATGTCAAAGAGATGAGGTGACTGACAGCATCAAAGGCTGTGGAGAGATAAAGTAGACATGAAAAGAATGATAGTAATTTTCAAGAAAATAATTTCAGATGAATGATTGAGTCAAAAGCCAGACTGAAGAGAGCTGTAGAGAAGAGAAGAAAACGTCTTGAATAGAGGGACCAATTGCAGTGGAATAGTAAGGACAAAAGCCAGAGAGAAGGAATTTGAAGGCCAAGTGGGTACTGATGACCATTAAAGTATGGGCCAATGGTTTTTTGTTTTTTGTTTTTGATTATAAATAGTACAAGGGAGACAAGAAAAGAGCTTGAAGGCATTGAGGAGAGAAGGGAAAGGTTATGCCGTTGGTTTGGATTTACTTTATTTCTTCCCCAAGGAGGAGAAAGGCCTGATCATATTTGTAGGGAAGGAGAAGAAATCGGTAGAGAAGAAGAGAGAATTTAAAGCTAATGTCTCAGTTATCAAGGATGACTTTTTGACCTTGTTCTATTTAACATTCTTATGGATGACACAGATGGAAGCATTAATGGCTATGATTATCGTACTTGAGGATAAATAAAACTTGGAGGCACAGTGAACACATAGGATGACAATGGGATCCTAAAGTATTTCCTGTTTTCTGTCAAGGGCACCATCATATTTTCAATCAGCCAGGCTCACAACCTTGGCGTCATTCTGAATTCTTCACACCCATCCTCCATAGCCAAACCACTGTCAAAACACAGTGTTTCTACCTTCACAAAATTTCTTTTATTTCTTATCTTCTTCCTGCTTACACAAGCATTGCTCTGAAGCAAGCTCTTGACTGAACCATTTCATTTATCTTTTAATTAATTATCCTAGTTCACTTCTTTTCTTCACTCCATTGCATCCTCTTTTTAACTGCCAAAATGATCTTAAAGCACAGGTCTGACATGTCACACATATATGCTTGATAATCTCTATGGCTCCCAATGACTTCCGAGATCATATATAAAACCTTCAAATTGGCATTTAAAGCTCTTCATAACATCGATTCATGCTATATTGCCAAGGTTCTTACACTTTGTTCCCCTCCCCCCACTCTAAGAACAATTCAGCTGCACCTCCTGTCTCCATGCCTTTTCATTTGCTGTCCTCCATGTCTGGAACGATCTTCTCCTCATCATTACTTTGTAAATCATTAACCCATATCTCACCTTCCATCCCAAGTGCCTTCCCTCTGAGGTTACCTCCCTTCAACTTTTCATCTGTTGTTTGTGTCCCTAGTTTCTTTCATTAGAATGTGGGTTTCCTAAACTGTGGATTGTTTTTGACCTTTTATGAACCCCCAGAACTTAGCACAATACCTGGAATATAGTAAGAACTTAATAAATGTGTCCAATTGATAAATGATCAAAGAATATGAACAGGCAGTTTTCAGAGGAAAAAATTAAAGCTGTCTATAGTCATAAGAAAAAATAATGCTCTAAACAACTATTGATTAGACAGATGCAAATCAAACTAACTCCAAGGTTCCACATCACACCTATCAGATTATCTAACATGACAAAAGAGAAAAATGATAAATGTTGGAGAAGATGTGGGAGAGGTGGAACACTAATTCGTTGTTGGTGGAACTGTGAGCTGGTTCAACCATTCTGGAGAGCAATTTGGAACTATGCCTAAAGGGCCATAAAAATGTATACTTTGACCTAGAAGTACTACTAGGGCTATATATTCCAAAGAGATCATAAAAAATGGGGAAAGGACCCAAATGTGCAAAAATATTTATAGCAGCTCTTTTTGTATTGGCCAAGAACTGAAAATCAAGGAGATTCCCATCAATCAGGAATGGCTGAACAAATTGTAGTATACGAATGTAATGAAATACTACTGTGTTATGAGAAACGATGAATAGGCAGACTTCAGGAAAACCTGGAAGGACTTATATAAACTGATGCTGAGTGAAGTGAGCAGAAACAGGAGAACATTATACACAGTGACAGCCACAGCATGCAAGGGCTTACGTTGATAGACTAAGCCCTTCTCAGCAATGCAAAGACCTAAAACATTTCCAAAGGAGTCATGGTGCAAAGTGCCATCCATGGCAAAAGAAAGAACTCTGGAGTCGGAATGCACTACTTCCTCTTTTGTTACATTTTGTTTTCTCATGGTTTCTCGCATTCACTCTAATTCTTCTATGCAACATGAGTAATATGAAAATGTGTTTAATAGGAATGTATGTGTAAAGTTCACATAAGATTGCATGTCATCTTGGGGATAGGGGGAGGAGGGAGAGGAAGAAAATTTAAAACTTATGGAAGTGAATGTTGAAAACTGAAAACAAATGAATTAATAAACTTAGGGAAAAAGGAGACATAAATGGGTCTTAAATTTCAAGGCCAAGAGGACCTTGGATTGCATAAGTAAGTTGTATGATCATTGTAGGAGACTGCATGATTGAGGGAAAGGGAGGGAAAGAGAAAGACAGAGAGAGAGAGAGAGAGAGAGAGAGAGAGAGAGAGAGAGAGGAGAGAGAGAGAGAGAGAGAGGGAGAGAGGGAGGGGAGAGGGAGAGGGAGAGGGAGAGAGGAGAGAGAGAGAGAGAGAGAGAGAGAGAGAGAGGAGAGAGAGAGAGAGAGAGAGAGAGAGAGAGAGAGAGAGAGAGGAGAGAGAAGAGAGAGAGAGAGGAGAGAGAGGTATGAGTTAAAAAAAAGGATGAAATTATGTGATCTGAAATAATGTAATAAAGTACTTTGAGTTAAAACTTTTTGCATTAAAAAAAGAACTTAAATGGTTGTCAACTGACTGATTGGCTAATTTCGGCATGCCAGAACAATGGATGAAACGTAATAATATGAAATTTATTAGAAACAATTGTAATATTCTACACATGGGACAAGGAGGTGCTACAGTAGGTAGAGTTCTAGGCCTGGAGTTAAAAAAATTCATCTTCTTCAGTTCAAATACAGTCTTTAACTGTGTGACACTGGGCAAATTATTTCACTCTGTTTCCTCATCTGTAAAATAAACTGGAGAAGGAAATGGCAAACCACTCCAGTGTCTTTGCCAAGAAAACCTCAAATGGGGTTACAAAGAGTTGGTCATGACTGAACCAGTTGAACAACAACACACATGGGTTCAAAGAAAGGCTTTGTACGCTGGAGAATGTCCAGAGAAGGAGAACCAGGATGGTAAAGGGCCCAGAGTCCATATTATACAAAGATTGATTGAATGAAATGGGGACGAAGAAGCAAAAACACAAAAGAAGAGGATACAGTAGCCTTCCTTGAGTATTTCTCATGCTGAAAACAGATCAGACTGCTTTTTCTTGGTTTCAGAGGGAAGAGTCCAGAACAATGAGGGAAAGAACACAAAAAGCAGATTTAGGCTTGATATCAAGGATAACAATATCTTAACAATTGAGTTTTTCTAAAAGTATAACAGGCTGCGTGGAGAGGGGAAGTCCATCTTCCTTGGATGTTTTCAAGAAGAGGATGGATATACTCACTCCAAGTATGTTATAGTAGGCTTCTTTTGAGTAATAGATTAGATTGGATAGATATTGAGGAATTTTCAACTCTCAAATTCTCTGAAAATATGATGCTTGATCTCAAGCACCTTGCAATAAAGCGAAAGAAGATTAAGACATAAACACAATTCAATCCAAGTCTACTACCTACTACATATCAAGTTTTTGACTCATACATAAATTAGATTTAAATGAAGCAGAGTTGTGCAAAGTTGACCTCAGTCATTTTTCCAGAGTCATTGGAATCCAGTGGCACTACACAAGTCAAGACGACTGGTGAGGGTTTGGGATGCGGTTGACCTTGACATCTTCAATGTCTAACCAAGCTCTAAGTGCTCCACAGAGCCTGCTTAAGCTGCCTTCATGGCTGTTGGAACAAATTGTTTTCATTTTCTCATTCCCCAGGGGTAAGCCAACTGCAGTAGGCAATGAGGATGTAAAGACAAAATAGAGATAGTCAATGCCCTTGAAGACCTTACTTATATTTAGCTAAGGAGGGTGTTGGTGTTGATAAGTATTATGCAAATTAGTGTATCAAAATGAAAGTAGTATAAAATATTTTAGAAACTTAGGATGTAGAGCACGAAGAAACATTAAAGAAGATGTAGTCATACCACCTCATTTCATAAAGAAGGAAGTCCCCAGAGAGATGAAATACTTGAGCTAATGCTTCCCAAAGAGTAAATATCAGAGCAAGGGTCCCAAACTCGAATCTTTGTCTTTGTAGCTAGAGCTTTCCCCCTCTTGTCTTTCTTTGATGACAGAGGAGCATATCTCCCTGGATTTCATCCAGAAAGACTTGCAGGACCTTTGGCTAATAGTGAGAAGGAACTCAAGAAGTCATCTAGTCATATGTCTTTATTTGACATTTGATGAAATTCAGTTCAATCAAGGTGAAGTGATTTGCCCAGGATCACATTGCACTTACTTCATGGATGATGTGACATTTAATATGCTCCTTGAGTAATCTGTGGGAAATCACACTGTGTGCATCCTTTGTTGCTGAAGAAGACTGTGCCATCAGAGAAATGATGGTGTGACTTGCACTTGACTTTGTTTTGATTGAGGGAGGGCTGTGCAAGGTCACCAGCCTTACTTATCCTCCAGAGCCAACTGAATCCAGTGACCAGATATTCATCAGGATGACTGGATATGATCCAGAATGTACTGGGAGACTTTGGCCCCTTTAGGCCAAGGTCTTTGCAGGTACTCACTTACGGTGAGGTAACACTCATTCATTGAATAGGCCTGTTTAAGAAGTAGTCAGGGCATGGCCCCTTTAATGAGGCAAAGGAAAAAAACATATCAGGCTAGGAAGGAAACAGCAACAGTTACTGCTGATAATGACTCTAAAGCTGGGAGGAGAGGAGAGAAGAAGAGAGGAAATGAGAGGAGAGAAGAGGAGCCCCTAAAACTCAAGTCAACTGGGCATCTTTTGGCCATACAAATTTACCTTTCTTTGGAGAGAAGGAAGGGGAGGGGGAATCACATTAGTTTAGATTAGAGGTGGAAGAGACTTTAGAAATCATCTTATCTAACCCTTTTTTACATTTTTTAGTAAATATTTTTCCAATTACAAATAAAGTATTTAAAAATATTAAATAAAATTGAATTCTGAATTTTCTTCCTCCCTCCATTTCCCATCCCTTATTGAGAAGGCAAGCAATTTGATATAGATTATCCATTTCAGTTATGCAAAACATGTTCCCATATGAGTCATGTTATGAAAGAAAATACAGACCCCCCTCAAAAAACCCCACAAAAATAATAAAGGGAAAAGGAGTATGCTATGATCTGCATTCAGATTCCATCAGTTGTTTCTCTAAAGTTGTAAAGCATTTTTCATCATATTATTTAATTGAATTGGATCATTGTATTGCTGAGAATAGCTAAGTCATTCATAGCTGATCATCACAAAATGCTGCTGTTACTGTGTACAATGTTGTCCTGGTTCTGTTTACTTCGTTCTGCATCAATTCACATAAACTTTTCCAGGTTTTTTCTGAAAGCATCCTGCTCACCATTTCTTATAGTACAATAATACTCCTTCACAATCATATACTAGGACTTATTCAGTCATTCCCCAATTAACTGGCATCCCTTCAATTTTCAATTTTTTGCTACCACAAAAAGAGCTGGTATAAATATTTTGCATTTTGTATCTGTATTTTGTATCTGATATTTTTAAAATCTCTTTGGAATATAGATCTGGTAGTGGCACTGCTAGGTCAAAAGATATGTACAGTTCTATAGTTTGGGGGCATAGTTTCAAATTATCTTCCCCAATGATTGGATCAATTTACAACTCCAACAACAGTGCATTAGCGTTCCAGTTTCCCCTCATCCCCTCTAACATCTATCGTTTTCCTTTTCTGTCATATTAAATAATCTGACAAGTGTGAGGAGGTACCTCAGAGTTGTTTTAATTTGCATTTATCTAATTATCAATTATGCAGAACATTGTATATAGATAGATGATAGATAGATAGATAGATAGATAAATAGATAGATAGCTTTAATTTCTTCATCTGAAAACTTCCTGTTCATATCTGTTGGCCTTTGATCATTTATTTTTTGGGGAGTGACTTGTATGCTTTTAAATTTGTATCACCAAGGCAATATTCACAGCACTGGTGGTAACTATGAATATGCTGGCATAGTTCACAATCGCAAAGTATAAAAGACTCTTCATACAGAAGGAAGAAGAAAACTATTTATTTAGACACCTGGAATTCAAATTCCAGAACTAGAAAGCTAAATCTGTCATGGTAACCAAGAAATAAACAAATATGATCAGCACAGGGGACAAAGTCATTCCCAAGCCTCTCCCACCTCTGCTGGGGACTTCTCACAAGTAAACACTCACGAGCCTGAGCCTGGTTGTGCCTGCCTGCCTTCCTGTGTCCTCTCCCTTCTGCTTGGACCATGCTCACTCCCTCCCTCCAGGTTCTGCTCCACCCTTCATGTTGCCCCTATTCAGCAGGCTCCTCCTACCAAATGTGACGTAGATATGATTCAAGTAGGTCACATGGACCTATTAAAGAATGAGAAAAATCCTTCTATTTAAATTATTATTACAAAATTTGACTCAGTTCTCAATATATTTGAGAAATGAGAATTTTTTTCAGAGGAAATTGTTGCAATTTTTCAGTTATGATTATATGAAGAAACTTAAAAATTGAATTGGTCAATTTTAAAGGAATTAACCTCTTCTGGACTCAGGTTCTTCAACTGTAAAATGGAGATAATAGCATCTGCCTCCCAAGGTTGTTGTGAGGACTAAATAAGATGTTTCTAAATTACTTTATCAATTACTTTATGCTACATAAGTTCTTCATCTTTATCTTCATCTCCTTCTCCTTCTTCTCCTCCTCCTCCTTCTTCTTTTTCTCCTCCTGCTTCTCCATCTCCTCCTTTTCTTCATCCTTCTCTTTCCTGTCTTCCTACATTCCCCATTTTTACTAAAGATGATGATGATGATGATTATACATCCCTACATAGAAAAAAGGAAATCCCATTTTCAAGTGATGAAATGATTAATTAAGCGATCTGGGAACCATCGAGCTAGATGCCTAGTAATAGCTGATGATGGAGCGCTACACCTGGAGTCAAGAAGACCTAGATTCAAATCCTGAGACACACTAGCTGTTGGATCCTGGGCCAGTCACTTACCTTCTTTTTGCTTTAGTTTCCTCATCTGCAAATTGAGGGGCTTGTAGTCTGTAATCTCTGAGATTCATTTCACCTCTAAATGGATAGTCCTATGGAACACAAACCAGGTTTTCTGACTGTAAGGCCAATGTTTCTTTCCACAGCAGGCAGAATATCTGTAGAGATGAAGGGAGCCTATTCTAGGACCAGCAAGGCCTAGTAGGTCAGAAAGGATAGGATTCCCGGAGAAAATGGCAAATATTTCAGTTGGGTTTGAGCATAGGGAATATGGGGCATGGCATGCATCAAGAAATGGCAAGTTGGAACTTGAAGCATAAGGCTGTGTTTGGTCTGTATTTGGCAGGGAATGGGGAGCCATGAAAGGATTTTGAGCAGTGGAGTAATTTCTTGCAGTGTAAATTATTTTTCTTCAGGTTATCCTTATG
The DNA here is from genome assembly GCA_023548195.1 of Bettongia penicillata ogilbyi. Classification (NCBI taxonomy): domain Eukaryota; kingdom Metazoa; phylum Chordata; class Mammalia; order Diprotodontia; family Potoroidae; genus Bettongia; species Bettongia penicillata. The sequence goes on from JAJHZJ010000257.1 coordinate 14,480,705, forward strand.
ATTGCATTAGCTTTTAGGAGCAACATTTTATTTTCTTTTAAAATCTGACACATTGAATGCTTGTCTGTGACAACTTACGGGTAGACCTTGGAACAACTGGTGCAGATGTATTTACAGTAATTCTTGACTAATGTTTCTTATGCTGGTTCTAATCTGAAACTGATGGGCAGGGTTATTTTTAGTGTAACCTTGGTATTTTGCTCAAAGGAATGCAAATGTCATTATGGAAAGGAGGAATAATAACTTTGTGGAAAATTAGAGTGAAGAGTTGTCTGAGAAATGTACAAGAGCAGCCCCCTGATTAAACAGACACCCAAGTGGATGACCCTGCATGGATACAGGCTCAGAGACCAGCTTGTGATGGTAATTTTCCTTGTCTGCAGACTTGTTCCTGACTTCAAGGAAGCCCATATAAAGCCATACCAACATTAGTTCAAAGATATGAACAAGTAGTGCATGGTAAATGACAGGAGATTGTACCCAGACTGGGAAGCAGACCCAAGTGATTCCCCTTTTTAGGAGGGAGCAGACTTAAAATGTTGGGAGAAATTCCTTCCCAGGACTCAATTCCCTGAATCATAGAATGTAGAGTGGCAAAACGTGGAATGGGACTGAATTTGTCAGCTGCACAACAAACAATGCAGAATGAGTTAGAATCCACAGAAAAATTATCTACCCTCTCTGGGACTCAGTTTCTTATCTATAAGTGATGGAGAGGGACTAGATGGTATCTAAGGCTTCTTAGTGCTTTAACCTTGATGGCATGGTCTTATGAAAGGACCACAGAGTTTTCCAGCCTAATGTTCACCTAAACAAGACTCTTTTGCACCATATCTTGAGGAAGTGTTTACCTTGACTTTCAATTGGGGAATCCCAAGTAGTGGATGAAATCATTACTTTCCAAGGGAACCTATTCAACTTTTGATAGCTTTCATAGTTAAGAAAGTTTTACTTACATTGATTCTATCCCCTAAATACCCCTCCCCAGCTGATATTACTTTCTACCTTCAACTACTTTGGATCTATTTTGCAAATACCTAGATATGAATATATCCCTCCTGGATAGACAACAGAGTCCTCAAAGGCGTGGACTGTTTTCAATTTCCTGTATCTTAAGTATTTAGTACATGGGTAGACACATATTAAGTGTTAAAAAAGTTGTGGATTGATTAACTCCAAATTCTGTCTCTCTGAAACTTCTGCCCATTCTTCCCATTTTTTATCCTCTGAGATAATATTGAGCAGAACAAATGTAGCATCTCTTTATGTTGGCAATCATGCAGATATGTGAACACAGCTCTTGTACCTGCTATCCTCCCATCCTGCTATATTCCTCACCAAAATCAATTCTTTCTTCTCAGTCTCCTTTGCTGAAGACTACTTTTGGAGCATCCATGCTCCACTCCCTATTTATTGAACTATACCAATGTTGAAATATACCGATTTCAATTTGTTGAAATATACCAAAAGATCCTAGATCCTTTCTCTCTATACCCTCTTTTGCTGGTCTCATCAACTCTCATGAGTTCAATTATCACCTCTACCCAAATGAGTCTCTGATTTATGGAATCAGTTCAAATCTTGCTGCTGAATTCCAGTTCCCCATCTCCAGCTGTGATGGATATTTCCAGTGTGTTATCCTGTAGGTACTTCAGGTTCAGAATTTTGAAAACAGAACTCATTCTCTTTCATTCCAAACCCTCCTGTCTTCCTAATTTAACTATTCCTGTCCTATTCATCATTGTCCTTCCACTCACCTACATTCATAATCTCAGAGTCATCATCAACTGTTCTCCAACCCTCCTGATATACAACCAGATGCCAAGTTTTGTTGATTTTACCTTCATAACACCTGGGATATTTTCACCTACATGGTCCCTACCGTAGTGCATTGCCTCCCACTCAGAGTGACTCCTTATCTTTAGTCTCTATGAGTTATAGTATGTAAGTTCCCAAAGGGACCAAATTTATATTCCAATACTATGAGACTACCAAGAGGTATCATGGTATAGGGGAGAAGCATCCAACATGCCGCTGTGGGGCTCAAGCCAGTAACAATCTCAGTGCAGCTGAAACAAATTAAAATATAATTGGAAAATATTTAAGAAATGAAATACATATACAATAAAACAGAGATAACATTACATTTTCAAACTAATTCAATATGTTTCTGGGTAGACATCCTTAGTGGCCTCCATTTCAATTTTGGTTTGACACCACTGGTATAGGAGATAAAGTGCTGGAATCAGAAGACTTGGGTTTGAGTCCTGATTTGGACACTTATTAGTTGTGTGACTCTGGGCAAGTCACAACATTTCCCTGAGCTTCAAGTTCTCCATCTGTAAAAACTCTATATTCTTTCCAATTCTAAACCTGTGATACTATGAGCTATGTCTTTCCCTGCAAAGTGAAGCCATGATAGGACTGAATGCAACCTCCTCAAATGTGAACTGTCCAGTTCATTGTAGAGCAAAGAGCATCACTTCCCTCCTTCTGAGGCTTTCTGGTCTCCTAATCCACCTAAGATAGTGAAGCAGAATATTTAACAAATATTTAATTCACAAATCATTTGAAGCAATCAGCAAGGCAGTAGGCGAAATGCTGGACTTGAGTTCAAATCTGATCCCTGTGGCTGACTGTATCACCCCGCTGTATCACCCCGGGCACTTCATTTGCTTCATTTAACTTTGTAATGATAATAAATAGGGATGATAATAATGGCACCTTCTTCTCAGGGCTATCATGAGAAAAAGTATAATATCCCCATCCTCAAGAAGGTTATAATTCTATTTTCTCATTTGACCTTCACAACAACCTCATAAGACATATGCTATTATTAATCCCATTTCACAGATGACAAATATGATTCCGAGAGATATGCAATGACTTGCTCAGCCTCTAAGCCCCAGTCAACATCTTTGTAAAGTGGGTGGATTGGACAAGATGACCTTCAAGGTCCGTTCCAGTTGGGAAGCTGTCATTTCTATTTGTGACTCGGTTATCTCATCTGTAAAGCATGAGTGTGAGGTAGACTGGACCACTACAGCCCTCTGATACTGTCTGTCCTCTCCTCTACCCCCGTCTCCTACCATAATGGAAGTCATTTAGTTGTCCTGTGTTCTTGAAGAGCACTGAAATAGCATCGCATGTTAGAGTCAAGTTGCTGTGTGTCTGACTGACTGATCAGACTGATGTGAGCTAAGAATGCTCTCCCACAGTTTGGGCACAAGTAGTCCACGTGAACACTCGGGGTGAATTCTCTAAATCTGCTCATCTTGAGTGTCTTTTGAATGTCCATCTTCCACATATGCTCATCCTTTTATCAGCCTTTATTTCATCTCTTCTTATTTTAATACAACATCTTAGAGACACAGAAGCGCAGAACTTGAGAGTTTTAGATGGAAGGGATGTTAAAACCTGGAATATCAGAGCTAGATGTGTTCTTAAAGCAGAGGATGACAAAATTAGAGAGGAGGGGCTTAGAACAGAGAATGTCAGATTTGTGAAGAACCTCCTAGAGCAGCTTGCCTTGGCATCAGTAACTGAGCTTTGAACCCCAGCCTCATGCTCTTGCTTTTCCATACCATGGAGCCTCCCTAATCTACTCTATTTTATTTCTCATGGATTTTATGCTCAGAATTTCAAGTCATATATTCTTGACTTTATAGAGAGCCTTCAAGCTCACCAGAAATGGAACAGGCTGCATTTTTAGTGGCTTGTTAAGTATCCTTGGTGTTTAAGCACTCTGTAGCCAGAGATGAAAAACCCTGTTTCTGAGTCCTTCCTGTGCTAAGAGTTCAGATTCTAAACAAGATAAGACCAATTTAAATATAAACCCATATTCATGTTAGTGGCATTTGGCCAAAATCTAAAATCTGAAACAAGTAAGCAAACAAAAAACAAAACCCAGAGACAATAATACACAAATGTCTATACACTACCATTGCTCTCATGCTTTTTCTTCCTTCCTTTCTCTTTTTGGAATGGTTGAGAAGTGGGAGGATAATTAAAAAAAATAACTCAAAAAAATCAAATCTATCATCTCCAGAATGATGGTGCCTAAGTGTTTCAAAAGTCATTATATAGTGAGGATTCATTGGAGGAAAAGCAAAGTGGCCAGTGAGGGGAAGCCCCAGAGAAGGAAGTGGGATTCCTGTACATGGTTCTGGAGTCTTCTCCAGAATCTCTGCATTTCCATCACCCTGGGGGCAAAGACATGCATCTGTAATTATCCTAAGGCTTAACAACCTGGAAAATTTCACAAAAGGTCATGGGAGTAAGAAGTGAAAAAAGAAATTAGAAATTATTCAGTTATGATCTAACGTTCTCATGCAACATATGGGGAAACTGAGTCCAAGAGAGGGGAAGTACTATTTCTAGAATCAAAGGGTCATAACAAGCATAGTTGAGATTCAAATTAAAATCAAGACCTGGGGGCTAGGTTCCCTGGTCTCTAGGAAAGACATCTGGGTCAGGGGCAGGGCACATACTTGTGTTCACATTCAACATGCACACGTGTTCACACACTGACACACAATTCAAATACATATACACTGACATTAAGAGACAGTGAAAAGTGCCCTGGCTTTGGAGTTTGAGGTCCATTGCCCAATTGGGCACATCACTTAATCTCTCTGGATCTCAGCTATTTTTTTGTAAAATGAGTGTTGATGGTCTCTAAGGTCCTTTTAAAATTCTAGATCTGATGTCCTTTGATACATTTGACATGCCCAGAGGGGCCCAGGTTTAAGGAACTGGCTTAAAATGACACATGGAAGTAAGAAGAAGAATCAGCATTTGAATCTAAGCATTCTATGAGCAAATTCTAGGAAGAGTACTTAGCTTTTCCAAATTAGAGTATAAAATATGGAACACCATGTTGGAGAATTGAAAGAGTTGACCATACTGTGGAGAATCTTGCCTTCTATGATAACGATTCTGATTGATCATTTCCTTTTCTTGTTCCAAAGCACCCTGCTATTAAAAAAAAGTAAAATCAACATAATATGACATCATAAAATCATAAATTTTTCCTTGGGTCAGGCTTATGGTGAATATTATCTCTGAGGGTAATGCTTAAGGATCAATATTGAGAGACGTAAGAGTGACTCTTCCTGATATCCTTGTTAGTAGGTTATAGAATCTGGGAATATCTAGATCTCTCCTTAATAGGTATTATCTATTATTCAGTCATTCATTGATTCTCTTCCAAAATATTTCCCATCACTGGAGGGGTCATCAGGTAGAAATTAATTTTCCCTTTGTCAGGGATGTTACTAAGTCTTTTGGCTTAAAAAATAAATATCCATCTTCGCACCACCACTCCTTGGATCAAAGACCAGGTCAGGAAGATTTAGCCCATTTAGCTCTAGAATTTCCACCCATTCACTACTCTGACTGGTAAGTTCATCCCATGGCATGTTATGCCTAGGTGGTGTTAGCTATGTGTAACTTTATTCCTTGGTAGTATTTCCAACAGCATACATAACCTTTGGGCTTTCCAGATTTAGAACTACTTAATTAAATCTAGTAGAGTCAATAAAACTAGTGAAACCAATTAATTAAATCCTGTCATTACTTATGGAAAGAAAAGATCAATACATTTTTCTGGGACTACTTTTGGATAGGTAGATGAGAAAGAGAGATAGAGACACACACACACAGAGGCAGAGAGAGAGACAGAGAGACAGAGAGAGAAACAGAGACAGAGAGGGAGAGAGAGAGGCAGAAAGAGAGAGAGAGATGGAGAAAGAGAGAGGTTCTGAATGAGTGAGTGGGTGAGAGGGAACACGATTAAGCATTTACTTACATGTCAGACACACAATGCTGAGGGGCTGGGGATGCACATAGACACCAGTCAATCAGTCCCTACTCTTGTTGTGCTTCATCTAATGGGTAAAGAAAAGTTGTAGACAGGAGTTATAAAGGAGTTGCTGGGCCAGAGGGTGGAGATGCCTGGGAAGTGGTGTGGAGGCTGCTTACTGTCAAGAAAAGTGGAAACTCACTTATCAAAGACTGGTGTCCAAAGCTGAGGTTCATGGTGGGGGAGCGGAGAGGTAAAGATATGGCTAGAGTTCAGGCAGCATGCTCAGGAGCTGTATGAGAATGTGAGACCTTGGGGGGGGATATGGTCTACACCTTTTACTTTCCTTGGTGCTTAACGCCACTCTTGCTACATAGTAAGTACTAATAAATGTTTACCACACCCACAGCATGCACCATTTAACTAATTTTCTGGAGAAGATGGAAAAGGAGAATCCAGGGTCTTTCCAAGGGAGGGCACATGTTGACAGGCTCTCCAGAGTCAGGGAATGCCCCATTAGCTTCCTCCCCTGAGCAGTTGTTCCTTCCCTTTTGAGAGATGCCTCCTCCCATCCCATTCCAGGGAGTGCTGACTTAACCTGGCCATTTTGTTTTCCTGTCTTATTCCTTGAAACTCAGCATTACTTAATGCTCCTTATCAGCAATTTTATTAGTTCACATCCTGTGGCTTCCATCCATGGAAGGAGACCCCCCTCATGACTTTTTCCTCCTTGGCTCATAAATCCTCATAAACATAGTTATTAAGAAAGTATCAAGTGCCAAGTATCAACAAAGGTTGGGCTTAGTAGGTTCGTTAGGGTAGAAACATGGAGACTTGACTTTTCTACTAAGAATTATAGACCCAGAGAGTATCAGAACTGAGAGGGCTGTTTAAACACACAGTATCAGAGATAGAAGAAGTCTTAATAATTAGGCTAACCTTCTTCATACTGAGGGAGGAGGAAACAGAAGCCTAGACAGGAGATTTACTAAGACCATGCCTTGTAGTGGCCCCATTCTGCTACCCAGGGACTAAAACCTAGGACTTTTGAGCGACCTAGTAGGGCTCTTCCCATGGAAGCTATCTTGTAGAATATATGATGTGGTAGAAGACAGGGATTTGATGTCAGTGATCCTCTCCTCTCCTCTCCTCTCCTCTCTCCTCTCCTCTCCTCTCCTCTCCTCTCCTCTCCTCTCCTCTCCTCTCCTCTCCTCTCCTCCTCTCCTCTCCTCTCCTCTCCTCTCCTCTCCTCTCCTCTCCTCTCCTCTCCTCTCTCCTCTCCTCTCCTCTCCCTCTCCTCTCCCCTTCTCCTCTTCCCTTCCCTTTCTTTCCCTTCCCTTCTTCCTTTTCCCTACATTAGATGTTGAACAATGGTGGGAGGCATCTAGGTATCATAGTGTATAGATGGGATAGACCTGGACTCAGGAAGATCTGAATTCAAATCCAAGCTGACACTTATTATCTGTTCAGCCTTAGGCAAGTCATTTATTCTCCACCTACCTCAATTTCTTTATCTGTAAAATAGGGATAATAATAACTTCTACCACCTAGGATTGTTCAAACCCCACCTTGGGAATTTCCTAGTTATGTGACTCTAAGCAAGTCACCTCTCTGGACCTCAGATCCTCATCTGTAAAAATAAAGAAATTAGACTCCAAGACTTCTAGGACCCTTGCAGTTAGAGGACTGCATTAAGTTCCTGAGCATTAGGTTCCCTGCTCTCAAAGGAAGATATACTATAAGTATTTCTAAGCTGGCAGAAGGAAAGAAATCATCAGGTAGGAAACTATAATGGTTCAGTTAAAAGAAGCACAGGGTTTCAGGGTTAGAAGAGACCTCATGGGCCATCGAGTCCAAATTGTACCTAAAAAATAAGCCCTTGGACAGTATCCCCAAGTAGTGGTCAGTCAGCTTCTATGGTAATCCTTTAGTGAGCGGAAGCCACCCATCTTGCTAGGCTGTCCACTCAACTTTGAGAGAGCTTGAATTATTAGGACCTTCTCCCTCATGTCATGCCTGCTCCCCTGCAATTCCTGTTCCCATGTGTTGTTTCCAGTTCTCCACTCCCATGACAGATTAGATTTTCTTCTATAGAGCACCCTGTCAAGTATGGAGCCACCCCTAATATAACCTCCCTATGCCTTCTGTTCTTCAGGTCTACATGGCCAGCTACACCAGACACTCATACAGCACACAGGGAGTCTATCCTGGGAAGGATACATTGGGAAGGACTCCAGCTCTAGAGTCATAGTGAAATAAAAAAAAGCAGTTAGCACCGACTATGTGCCAGGCATTGTGTTAAATGCTGAAAATACAAATACAACCAATAACCAAAGAATTCTTGCCCTTGAGAAGCTTACATTTCAGTGAGAGAAAATAAGGCATAAAAGAGACTTGAAAAGGAGAAAGGGGGATGGCGTAAGAGGGAGAAGGCACCAGGTCAGGAACATGGGGGAGGAAAAAGTCTAGAGAGCTGGCCAGAGAGGAGTGGAAGAGTGACTGTAGATGGCCTGGGCATTTCTCTTAAAATGGACGTTCTGGGAGGAACGGACCAATCAGAGGGAGAGGCCACAGGCTGGGGTTAGAAGCTGTGAGTCAGAGTGATGGAGGACTGGGGTTTAAATCCTGCCTCTAATGCCTGCCATGCCATGTCCTGGCACAAATCACAGGATGTCTTGCCTCCTAATTTCTTCATCTGTAAAATAAAGTAGGACTAAGATGACGTCTGAGGTCCAGGTCTAGATCCAAGGTCTTTTGACCTTCCCCCCATCCCCACCTCCTGCCCCAGCATTATCTAGCTTATCAATATCCTTTCTGAAAGGACATACCCCAAACTGAATACAATCCCCTATATGTGATCTGACCAGTGTAGAGATCAGGGGTAGCTTCACCTCCTAGTCCTGAACGTTATGTCTCTCTTAATGCAGTCTAAGATTGCATTCATTTTGTTGACTCCATAATCATGCCAATATCTCATATTAAGCTTGCTGCCTAGTAAGACCCCCAGATTTTATTTTTAAGACAAATTACTGTCTAGTCAGGCCTTGCTCATGTTAGGCTCAGAAAGTTTGATCCTGAGTGTAAGACTTTAGATTCACCCCTTATAAAGGTCATCTTATTAGCATGAGAAGCAGTATAAGTATTAGAGAGCTGGTCCAGGAGCCAGTAAAATCTGAGATTGAGCCCTGTTTCTAACATATGCAGAATGTATGACCCTGGGCAAGTCACAACCTGGGGATTTTCGAGGCAAAAATTGTAGAGAGAGATAATCTCCTTTAGTAGAGATTTCTCACCAGGATCTCCAAACAAATGAAGTTCCACACCCAGTCCTTTTCCCTTATGCTATTTAAAGAGGAAGGAAGGAAACAAGCATTGATTAATTGTCTGCTCTGTGCCAGGTACCATGCTAAGAGCTTTGCAAATATTATCCTGTGCTATCCAAGCAACAACTGCTGCTATTAGCCCCATTTTGAAGATGAGAAACCTGAAGCAGAAGGAGATGAAGTAACTTGCCCAAGGTTATTCAACTGTTAAGTATCTGAGACAGGATGTGAAATCAAGTCTTCTTGACTCCAAGTCCATTTCAGAACTTTACCTACTATGCCACCTACATGTCTATTTAATTTATTGTCATTTGGTTGTTTTTGTTGTGTTTTTCTATTCATGACCCCATTTGGGGTTTTCTTGTCAAAAATAATAGAGTGGTTTGTCATTTCCTTTTCCAGATCATTTTACAGATAAGGAAACTGAGGCAAGCAGGGTTAACTGACTTGCTCAGGGTCAGGTAGCCAGTAGGTATCTAAGGCCAGATTTGAACTTGGGAAGATGAATCTTCCTGACTCCAGGCATAGCACTGCATTTACTGAGTCACCTAGCTGCCCCATGTATTTAATTAAGTAGTAATGAAATATATCCCACTATATATATATATATATATATATATGTGTGTATATATATATATGTCTATTGTATAGTACTTTACAAATCTTGAAATGCTATACAAACACTATATTATTATTATTGTATGAGGATCCACCATCAAAACAATCTATCATCTAAGGCTGTTGCTGTTTTAATACATATACATTCAGTTTGGAGTTATCTGGATCATGGGGTCATGGATTTAAAGTGGGCTTTTCCTGTTTCTAGGCCTTTGCTTAGACCCAGCTCTAATGTCTTCTCCTCCAGAAACCTCCCCTGATCTGCCTGGCTGGAACTGAACTTCCCCTTCCCACACTCCCACACTATAGGAGAACCTATCTCAGACCTTGCCCAGTGTTCATGACTGCTTTGGGGTTTTCTTCCATTCTCTTCTACTTGAAGGTTGCTTCAGTCTTTCCTGAATATCTGTTTCTTACACACTCAGGTCAGAATCATCCACACTGTCACATCTGGCATGATTCTTGGTCAATTCCTTGGTCAAGTTACAATTCACTAAAGCTAGTGTAGAGTTCTGTATGCCATATATTGCCCATGCTGATGATTCTCAAATCCCCTTATCCAGCTCTACTTTTTCTCCTAACCGCCTACTCCAACTACCTACTGAATATCTTGAACCACATGACTTGTAGACACCTAAAACTCAACATCTCCAAAGCAGAGTTCCTCTGAAATCCTTCTCCATTCCTAATCCCTTCATTACTGGTGAAGGTCTCCCAGTCACCCAGCCTCAAAATTTAGGTGTCATCCTCAACCCCTCATTCACTCTTACCACCTATATACAATTTGTTGTCAAGTCCTAATGATTTTCCCTTTTTAACAGCTTTACTATGTGGTCTGTCCTCTCCCCTAACAAAATTACCAACTCTCATCACTTCAAGCACATGCAATAGATATTAGAGGAGCCTTTGGTTTAATGTTTCTGCCTAAAATCTGTATACCAGCCCACTCTCCTTCCATCTAAAGTGCAAATCTGGCCTTGCCCTTATATTCAGTAGACTCCAGTGGCCCCCAATCACCTCTAGGATAAAATATACAATCTGCTGTTTGGCACAGCCTATCCCACCCCTACACATTCTTAAACCTTACTCCTTTACCCATTCTGACCCAGGGATACCAGAATCCTTGATGTTCCTCAAACAAAGAATTCCAGTTTCCAGTCTGGGTATTTTCACTGAGTGTTTAAGGGAGGCCCCAGAATTTAAGAAGCAACTTTCAGAGGTTTAAAGTGGGAAAGAAAGATTCATTCCAGTTAACATGTGAACAATTTAATTATAATAATATGATGTTATCAACAAAATTAGCCTTGGTCTCTTGAAAGGGGTTTTCTCCTATTTATATTTGATTATAAATTAAATTATGGAAAAAATTCTACCTTAATGTTCCCTAAAATTGTCAAACTTTCAGAAGAATGAAGTGGCACTGAGGGAGGAAGGGAGAGAAAAGGAAAAGAAACCACTTCCCACTGCCCACTAAGGCCTGGAGCTAGAATTAACTGTGCCAAGTTGTTGAACTAGAAATGGGAAGGCCATTTTTACCTCAAAGACATTGGGGACCACTTGATATAAAACAAGGTAGTAATTACAGCTCTGTGGGAAGAGTTTAATTGAGCATTTCTACCTTCTTTACCAATAATATAAATATTTTGAGGCCAGAATCTTGTCTCATGGAGTGATGACCAGCTGTGTGACCCTGGACAAGTCCATGACCTCAAAGATCTCTTCAAGATCTATATAACTTTGTGCTTTACAGACAAAGCTTGATCCTGGGTCTTCTGGATAGTTTTACTTCCATTATACCACACTGGTTCTTGTAAAGTTTCCTGCTTTGCATAAAATAACATTTATAGAATTATTAGGCATATTCTAGTATACTTTTGTGTATGTTTAGTGTTTGAAATAGACCTGTAGTTTATTTGGTGTAGAGAGCTTCCAAAGGAAAGAATCAATTCTTTAGAGTCCTAGAGAATTGCCTGGGAGCAGTAAGAGATTATGGGACTCATCCAGGGTTCCAAGGCCAGCCTGCTCCAGAGGTGGGTGTCACTGGGTCTTCAGTTTGCATCCGCTATTTCATCCTGACTCATCTGGGTCTACAACAGGTACTTCCACTCTGTCTCCATTCACTTCTGGAATCTTCATCTTCTAAGGAGAAGTGAGCTCTCCAAAGTTCCTAATGATCTCTTCATTGCTGGTCATTCATCTTTCTTGGCTTCTGTGCAGCCTTTGATGTTGTCAACTGCCCTCTTCTCTCCAGGTTTTCAGGATATTGCTTCTCTTCCTACTTATCTCTTTTTTTTTTTTTTTCTCTTTTTAGTATCTTTTGCTGAATCTTCCTCCAGGTCTCACTGGCTTAAAAATTAAAAAAAAAAAAGAGGAACCTAATGGATCATTTACTCCAACCCACTCATTTTTAGTCACTAAAACTAAAAACTTAAAACTAAGGACCAGAAAAGGAAAAAATCAGGACCGAAGCTGTACAAATTTGGGAGCTGTAAGGATCTCTGAGTCTTAACAGTTCTCTTATATACCCCCTTCTCCCCTCTGACATTGCCATCATTTTGGTGCAGCCCCTCATCACCTTGCACCTGCTGGTGGATCTGCACTCCCCAAGTCTCTCCTCACTCCAATCTATCCTCTTTTCAGCCACTGAAGTAATTTTCTTAAAGCACAGGTCTGATCATGTCATCCCCCTACTCAATAAACTCCTGTCTCTCCCTATTGTTTCCTATGTTTGGCTTTTAAAGCCCTTCATACCTTGACCTGTTCCTGAATTTCCAGTCTTCTTATACCTTGTTCCACCGTAGGTACTCTTGGATCCAGCACCACTGGCCTCCTTGTTGCTCCTCACATGCTGTCCTCCATCTCCTGATTGGTAACACTTTCACAGGCTGTTTCCTGTACCTGATATTATCTTTTTTCTTATCTCTTCCTCCTATTTTCTCTGTATTTCTTCAAGTTTTCAATTTCAATCCTATTTTCTATAGATGCCTTCCCCAACTCCCACTTAATTCTAGCACCTTCCCTCTGTTCATCACCCCTAATTTGTCCTGTGTCTAGCTTGTTTGAGTTGTGTTCATTTTTGAAGAGGACCGATGATATCCTGGGTAGCGTTATTGACTTGGGTGTGAATTGGATTAAAGTGAGGCAGAGCTTCACAAAGCTGTCAGCCTCACTCTCCCTGAACCACTGAAGTCCATAGATAGGACAAAAGTCAAGACCACTGCTCATGGCCCAGGACACTATGGATTACCTGGGAATCTTTGCTTGAATGTTGTCTCTCTGTTAGCCTGTTAGAGCCATGTCACAAGGGACTGGTTTTTTTCTTTCTTTGTCTCCCCTAAGCTTAGCATCATGCATAGTACATAGTACACATTTAGCAAATACTTGTTGACTTGACTTACACACACATACATACACACGTATGCACACATACATACATAAATACAAATATTGAGAGGGGAGGAAAAACATAATACCTAAAATCCATAGTTCTTTGTAATTTGCAAAGTACTTTTCAATATTTAGAATGGGTAGATACTTTAAAGGCCATCTGGTCCAGTGCTTCTTAAACTGTGGGTTGTGACCAAAGTTTCTGAACATGTGAAGGCCAAAAATTAATTCAAATTCAAACACATAATTAATCTGAGGTGTTTCTGGCAGCACTTACCCATGGTGCACTGGGGAACTCCATTTCAGCTTTGGTTCTGAACACATTTTGCACTGCCAAGAACGTTACCCAATTGCAAAAATGGATTGTGAGAGGGAAAAGTTTAAGAAGCCTTGGTCTAGTCCAATGCTCCCATTTTGCAGATAAGGAAACCTAGTTCCAAAAAGATATTGACTTGCTGAAGGTTGCATATCTCAGCATAGCTCTTGAGCTGAAAGGGAACTCAAAGCCATCTATTCCAGTGTCCTCCCTTTGAAGATAGATAAGGAAAATGAGGGCAGTTAGTTGGTTCCAGAGTAGGCTGATCCCCATATGTGGAATGTACTGCCTCCTTAGCTTTGCCTCTTAGAATTCTTAGTTTCCTTCAAAAACTCAGTTGAAATGCTACTCCCTACAACAGGATTTTCACTACCATTAAAAACTGCTATCACGGGGGTGTGGGGGGGTGGGGGTGGGGAGGAGCCAAGATTGCAGAGTAGAAAGATTCACATATACTAGCTCCAAACCCACAGCCCATAAATTACCTGTAAAAAGAACTCCCAACAAATTCTGGAGCAGAGGAAGCCGCACAACAATGGAGTGGAGGAGATTTGTGTTCCAGAATACTTGAAAAACTGACCCCAAAGGTCCATCGTGCACTAGACCTGGAGCAGAGCCCAGCCCTGCCTTGGCCACGTGGCCCCGAGAGGAGCAGATCTGAGCAGGCTTTGGGGATGGAATCTCCGGGGGCGCGAAGGTCTCTCCACCCACAGATACTGAAGGTCAGTGAAAGACTCTTTTTGGCTGACTGAGAGGGAAGCAGGGTGTCTCCATAACTCAGGCCCCCTCAGGAGACAACAGCAGGGGAAGCAGCAGACAAGGGCTCCCAAAGCAGACAGGACCTCGGTTCCATTGTTGAAGGTCTCCCCATAGACCCCCTGAGGGAACAGAGCCTTGGCAGCGGCCCTGCCCCCACCTGAGAACCTGAACTTAATCTCATGCTGAATAGCAGCCCTGCCCCCCGCTGAAAGCCCTGAGGCTGGGAAGCAGCATTTGAATTCAGACTCCAACCACTAGTGAGGCGGGGTGAAGAGGAATCTCAGAAGTCAAGTAACTGGCTGGGAAAATGCCCAGAAAAGGGAAAAAAAAATAAGACCATAGAAGGTTACTTTCTTGGTGAACAGATATTTCCTCCTTTCCTTTCTGATGAGGAAGACAACACTTACCATCAGGTAAAGACACAGAAGTCAAGGCCTCTGTATCACAAACATCCAAAATAGATATTCAGTGGGCTCAGGCCATGGAAGAGCTCAAAAAGGATTTTGAAAATCAAGTTAGACAGGTGGAGGAAAAACTGGGAAGAAAAATGAGACAGATGCGAGAAAAGGATGAAAAACGGGTCAATACCTTGCTAAAGGAGACTCAAAAAAAAAATGCTGAAGAAAATAACACCTTGAAAAATAGGCTAACTCAATTGGCAAAAGAGGTTCAAAAAGCCAATGAGGACAAGAATGCTTTCAAAAGCAGAGTTAGCCAAATGGAAAAAGAGGTTCAAAAGCTCACTGAAGAAAATAGTTCTCTCAAAATTAGAATGGAACAGATGGAGGTGCATAGAAAGATGAACAATTAGGTAGTATAGTGGATAGCCCTGGAGTCAGGAAGACTGGAGTACTCATTATATGCCAGACACTGTTGATAGCTAAATACATAAGAAAAAATCAATCTACAAACACTAAGTGCCAACTGTATAAGGGCACTTGATTAGGTGCTGAGGAAACAAAGAATGAAACAGTCTTTGCCCTTAAGGACGTTATGTTATTTCCATGGTATCTATCTCCCTCAAAGTCAGTGTTATGTAGTCGGTGGACAGAGTTTGGAGACTAGAATATCTTGGTTCAAGTTTTGCTGCTGACACACATTGGCTGTGCCATTTACCCTTTGAGTGTCTCAGGCCACTCTATAAGACAGGTCTGGACAAAATTTATGAAAGGGAAGGGTGCTGTGGCCTCAGTATTTTTCATATGTAAGGAAGGACTTGGCTTAGTTGACTGATAAGGCTTTGTCCAGCTCTACTAACTTAAGAGAGTGAATGATATTCCAGGTCCCAAACATTCTACCTCAAGGGATTGTTATTACATGACATGCCCCCAAGAGCTTTCCCAGGGAAAGTAAAACCCTGTCTCATAGTAATCCGTAATGCCATTCCTAGCTAAAGAACACAATCTAGAGTTCCTTTTTTGATCAAGTGATAAGATTCAGTGTTAGAAGAAACCTTAAAACTATCTATTTCAAATTCCCCATTTAACAGATGAGTAAACTGAGCCATAGAGATTTGCCTATGGTCATAGATCTAGTAAGGGACAGAATAAGTCCCAGTGTCATTCTATAGACAGCCACAGAACTGAGCATTTCCCCCAAATTTTGGCCCTCTTAAATGGCTTAGCTGAGGTCATCTGTCCTGAGATCTGGAGAGATTGAAATAATGTCATGAAAAAGAAAAAAAGAAAGAAAAAGGAAGGAAGGAGTAAGGGAGGAAGAAATCAAGAAAAAAGAAAGAAGGAAAGAAAGGAAAAAAGGGAGAAGGAAAGATAGGAATGAAGAAATGAAGCAAGGAGGAAAGGAAGGAATAAGAGAGAAGGAAGGAAAGAAAGGAAGAAAAGTAGAAAGAGAAAGAGAAAAGGGAGATGGAGAGGAAGAAAGAAACAAGGAAGGAAAGAAGAAAAGATAAAGAAAAAAGAGAAGGTATAAATGAGAGAAAGGAAGAAAAAAGAGAAAAGGAAAGAAAGAGAAAAAAGGAAGAAAGAACAAAAGAACTGAATATTTATTAAACATTAACTTAAGCACCTATCTATACTTCTGAAGCACTAGTTACTCTGCTAGGTGTTGGGGAGAGAAAGACAAAGAATGAAATAATCTCTGCTTACAAAAAATTTATCTTCTAATAAGGAGAGATAATAAATACATATAAAAATGTTTGTAGCATAACTATAACATGAAAAAAATATAAATATATACAAAGTAGTTAAATCCAAAGTAGTGTGAGAGAGAAGGCAAGAGCTATTGGGGGATGAGGAAAGGCTTCCTGCAGAAAAAAGTGTGTGAGGGGCATCTTAAATGAATAGATAGTCTGAGGAAGACATAAGGAGGGAGTGAAATCTGAATAGGTGGGGACAGTCCGTAGGAAGACCCAGATACAGGAGAAGGAGTCTTGTGAATAGGAGAAAAAAATAAATTATATAGTATTTTGTTGGTTGTTGCCCTTCCTCTGTCTTCCTCTTTGGTTGTTCTTCCTCTTTCACATTGTAATGTGGAATTTCAGTGTAGCCGACTATGGCTGATCAGACCAATATGAACTCAGAATGCTCTACCACAGGTTGGGCACAAACAGTCCATTTGAATATTTGGGGCAGATATCCCAAATTTGAGCATCCTTCAATTACTTTGTGCTGTCTCAATCCTGCTTTGCTCAAAGAGCACAGCACCTTTTCTTATGTGGGCACACCATGCTGAGCGGTCCTTTGCCAGTATCTCTCGTGTTACATAGTCAAATCCAAAGTTCTTGAGAGAAACCTTGAGAGCGTCCTTGTCTCATTTCTTCTGGCCACCATGTGATCACCTGCCCCATGCAAGTTCTCCATAAAATAGTCTTTTTAGCAAGTGCACATTTTTCATTCAAACAACGTGGCCAGCCCATCAGAGTTGCACAGTTTGAATACTTTGAATACATTACAATTCAGCTTGAGCAAGGACTTCAGTGTCTGATACCTTATCCTGCCAAGTGATCCTCAGAATCTTCCTAAGACAGTTCAAATGGAAGCGATTCAGTTTCCTGGCATGGTGATGGTAGACTGTCCATGTTTCACAGGCATACAACAATGAGGTCAGCACAATGCCTCTGTAGACCTTCAGTTTGGTAGCCAGTCTAATACCTCTTCTCTCCCAAACCTTTCTTCAGAGCCTCCCAAACACTGAGCTAGCTCTGGCAATGCATGCATTAACCTCATTGTCAATGTCATTGTACTCCTGGAAAGTACACTACCAAGGTAAGTGAACTTATCCACAGCATGCAAAACTTCTACATTTGTTGTAAACGATGGTTCCATGTATGGATGGTGTGTGGTGGTGACTGATGGAGCACCTGTGTTTTTTTAGTTATTAATTATTAGGCTAAAATTAGTGCAGGCAGCAGATTGATCCATACTTTGTTGCATCTCAGCTTCAGAGGCTGCACTGAGTGCACAATCATCTGCAAACAGAAAAATCATGCACCAACACTCCCTCCACTTTGTTCTTGGCTTGTAACCTTTTCAGATCGAA
This sequence comes from Bettongia penicillata ogilbyi, assembly GCA_023548195.1. Taxonomy (NCBI): domain Eukaryota; kingdom Metazoa; phylum Chordata; class Mammalia; order Diprotodontia; family Potoroidae; genus Bettongia; species Bettongia penicillata. The sequence goes on from JAJHZJ010000257.1 coordinate 14,498,409, forward strand.
GAACTTAACATCAGTACGGTAGTTGACCTTGATGCTGTGTTCATCCTCACTGAAAACATTTGTCAACATTGCTGAAAACATCATGCTAAAAGGCATGGGAGCAAGTATACAAGCCCTGTTTCACTCCGTTGGTGACTGGGAAGGCACGAGAGCTTTGTCCATTATGCAGAACCTGGGTAAACGTGCCATCATGAAATTACCATACAGTATTGATGAACTTCTCCAGGCAAACAAATTTTGACATAATTTACCATAAGCCCTCATGACTACCAGTGTCAAAGGCCTTGGTCAGATCCACAAATGTTGTGTACAGACCTCTGCTCTGCTCCTGGCATTTCTCCTGGAGTTGGGCAGCAAACACCATATAGACGTTTCCTCGGCTTTTTCTGAAGCCACATTGGCTCTCAGGTATATGCCCATCTTCCAAATGAAGGATCAGTCTATTAAGGAGGACTCTAGCAAGAATTTTTCCAGCAATGACTAAGAGAGAGATCCCCCATGATTGTTGCAGGACAGCATTGTCCTGTGACAATATAGCATTTATTACTTGCTGCACTGTGATAAATAACTGGGTATATAGACACAAAATCCAAAAATCAGAGAACCTGGTTTCAAATTCTACCTCTGATCTTTGAGACTTAGAGCAAGGTGCTTTTGCTTCCTGATGACTCAGTTTCTCTCTATATAAAATAAAAGCACTGAACTAGATAAAGTTTGAGGTTTCTTTCAGCTATGAGCTGAGGGTTAATTGGTTAACATAAATTAAAACAACCTCAGCTAATGGATTGACCATTTTCAAAGAGCATTGTTTTGTCAGCTATACCTTGTAAATTGTTTCATCACCGGATGACATTTCTTTTCTGGGATTCAGCATCCTTGCTTCCATTTCCCAGAGAAGAAAAATGGAAGAGGGGCTAGGGAAATTTTCTAGTGTGCCCCAAAATAGTCTAGTCTGGACTAGAAATATAGAGAGACCTGCTTATTGAGACACCATGAACTGGAGAACCTTTGGCAAGTTGTCTTGTTTTTCTAGGACTCTGTTGGTTCACATCCCTAAAATGGGAAAAATAATATTCTATCTTCTTTTTCATTCACAGGACTGTTGCTAGGATTAGACTAAGCATGGGTTTAATTGATTTGAGGAGTAAAATATGTCATCCCAAAAGTAAGATATTCAGAATGCTTACTGTCATTTCATAGTTCTTGCCACATGCTGAAGATGGTAGCTTGGACTAGGGATGCATGGATGAATGAATGCATAAATGAATGATTGTTAAATGAATGAAGAAAGGAAAGCCATCCAGGGGGCAATTCTGAGCCACCCAGAGCAGACTCTGACAAATGCTTTTCTGCCAGGGAGTGCTGCCTCTGTCTCTGACAACGCTCCGGGCAAAACTCCAACGGCTTTGCTTTAATTTCTCCAAAGCGTGTGTGCCTTTGGAGGATCAGCCTCCGCGTTTATGGATTCTGGAAGACAACCCACAAAAACAAGGCTGTTTGATCCATAAATGTTTGCTTTTCATCTTGGAATGAACAAAAAAATAGCTTTGCAGGGGGAGAGCCACTCAAGTAAACATCCTCCGATTGCAGCAAGTGAGATTCTGCTGCCAGGAGCAGGGACTCTGCGCGGTCCTTTCATCCAGAGGAGAAAGGGGATGTTCTGTCCTGGACTCTTTGGACTGGTCTCCTCTGGGCTTCCGTGCAGGACTGAGCCGCAGGGGAAAAAATATGGAGAGAAAGCATCATCATCCCACCAGGATCAGGGACCATGCAGGGCTCTCTAAGGAGGAATGAAGGGCATCTACACAAGATTTTGTGGCACCGTGGGGCACAACCCAAGTCATTTGATGCCAGTTGTAATTGTGAAGAGGAAAGTATGTCTTCATTGGCCTTCCCTCTGAGCTGTCCATCTTCCTTCTCCTTTTCCAGCTCTATTCAACAATCATTCATTAAGCACCCATTATGTGTCCCTGGTATAAGGATAAAAAGACAAAAATGAAACAGTGCTTGCCCTCAAGGAGCTAAGGTTTTACTGAGAGAAAAAGAGGGAAACAGACAATTATTAAATACCTACTCTGGGTCAGGCACTGTGTTTGGCATTTTACAATTGCCTCATTTGATTCTCACAGCAACCTTGGGAAATAGGTGATGCTATTATTTATATTTTACAGAGGAGTAAACTGAGGCAGCCAGAGGTGAAATGATTTGCCCAGAGTCACACTTGTGTGTACCAGTAGTAATACTTGAACCCACGTCCAAGTTCTATCCACTACCCAGAACTATCTCTCTGTTAAAATAATACAAAGTTATTTCAGTGGTGGGAGGAATCATGAAAGGTCTCTGGTGGAGGGCAGAAAATGAGCTAAACTTTGAAGACACTAAAAATTCTAAATAAGAATTTCAAAGGTGCAGAGACAGGGGATAGAATGTTGTAGATAGGAGAAGTAAGGTCAGTTCCTTTGATTGGAGTACACAGTGCATGAGTCACTCAGTGTTTGTTAAGTACCTACTATGTGCCATGCATTGTGCTAAGTTCAGGAGAGGGATAATATCCAATCAACTTTGAAAGATAGGTTGGGGTCAGGCAGTAGGAATTCTGTTGAAGTTCTTGAGTAGGAAAGTGACATAATCGGATATGTACTACCAACTTCCCAGTAAACATCAACAGACATTTATTTAACACTTCCTTTGTGCCCTGCACTGTGGGGATAGGGAGTGGGTAAAGAATTGGAATTTTAAATCTAAACGAACATAGAAAGCATACAAATCATTCATATTAACCTCAGCCTTTGTTGGAGATAGTCATTTTGATACAGGGAAAGGGACTCTGGACTGGAAGGAATGAGAACTGTATTTGAGAACTAATTCTTCCTCTGATTGATAGCATGACTATGGGCAAATCACTAACCCTTCCTTAAAATCTGTTTCCCCATCTGTATTAGTTCTACCTCTAAGCCCATTGGTAAGGGAACTAGACTAGATAATCTCTAAAAACTCTTTACCATTGGCATTTTTGAATTCACTTTAAATAGAAGACATATTTCCTACCCTTTGGACATTTTCCCCACTGGTATCCCCATGGGGGCAGCTAGATGGTTCAGTGAATAGAGTATTGGGCCTGGAATCAGGAAGACCTGAATTCAAATATGCTTCAGATATTTACTAGCTGTGTTACCCTAGGCAAGTCACTTAACCTTCATTGCCTCAATTTCCTCATCTATAAAATGAGCTGGAGAAGGAAATGGCAAATCATTCTAGTATCTTTACCATGAAAATCCCCCAAAAGGGATAACAAAGAGTTAGATATGACTGCAATGATGAAAACAACCCTAATTGCATCTGTAGCATCCACCCAAGTCTTTCCTCCTTGGGCCTTAGATTCATGCTCCAGTTTTTACCTTTTTTACTAGATGCACCCTACCTATCAAACCTATTCCTTCAAAACTCCTATGTCTGCTGTCAAGCTAGTTCTTATTATGGCGTTAATGATCTATTTATTGGATTCGGCTCTCCTCCTAGGAGGCTGCCCAATGCTAGAATTTTAGACAGCACAGAAGGCTGGGAGATTTAGGTTTGGGTAGGGGAAATGGACATTCTTGGACCTATTCAAATTAGGCTATCCAGGTGATCATTCACTCTGTCAATGGGTAAGCGCCCCTTCAGATCCTGAACATCAAGGGCTCTTTTGGAGGAGTCCAGCTTTCTCACAAACTCATGCATCTTCCATTCCATTTACTACCCATCCATGCCAATGATGTGAGCTGGAAAGCAGAAGGTATGCAACAAGAGGAAATGGTCTGGGGCCAAAGTAAACTGTTGACATGAGGCTAAATTTAGTCTTGTAAGAAAGCAGATGTAAATCTGAATGCATTTCCTCCTCACAGATTATGAAAATGACACAAAGTCAACCATGTACCACAAAGGAGAATTGAAAGGGCTGAAGACGAGGCCCCAGCTTTGGAAATTGTCTCCTTTCCATGGCTGGTAACTGTTGTATTCAGTTAATGTCTATTAGGCACCTACTATGTGTCAGGCACTGGGGTTGTCTCTGAGTATTCAAGGCTGTGAGTTCACATAGTTCACAGGACTAGATACCAGTCCTACTAAGTACTGAAGAGTGCAGAGTATCTGGGGTGATTCCCAGAGGGGACCGTCCCTGGTCCTGTTAAAATATTCTTATTTTAAATAACCTTTTTCTGGTTGTAACTGCCAAGTCCCAGAAACTCGAAAACTGAAGCACAATCCTGATGAAGCTTTCATAGGTGCCATATTGGAAAGAGCCTTGACTTGAGGGCCAGGATTTAGGGTTAGACCATGGGTATGAATCTCTGTCCTGCCACCTGTGGGGCCCTAAGCAAGTCATATCACCTTCTACTCTTACTTCTGCAAAATATGTGAGCCGAACTAAGTGAATACTAATAATAGTAAAAAAAATAGCAACTAACAGTTACATAGTGCTTACTATATGCCAGATACTACATTAAGTACTTTACAAATGTTATCTCCTTGGAAACTCACAGTGATCCTGGAAGGTAGGTGCTGTTATTATCCCCATTTTACAACTGAGGAAACTGAGGCAAACAAGTTAAGTGACTTGCCCCAGCATCACACAGCTAGTAAATGTCTGAGGCTGGATTTGAACTCAGATCTTTTGACTCCAGGGCCAGCATTCTATCCCCTGTGCAACCCAGCTGCCTCAAATGTTCCTCTTGTCTCTAAATTCTAAGATCCATACACAAGCTCTCCAAATGAAATTTATTCTAAATCTTAGAGGAAGACTTGAGTTCAGGTCCTCCCTTAGGGCATTTACTAACTGTATGACCTTCAGCAAGTTCCTTAACTTCTCTTGGCATTTGTATAATGAGGATAATACGCATACTTACCAGCCAGGTGTTCAAATAAGGATTAAATGAGATAAACTGGTAAAGTGTTTTGCAAACCTTAAAGTCCTATATACATACCGGTTAATCGGTACTGCTGGTTAATATCTTCAATCTTCACTGGTCTCAGTTGAACTCTCTGCAACATGAAGGGTATACCCCTTTTCAGCTCTGAGTCCCAGGATCCATGTTAAGCAACCTAGCACCAAATATTTATTAAGCTCCTGCTGTGTGCTGAACCCTGCGTTAGGAGATAAAGATGCCCTGCACTCTTTCATGATTCATGGCATCTGCACAAAGTCCAGGTGATTGAGGAGTTTGAAGAATGCCAGGAGAGCTAAGAGTCTCATGTAGTCCTTGTCCTCACAGTCTAAGCAGCAGAAACAATATCCACATATAGAGACACATGCAAGACGTGCTATAGATACAAAATAAACCTAAGTTAATTTGGGGAAAAGACACCGGCAGTTGATGGAATTGGGAAAGGCTCCATGTAGCAGAACTTTGAAGGAATCTAGGGCTTCAAATAAGCAGAGGGGAGGGGGAAGGCACGAGACTGGTCAGTGCAAAGGCACGGAGATGGAAGATTGAGCGTTATGTGTAAGGAACAGTAAGAACCACTTTGGATGGACTATGGTGGACATGAAGGACAATAATTGATGTGGAGAAGCCATGAAAGGAGGGCTGATGCCAGGTTGTAAAGGACTCGATCTTTGAAGTAATATGAAGTCCTCAGAGTTTACTCTTGTTACAATTCATGCTGAATTACAGGATTTAGAGTGGGAAGGACTCAAGCCCCTCATTTTACAAAAAGGGAAACTGAGGCCTAGAGAGGATCATAGCTTTAGACCTGGAAGGGACCTAAGAAAACATCTGCTCTCTTACATTGTACAGAGTGGGGGACTGAGACCCAGAGAGAGAAAGTAACTTCCATGGTGCTAAGCAGTAAGTAGCTGAGGCAGAATTTGAACTCATCTCAAATTGCCTAAAAAGGGCTTTTTCTATTATATTGTTCTGTCTTCTTTTACTCTTACCCCAAGGCTCTCTCAACAATTCTATATTACCTATTGAAATTATCAGAGAAATAAAAGAAAAATGAATTCCTCAGAAGGATGGATTTGTTTTCCAAAATTCTTTGCTCCAGTGAATTTATGTGTTTAACTAGAAAAAACTAGTTGGATTAAGAATGAATGCTTGGAAAGATTAAATAATAAGAAAAAAGCTAAAAAATGACAAAGAAAATACTGTACATTTCCTCTCCCAGTGCTCCATCCTCACCTCCCTAGAATCTGGTAGCTGTTACACATTATTATCTTTCTTCTGGAATACGATTCTTGGGCTTGCATCCTTTAAATTCATCAGTTTCTGATTTCTCATTTTTGTAACATTTGTCAAATAATTTTATCACATAGCATTTGCTTAATCTTTCCAATATCTTCTGCCAATAATATCTGAGTAACTTTTCCCACTGATGTACCATTGTGACTGATCCACAAGTTAATGAATCACACAGGTGGACCACGAATAAGGAGACTCCCTTGTGTAGTCATCCCATGGGGGGGTGTGGCATTCCCACAGCTGCCTTCCACATCCATGTCACCATCTGTGCCATGTGCACAACCCATAAGATCATGGTCAACTCCAAACTCAAGTGCTCTATGTAGATTTTGCTGTAACTTTGTTTTAAATTTGAACAGATTTGTGATCTCCATAATTCAGAAAGCTCTCAGTAAGCATCTCCTCTCCCCAGGTTTGCTTCCTAATTTCTAGTTTGAGAGCATTATCTAGGTTACTGAGAATTGTGTCTAATGTTACATGACCCATGTGGGTTAGAAGCTTGAACCAAGGGATTCCTGACTTCCAGGTTGCCTTTCACGAAGGACCTGTGGAAACTAGAACCCTCAATCTCCTCATCGGCAAATTGAATTTTTTCCAGTTCCTGCCTTCTGAAAAATGTATTCGGAGGAATCCACTTTATCCAAGAGACTTGGGTTATTCACTGTACCTATTTCAGTTCTTTTTCTTAGCTTGAGTGGAGACAAGGGGTGAATGTGCCAAGTGTTCTGAGGGTCAAATTGACAAACTGAGCCACTGACAGGCCATGCTGTTGTTCAATCATCATTCTCGAAGAGCACTGATGGCATCATGAGGGTGATATCTTAACTGCTGTATGCATGAATTACATCAACCTCACTCTCTCCTCCAGTCATCAAAGTCCAGAGTCAAGACCAAAGCCCAGGCGGGATACAGTGGATGACCTTGGCATTTCTAAATTAATATCTTTCCTAGACCTCAGTTTGTCTGAAATAATACCCTAGTTAAAAGCTAGATAACAAATAGCATACAGTAGGGCCCAATTTATCATCCCAAAGATATCAATCTGGGAAGGGAACGCCTTCAAAGTTTCTGATCTGAAAAGAAAACAATTTATTGGGTATGAGGAGAGGACTCTGAGTTCATGAACCTAATGGTTGGAAGGCTAATGGTGTACGAGACAGGAATAGTTAAGTTAGAAAGAGAGGTTTTGGGGTAAAAGATAATGAGTTCTGTTTTGAACATTCTGCATTTAAGGTACTTAGCAGTTAGTAAGTTGAAAATTGACATTGGGGGAGTGGAATGAAGTTACATTAGGGCTGGTTATCTAACTACAAGACTTATTTGGGAGGTGGTGATAATGGATCCCATGGGAATTGATGAGATCACAAGGAGAGAAAGAATAGACTGAGAAGTGAACAAGCCTAAGGGTAGAGATCTGGGGCACACAAATTGTGAGGAAATTATGCTTACTGTGTGCCAGGCACTGTGCTCAATGTGAGGGATACAGAGAAAGAAAATAAGGCTCTGCCTTAAAGGAACTTATAATGGGCATGCTACATTCATATTATAGAGAGAGTAGAGGGGAATTAATCTGAGAAAGAAAGGCACTGGCAGTGAGGAGAGGAGAAGATAGAAAGGGAGAAGGGAGGATGAACCATGAACAGAATCCTGCCTAAGATGGGACTTGAGCTGAGCCTTGAAAGCAGCCTACGAAGCTTGTTTGGCAGAGCCGGCAGAAAGCTAAAGCTCAAGTCTGGAAGACCAGGGTGTGAAACCTGCCTCAGGCACTTTATATCTGTGCGATCCTGGTCAAGTCATAACATTTTCTTATCTGTGGGCAAGATGATTGGCCCTTCTAAAATATTAGCTATTTGAGGGGGCAGCTAGGTGGTGCAGTGGATAGAGCAGGAATCAGGAGGACCTGAATTCAATCTCACCTTAGACACTTGACACTCACTAGCTGTGTGACCTTGGGCAAGTCACTTAATCCCAATTGCCTCATCCTGGGTCATCTCCAGTCATCCTGATGAATATCTGGTCACTAGAATCAGATGGCTCTGGAGGAAAAGTGAGACTGGTGATCTGCACAGCCCTCACTCACTCAAAACAAAGTCAAATGCAAGTCGTGTCATCATTTCTCTGATGGCAAAGTCTTCTTTGGCAATGAAGGACGGACACACATCTTTGTATCTCTAACACTTAGCCCTTATACATATTTGTAGCATCTTGCATTCGATGGGTATTTACTAAATGCTTGTGGAATTCAGTGGACTGATCTCCACCTCATTTTGTAATTTGAAATTTAATAAAATCCCACCTGCCTCCTAAGTTTATTGTCAGGATCATCTGAACTGACTGTGAAGGTCTTGGTGAACCTCAAAGCCTTGTATAAGTGCCTGCTATTATTGTGCTTGTTGGGAAACATCCTTGAATTCCAGCTGGAGAAGACTTTAGAGGTCCATCAGTTCAAGTCCTTCATTTTACAGATGAAGAAACTGAGACTGAAAATTAAGTGACTTATTCTAGATCACATGAGAAATAATAACTGGATGTTTTTCTTTTCAGTTTAATAATAAATGCAGGGCCTCTTATGATACTCTCCTACTCAGTAAACTCCAGTGACTCCCTATTGCCTCCAGGATCAAATGCAAAATACTCTGTTTGGCCTCCAAAACTATAACCCCATTCCTCTGACATTTCCAGTCTTCTTATATTTTACTGCCCTCTGTGTACTCTTTGTTCCAATGGCCCTGGACTCCTGCTCCAAGAACAGCTCCAGGCATTCTCTTTGGCTGTCCTCCCATCCTGGAATACTCTCCCTCTTCATCTCTACCCACTGACTTCCCAGCTTCCTTTAAGTCCCAACTAAAATCCTATCTTCTACAGGAAGTATTTGCTAATGCCTTTTAAGACTAATGCCTTCTCTCTTTTAATCATTTTATAATTCTTTATATAGCTTGTTTGTTTGTATTTGTTGGCTTGTTGTCTCTCCCAGTATATTGTTGGTATTTTTGAAGGCAGGGATTATTTTTTGCCTCTTTTTGTACAGCTAGCACTTAGAACAGTCCCTGGCACACAGTAGGTGTTTAATAAATGTTTTTTGACTGACATAACATTTATATGATGATTTCAAGTTTGCAAAGCACTACATATATATATATATATTTGTTGTATGATTTATTTATAGATAATACACACATGCACATAAAAAATAATCTCACTTGAGCTTCAACACCAACCCTGTGAGGAGAGGGAAATTAGTCTCTCCACATTACAGATGATGAAATTGAGTTGATTTTTCCAAAGTCATACAATTAATGTGTTCTCTCTTACTATGTTATAATTCCCTGAATTGGTCAACTATTCAGCAAATCCCTGATAGTTTATTGGTCACCCCTTGCATGATAAAGCAAGGAGTCATCAACCATGGAACCAGGATACCTACTTCTGCTCTTCAGCTGGCAGAGATTGCCCATGACATGCACACAAATAGAGTGAAATATCCAGTCAACAGTACCTGGAAGATTCTTCCGGGTCATCTGACTGTTTTGGGTTATAGTTAATGTCCTTTAATAGGTAATTGACTCCTGAGGTTCTAAAGGTGGTAGAGAGCTTGAAGTTTTGGAATATCTTTTTAAGTAACCTTCCTGGAAGACATTTATAGGATGATTTAAAATATGAGGATTCTGTAGGGAGCTCTAGAAAAGAACCCAAGAGAATGGAAAGGGTCTTTGGGCCATATTTTCTTCATACACTGGCTGAATCAAACAGAACTGGAGGATGTAGACAGCCTGCATCCTCTACTTGTAGTTCAGCTGTTTGGACGAACCAGGGGGAAGAGGAGATGGAGGTCATGTTTCTAGGCTATCAGCTGGTGCAACAGGGCATTTAACTTGGGGAAGAAAACACTGTAAGGGAAATGAGGTCAGAGGATTTAAAGCTGCAAGACTTTTAGAGGAAACATCACCTTCAATGCCTTTACTTTACAGATACATAAACTAAGGCCCAGAGAGGTTCAAATACTTACCCAAGGTAACACAGGTAAATAAGCAGCAGAAGTAGAATCCAAGCACAGGTTCTTGGCTTCTTCTATTTACTTTGAATAACTTTTTCTCATCTATTCATAGGTTTACATGCTATCTCCTCTCCCTTCACGGAACATAAGCTTCTTGAGCGCTGACATTCTTTTCCTTTTTTGTCCCCCAATGCCTAGGGAAGTGCCTAACATGCAGCATGTATCACGTGCTAAATAAATTACTATTTGATTGACTCCAAATCTAGCAACTTCTCCACTATACCATGCTATCTCCTATAATTAGGGATAGGATGGTATAATAGAACATAATAGAGTCAAGAGGTTTAAATTTTGGCTCTCATACTATTTGGTATGGACCCTCAGTAAGCTGAAATCTATGATTTAGCTGAAATCTGATCCTTTGAACCTACAGTATGATCTATTTCCCTATCAGTATAATTGATGTTGACTCTATAGTCTCATAGGATCATTCAAAATTAATTATAAATATTAAAGTACTAGGGAAATGCATAGTACATTTATACATAAGCTATAGAACAATATATACACATACAACTACACACACATGTGTATACATATATGTATATAAAACACGAGTATATATACACATATGTAATACAATACACATATGCATAGGTGTATACAATACATATATACATATAAACATACACATGCACACATGCATGTATATGTATGTAAATATTTAGACCTGTGATTTTTATCAACATAAAAAACTCTTAGTGTGGAAAGTTTTCATTGGTAAAGATATGTGACCTCTCTTCAACTTACCATTTTAGGGAATTAACTGGGACACAAGAAAATTGAATGTTTTGCCTCAGGTCATGCAATCATATTAGTGGTAAGATCTGAACTGGGGTCTTTCAATCTCTTCTCCATGAATCCCTGCTGCCTCTTTGGTGAGCAGTTGTAAAAAAAAAAAATACTTGTTTGATGGATGAATAAAGATCATCATGCAGGTACTCTCGAGGGAAGCTCCAGTGGTCCTTAATACAGAAACTCATTTCAAAGGGAAATATATAATCTTTTAGTGTCCAATCAAGTTATTTCCTCATCCACATCCTGTTGGACCTGTCCCTGAAATGGACCAAGGGTAGGCATCTGAGGGGTAATGGGGCCAAAGCCCATAAGGTTTTCTTGATGCTGACTGGATTTTCTTGGGGCACCTTACTGGGAGGGCTGGGCAAGGTGGTCTGAGCAAGGGGGAAGTTGAAACAGAGTCCAGAAAGGCCCCTATTCAAAGAGCATGTCTATGCAAGGCCATACTGTGAACAGAGTCTGAGAAAGCTGGAAATGGAAGAGACCTCATTCATGCACCATGCACCATGTAGACACCAAAGCGGTTGTAAGAGATGGAGCAGCAAGCTGGGGCTCAAAGATGAATTAACAAAAGAAACTTGGGTAAGTAGTCCCAGCCTTAGCACAGCACCTTATACATAGTTGGAACTTAATAAATGCTTCCAGTTCATTTCTTCACTCATTTACTCATCTGTTCATTTATTCCTTCTGTGTTCCTTTGCAAAAGAGGGTTTCCTTTGCAACTAGAATCCTCCCACCTTTCCCCTCTCCTTCATGGAATCCCTCCCTTCATTCAAGGCTTAATTCCAGTGCCAGCTCCTAAAAGGTCCTTTTCTGATGCCTCTCGTTGTTAGTGCCTTTCTTATTACCTTACATTGATTTTGTGTAAATTTCTTATCATCCTCTTAGTGTATATGTTATTTTCCTCTCTCTTCCCTCCCCCCAACTAAAATGTAAGCTCTTTAAGGATTTGGACAGTTCCATTTTTGTCTCCATCCCCTGGGTCTAGCCTGGTACATAGTAGGCACTTAAGAAATGCTTATTCAATTAAGGAAGATCAATGGACCATTCCAGGCTTAGATAAAAAGCTTCAGATGCAACAGTTCACTCATCAACAACCTATTGGGCCACTGGGATTGCCTGCTAGTGTCTAACCTCCAGGACCTAGGACTCCACTGGCCACCTGATGCAGCAATGGCAGACTCTGACCCTCCTCTGCACCTCTGGAATGCTCTGGAATGGGAAGTAGCTGCTTGAAAAGCATGAATAACCATCGGAAAGCTTGGGAATCCAGAAATTAACACATAGTTCTCTTCTGCCCTTTAGGAAACTGGTCCCGGAATCCAAGAACAAAGAGCAGCTGAGAAGGAGATTGTTCCTTATGATCTAGTTAGACTCAAAAGCACAAAGAGACAAGGATGGAGATGCCACATGGTGGGTATAAAAGCAGGGCATTTCCTAGTGGAATGCCTGACCTTGAAGGGATATCAACCAGGAACTATATTATTACAAAAGGAGATGTTGTCAAGTTGTAGGACAGTGTCCTATATCCATCCTCTAAATCACAATCCCAGAACACCTATTTGACAGAATATCATAGGAGCAATAATAATGATGATACCTTTTATAGATACGTTCATATATATGTATGCATATATATATTCATATGTACATACACACATATACATTTTATAGCTTTAAAGTTTGATTTATATGTATATGTAATATATATTTATAACTATAATATGTAATTGTATATTATTATATGTTCATTATAAGTTATAAATATATGTTAAAAATAAATTTACATATTCTATATTCTATTATTTATCTTTAAAATTCTATATTTCTATAATTTATGTACATTCTAGAATTTATATATATTTGTATGTTATAAATGTATAATTTATATATACTCTATAAATAAGGCACACACACAAATATACACATATATATGTATTTAATAAACAAATGATCTCTGCCTATCTCTGCCTCCACTGGTAACTTTATCAGTTGCTATATAGTGTATTAACATTGTAGAGAACCTCAAACATAGGTTGGAATAGCTTAGAATGTTTAACCCTTAGAAGAGTAGACATGAGGAGGGTACGTAATGCTTCCCTTCAAGTGTCTGAATGACTTTTAAATGGAAAACGTTCCTGATTTTTCTGCTTAGTCCTAGAGTTCAGATCTGGCAACAATGAGAGTAAATTGCAGAGAGTTCTGATTCTCACAATAAAAGACAACTTGCCACCAGTTTGAGGTGTCTCATAATAAAGTAGACTGCCCTAATAGGTAGCAAGTCCCCCATCATTTCGTATTTTTGCACACTTACAATGGATTTTAAGATTTTGTCCTAGAGGCACCTTAGATCATTTTTTTCTTTTGTTTTGTTTTGTTATTTCTCAGTTGTGTCTGACTCTTCTTGACCCCATTTGGGGTTTTCTTGGCAAAGATACTGGGAATGGTTGAACATTTCCTTCTCCAGCTCATTTTACAGATGAGGAAACTGAGACAGCTAAGGTTAAGTGACTGGGCCACAGTCAGGCATCTACTAAGTGTCTGAGACTGGATTTGAACTCAGCAAGATGAATCTTCTTGACTCCAGGCTGGAGTACTCTGTCCACTTCAGCACTACCTAGCTGCCAATCTTAGACCTTAGTTGGTTCATTTCAAAGATGAAGACATTGAGGCCTGGGGAGTGGGCCTCTCTAAATTACAGAGCTAGTAAGTAGCCAAACTAGGACATATACTCCAAACCCAGTCCTGAACATCTGCAGAAGATTTGAGCATTTTAATCATCCAACATAATAAAAATCATATTTGCAAACATGGATACTTACAAATTCCGTATGATGAGCCTTTGTCGTCATCCCCTTTGCTCCACGAGAGAGTTAACGCTCAATTCAAAAATTAGCTAAATCAATTACCATTTTTTCCTGCTCAACTAAACATGTCTCCTAATTTTATTAATTAGGTCCCTTCTCTTATAGAAGTATGGACTCCATTAAGACAAAGACACAAGAATTCTTTGAATTCAACATGTTTCTGATCCTTATTTTCCTTCATTTCTTCATTTGGGGATGGGACAGGACAGGGACATTTCACAATTCCTATTGCAAAATTCAGATCTGAGTTAGGGCCAGGAATCATGTTACGGGTAGAAATAAAGGAAAAAAAAATGAAAAGGCCCCTGCCTTCAAAAAGCTTCCATCCTGTCAGGGAAGTCAACATTTTGGTATTTAAACACTTAGCAATTGGATCTCTGATTACATTGGTGTAGGGAATTCCCAGGTTGGGGAGCTCCCTCCAGCAATGCAGGGAGCACCTCCCCTGCAACTTCTCATTTTAGGGGGTTGCCTAGAGCATAAATGTCAAAAGCCATGGCCATGTGGATGACAACACTCCTGAATGAAGTATAGTCAGATTAAAATATAATTGGGAAATATTGAAAAGAATACATAAAATAGAGGTAATGTTATATTTTAGAACTGTCAATATGCAACCTGCAGGAGAGGAACTACTTTGTGTCCATGGAGCTACTTCATCTAAATTTTGAAAGACAAAGGAATTTGAGATGATGGTGATGAAGGGGTAGATTGCAGATAGCAAGGAGTGTCTGCACTTTTAAGTCTTGTCATCTCTCTGGGCCTCCTTTTTTTAATCTGTGAAATGACAAGTATGGATTAGATGACTTCTAAGTTTCCTTCTAGCTGCAAATCATTATGAAGGGCCCCCTAAACTCCCAAAAGTGTATGTATTACCTTTTGGTGGGTCACTAAATGTTGGTGCCCTGGGGCTCGGCCCTGCTCACCACACCGTGGTTATGAGTCTGGTGCATGACAGTCAAGAATGGACCCTCTCCTCAGTTCTATGGATTCTGACTCTTCAAATAAATAAATAAGAAATCCTTGGAACTTTGATTCCTTCTCCCTGGACATATGTGAGTGAGAATCTCTGGCTTGCTCAGCTGCTGTTTCCTAAGGAAATAGTCTGGAAAGGTCAAGCATCAGCTTATCAGGGAGGCTAATTGGATGGGATTGAAATGGGGAGATTCCAGGAGCCTGTGGAAGCAGGGCCGCTGGTCTGCCACGTGAGGAGGGCTAGATTATGCAAAAAACACATGGTCTCTCATTTCCCACATCTAGGAGTCCCCAGCTGAATAACAATCTCTCAGTTCGCTGAGCTCATTGGAGAAAGGTGGTCTGTAAACACAACTGACTATTGCTACGGTCATTTTCCCAGGCCTTGGGGTTGTCCACCCATTTCCTCTGAGGTTAGAGTCTGATGGAAAAGAGTGGCCAGCCTCACACCATCCCAGTGAGCTGCAAAACCCAGAACCATGCCTCTGGTGCCCTCTTGTGGACTTCAACTGTATGGAATCTGTTCCAGGTGTGTCTTCTGTAGTTCTTCCCAGAAACGGTACTTGGGGGCTCCATCAGGAATGTTTTCAAGTGGGTCCAGAATTAAAAAGCTCTTGGTTCGAATTGGGTATTTGCTGATTACTGTGAAGGCTTCAGAAGTTACAAAACCTCTATAGGCGTCCTCCTCTAAAATGAAGTCGGATTAAACCAATTTTGAGGTTCCTTCGAATTTTAAATTCTGTACTTATTTATTCTCCCCTACGGTTCAACCAGCTCAATCAAATTCTGTCCAACTGAATCTAACGGAATCCTATCCAACATAATCGGATCCACTCCATTCCACCCCTCTCTATTCCAGTCAATTTAATTCAATCCAGTTCAGTCCTATCCAATCCAGCTCAATCCGTTCCAATGCAATTCAAGATCGATTTATTGTCTCCTGTGTCCTAGGAGATAGAAATAAATGAAGAAAAAAATGAAAACGTTGTGACATTAAAGAGCTTAGCTTCTTATATGAGGGATAGAACAGTTTGCATAAACCTATCTCTTGGTATAGTCATGTCTAGAACTACATCACTATCTATTGCACAATCTAGTCATACTCATATACATTATACTATCTATATATTTATGAATACATGATAAATAGGTATGTACAAATATAGATGGATGCATATGTAGATAGGTAGTTATGGAGCATAGAGCTTAGAGGCACTGTTTGACCAAGGCCACTGGATTGGCAGCCTATAACTCCCTTGTCCTTTACCCAGGCTCTGTGGTTTGCCTGGGTTTGTCTATATGGAAAGCTTTCTCTAAGGCAAAGTAGGTTTCCCATTCTCACCCTTACCGGATTTTTACTCCACCCTGATGTACCAGAGAAAATTGCATATATATTAAAGCATTATATTATTTTTTGCATGTGTATAGGTATATATATATATATAAATATATATATATATACATATATATATATATAAACATATATAGATGCACACACACATACACATACACACACAATAGTTATAGCTCCAAAGCTTAATGAGTTCCCCAAAAAGGGGAGAGGGGAGAAGTATAGATATGTCAAATGAATGATATGAGTTGAGTATAGAACAGGGCATTTCTTCTACAGAGCAGAGCAGAGCAGAGTGGTACCTGGCCCAAGTCTTAGTTGAGGGATGCTTGAGGCAGGAGTCTTCCAGGGATGGGATATAGCCTGTGCAAAGGTAATGCAGTCCTGAAGTTGGGGAATGGAAAGGAGAACAATTTACCTGGAATGTAGACATCATGGAGGGCAGGAAAATGACATGATCTTGCAAAGGTGGTCTAGAGCTAGACCTTGGGGGACTTTAAATGGAAGGTGAGAATCTTTTATTTCATTCTAGAAGCAAGAAGAAGTCACTGCCACTTTCTGAGCAAGAGAGTGACCAGTCAGACTTGTAGATTGGGATGATCATTTTGGATTGGATGAACAGACTGGAAGCTGGGAGTCCAATTTAGAGGCCGTAAATACTCCAGGTGATACGGGCCTAACCTATAAGTGGCCCTAAAAGTGGATGTAAGGGGATGGATAGGAGAGATGCTGTAGAGATCAGTGTTTTTAGGTTGGAAAACTTAGCTATCAACCAATCTGAAACACAAACAAAATGATGGCAGTGTTCCATTAAAATCTGGAAATATACTGGGGGCTCATTTCATGCCACAGCTCAGGGGAAAACTCATTTGTTCTCTTTTGCAAACTACAGCATTGGTTTTGAACTTAAAATTCCATTTGATGCAAACATCTCATGCATGTCCCACAGACATTTCAATGTGATGTTTAATAAGTTTGAGAAGCATAATCTCTGTGTAATTTAATCATGCTATTAATAATGTCAGCATTTTAATAAAATGGCCAGTAGTACTCTCAAATGCCAAAAGTCATTGTAGGGAGCAGGAAACAGAACTGTGCTGGGTTCTTTCTTTATCATTCTGTAATGCCCCACAAACCTTTTCAAAGGAAAGAGGATAGAAAGTCAGTAGAGGAAGGCCTGGCTGGGAGCTATATATTCCAATTCTATCTCTGCCACAGAATAGCTATGTGATGTTGGGTAGATCAGTTTACCCTAATGAGCCTGTTGCCTCCTCAGTAAAATGAAGGAGTTGGGTCAGATGACCTATAAAGTCCCTGTTAGAGCTGACTCTGAAGTAAGACTTTCCCTTGGCTCCTTAGGTAACAACTTGCTTCTTAGAAAACAAAGGCAGATAGATAAGGCTGAGGGTGGGGGCAGCAAATTTATTAAGATCCGCACCTATCTCGTTTCATGAACCAATTCCAAATCCACCCTCACTAGAGAAAGTTTGTTTTGCTTCCTTTTTCCATCTTAAGATGTTTTAGTTACTGGTTCTCACCTCACACCCCCTGTTCTTGGGCTTTAGGTCAAGACATTGAGGCAAAAGGGAAAAGGAACATAAAACATCTCCTCTTCTGTTTCCCACTGGGTCAATCTGGAGGAAATGCTGGAACCTCCTGCTTTGGATTTTAATCATTTCCTGGAATTACCCTAATAGTCAATGCAGTGCCTGAACCCTTGGGCCAAAGGGATGTGGCTAATCAAGTGCTATTGGACAGGCCTAGAATGCGCCCAGATTTAAGCCAACGAGGCCTACGGAGAGGCAATGTAGTGCACTGGAAAAAACCAATGGCTACAGAGCCAAAGAATCTGGGTTCAAATTGTGGTTCTGTTGTCACTACCATTAAGACCTTGAATAAGTCACTTAACAATCACCCTAGACCTCAGTTCCCTCATCTATACAGCATGGAAGGTTGCACTAACTGACCTCAAAGGTTCCTTTCAGCTCTAAGTCTATAATCCTATGAAATCCCTCAACAACATATTGGTATAGTGGAGGGGTGAGAGTGAGGGGTAGGGAGGAAGGTGAAAGAAGAGACTTCAATGAATTAGGAATAATAAGAATATTTGAAATGCATACAATATCTACAGCTTTACAAAGTATTCTAATCCAGATATGTCTAACACACAACAAAGCCTTCAATGTTAGAGCTTAAGCCATTTGAAGGAAGCTTGCTTCTCTTCCATCAATGCATCCTCAATGCCTAGTGCATAGGCCCTAAATAAATACTTGTAAAATTGAAGGGAAGAGGAGCACAGATTGGAGAGGAATCCTTAACAAATGAATCTTTAAAGATCCAAAGAGCCCGAAATCCATTAGAATGGAAACTCCTTGAGGGCAGGGACTTACCCTTTTGCAGGGTTTTTTTTCTCCTCTTTTGCCACCTGCTTGGCATCTAGCAGAAAACAAACAGAAACAAAAAATAAACAAAAACTCTCCCCAGTGAGTGTTTATTCAGCCAAGTTAAAAAGTAATTGGCAAATATTTAACAAAATAAACATATAATAAAACACAGATAATGCTAATATGTGGTTTTCTAAGTCAATATGTTCCCTCTTGGATTCCTATGTATAATTTAGTGACCCTCTTTTCTCTTGCAGTTTGACACTACTGCTATAATTTGTTCTTACTTAAGCCATGTGACAAATGACCCATTGGATTGACTCACACGTGGGCCCACAGTCCCATAGTCCTTAGTGATCTTAAAATGTGAAAGGTGAACCTACATCTCTCTTGGTTCCATGTCCCACAATAGTAGTCTGACTCCTTTTGCTGTCAGTTTTCATGTCTATTACACTCATAACAACAACTGAAATGAATACATTGATGAGATGGGTCTTTGGAGTGGGAGAAAAAAACTAACCCTAAATGCCTTGATTTGAAGGCAGGGAACACAAGGCAGAAGATTCAGGAAGCAGATCTGATATCTGCGATCTTTGCATGAAGTAATTCTGCTATCTGGGCTTATTCATCTATAAAATGGAGCTTTTTATCATATGTTCATCCATAAAGTGTTAAAAAATTGCTGTGCTCCATATCTTTCCAAGATCGTCGTTAGGAAATTACCTTGTAAACCTTAAAACCTTAATGTTACCATGCATCTTAGTATGAATTCATTTACAGACTGAAGAATGCATCACAAATAAATTGACTACTGTCAAATTAGAAAACAAAGGAATATTATATATAGATGTATAGACACACACACATAGCTTTGAATTAAATGACTAATCTGATTTAATAATGAAATTAACGTTAGTAAATGCTTGACCACCATGCAAATGTGGAATATCTGACATTTTATCTAATCTATAACCAAGTGCCCCATTCCATTCCCCAAAAGGATTCTGAGGTCACATGGATTAGGTCCAGACCTAAAGACCTAAGCCTAAAGGATCAATTCCTCTTTGGTTTATTTCTCCACACTGGAAACTAGGGAAAAACAAACAAACTTTTTTATTAAGCTTAGATATGACTTGTTTTTAGATTTCTGTGCATGGCAGGGATAGCTGGAAAGACTTTGAAGAGTTGAGAGGTAGAGTGTCTTGTTCATGGAGAAACAAAGAATCTACTGTCATTAGACTGATAAGTTCATGTCAGGAAGTAAGATGTAAGACTGAAAAAGTAGGGAGGGATTAGGTTATAAAGGGCTTTGAATACTTTACAGAAGACTTTGCATCTGATCTCAAAGGGGACGGAGAACCATTGGAGTTTATTGAGTAGAAGGGTGGCATGATTAGATCTGAGATTTGGGATCTAATGACCGAAAGTAAAATGTATTGGAGTGAGTAGGGAGACTTGAGGTAGACAGACCCTCCAGCAGGCTATTGCAATAGTCTAAGCATGAGGTTACAAGGACCTGTACTGGGCTGGTGACAGTGTCAGAAAGGAGAGAAGGTTATATTCCAGAGATATTGTAAAAGTGAGATAGATAGAAACTGACCCCATATTGATATAGGGTTATGGATGAGAGACAGTAAGTAGTTAATGATGATATGTAGTGTGTAAACCTAAAGACTGGGAGCATAGCACTGCTTTAAGCAATAAAAGAGAAGGTTGGAGGAGGGGAGGGTTCATGGGAAAAGATGGAGTTCAGTTTTTGACATGTTGAGTCTAAGATGTCTACTGGACATTCATTTTGAAATGGCTGAAATATCTGAGATTAGACATCAGCAGAGAGATTAGGACAGGACAAGTATGTATGAGAACCTTCAATGTAGAGATAACAATTAAATTTATTTTTTTAGTTACCACATTTCACTTGTTTTTTAAAATTACTTACTTATTTTTAGTTTTCAACATTCATTTCCACAAGATTTTGAGTTCCAAATTTTCTCCCCATCTCCCCCCTCTGCCCACCCCAAGACAGCATGCATTCTGATTACCCCTTACCCCAATCTGGTCTCCCTTCTATCACACCCCTCACCCCTTCTCTTATCCCAATCCCCTCTGTTTTCTTGCAGGGTAAGATATGCTTCTATATTCCATTGCCTGTATATCTTATTTCTTGGGGGCAGCTAGGTGGTGCAGTATTTAGAGCACCAGTGAAGGAGTCAGGAGGACCTGAGTTCAAATCTCACCCCAGACACTTGATATTCACTAGCTGTGTGACCTTGGGCAAGTCACTTAACCCCAATTGCCTCATCCTGGGTCATCTCCAGTCATCCTGATGAATATCTGGTCACTGCACTCAGATGGGTCTGGAGGAGAAGTGAGGCTGGTGACATGCACAGCCCTCCTTCACTCATAACAAAATCAAGTGCAAGTCATGTCATCATTTCTTTGATGGCATGGTCTTCTTTGGCAACGAAGGACAAACACATATCTTATTTCTCAATTGCATGTAAAAGCAATTTTTTAACATTCGTTTTTTAAATCTTTTGAATTCCAGCTTCTCTCCCTCACTCCCTCTCTACCCATCCACACTGAGAAGGCAAACAATTTGATATAGGTTATACATGTGTTGTTATGTAAAATACTTCCATAACAGTTATGTTGTGAAAGAATAACTATATTTTCCTCCAGCCCATCCTGCTCCCTATTGGTTCTATTGTCTCTTTTGTCCCTGTCCCTCCTGAAAAGTATTTATTCCTAATTAGTCTATGTCTATATGTATATAATCCCTCCAACTGTCCTAATACTGAGAAATATTTCAAGAATTACAAATATTATCTTTCCATATAGGAATGTAAATAATTCAACTTTAGTAGGTTCTTTGTGATTTCTCTTTCCTGTTTACCTTTTCATGCTTCTCTTGATTCTTGTATTTGAAAGTCAAATTTTCTATTCAGTTCTAGTCTTTTCCTCAAGAATGTTTGAAAGTCCTCCATTTCCTTGAATGACCATTTGTTTGCCCAAAGTAACATAATAAGTTTTGCTGGGTAGGTAATTCTTGGCTTTAATCCTAGCTCCTTAGACCTCTACAATATCATATTCCAGGCCCTGCAATCCCTTAATGTAGAAACTGCTAGGTCTTGTGCTATCCTGATTGCATTTCCATAATACTCCAATAGTTTCTTTCTGGCTGCTTGTAATATTTCCTCCTTGAACTGGGAGCTCTAGAATTTGGCTACAATATTCCTAAGAGTTTTGCTTTTTGGGATCTCTTTCAGGAGGTGATCAGTGGATTCATTCAATATCTATTTTTCCCTCTGGTTCTGGAATAACAGGGAAGTTTTCCCTGATAATTTCTTCAAAGATGATGTCTAGACTCTTTTTTTTGATCATGACTTTCAGATAGTCCAATAATTTTTAAATTGTCTCTCCTGAGTCTGTTTTCCAAGTCAGTTGTTTTTCCAATGAGATGTTTCACATTGTCTGCTATTTTTTTCATTCCTTTGGTTTTGTTTTACAATTTCTTGATTTTTCATAAAGTCATTAGCTTCCATCTGCTCACTTCTAATCTTTTTTCCCTTTAAAAATATTTTATTTTTCTTATTTTGTACTTGATAAATATCAACAAAAATGAATGTTTTCTATAGGAAAATAGGAAATAAAGATTCCCTATGAAACCTCTAATACATAGTTTTTATCATTCAAATTTAATATGGTAGTTCTAACACTCCTGTTTTCCTTTGTCCCTTTCTGTGTACCTTTCTTATTTCTTCTAGTTTTCTTTTTTTTAATTAATTTTATTTCCAGTGTTCTACAATCACTACCATATAACTTAGACTCCTCCCCTTCCCTCTTCCTCTCCCCTCCATCCCTAAGAAGGCATACAACTCTATATATGTTCTACACACACATTCCTATTAAAAACATTTTCACTATATTCATGCTGTGCAGAAGAATTAAAATGAATGGGAGAAATCATATAACAAACCAAAATGTAATACACACACACACACACACACACACACACACACACACACACACGTCTGCTAGATTCTGTAATTGAATTCCACAGTTCTTTCTCTGGATGTGAAAGGCATTTTGCCTTAAAAGATCATTGGGAATTTTTTTTTAAGTCCTTTCATTGTAATGACATTCCAAGTCTACCAGAGGAAACTTTTGCACACTGTAGTTTCTATGCTCAAAGTTCTCCTGGTTCTGCTCCTTTTGTTCAGCATCAGTTCATATAAGTCTTTCCAGGAATCTCTGAAGTCTTCCTGTTCATCATTCTTATAGTACAATAGTATTCCATTACATTCATATACCATAATTTATTCAGTCATTCCCCAATTGATGGGCATCCCCTTGATTTCCAGTTTTTGGCCACCACAAAGAGTGCTGCTATAAATAGTTTTGTATATGTGGGACCCTTTCCCATTTTTATGATTTCTTGGGGATACAGTCCTAGAAGGGATATTGCTGGGCCAAAGGGTATGCATATTTTTGTAGTCATTTGGGCATAGTTCCAAACTGCTCTCCAGAATGGTTGGATCAGTTCACAGCTCCACCAACAATGAATTAGTGTTCCAACTCTCCCACATACTCTCCAACATTTATCATCTTCCTGTTCTCTCATTTTTGCCAATATGATAGGTGTGATGTGGCACCTCAAAGTTGTTTTGATTTGCATCTCTTTAATCAGTAGAGATTTAGAGCATTTTTTCATATGACTATAGATATCTTTAATTTATTCCTCTGAAAACTGCCTGTTCATGTCCTTTGACTGATTATCAATTGGAGAATGACTTGTAATTTCTAATCTTCAAGGAATTGTTTTCTTCAGTGAGATTTTGGAACTCCCTTTCTATCTGGCCAGTTCTTCTTTCTAAGGCATTCTTCTGCTCATAGGATTTTTGGATCTCTTTTGCCATTTGTGCTAGTCTATTTTTTAAAGTGTTATTTTCTTCAGCATTTTTGGGGGTCTCCTTTAGCAAGCAACTAACTTGTTTTTCATGATTTTCTTGCGTCACTCTCATTTCTCTTCCCAATTTTCCTCTATTCCTCTTACTTGTTTTTCAAAATCCTGAGACCAATTCATATTTTCTTAGATGCTTTGGATGGAGGAACTTTGACATTGTTGTCTTCTGTTTGTATGTTTTGGTCTTCCTTATCACCAAAGTAAGATTCTATAGACTGATTCTTTTTCCTGCTTTTTGCTCATTTCCCCAGCCATTTACTTGACTTTTGAGCGCTTTGTCAAGTAAATGGCTGGGGAAATGAGCAAAAAGAAATTTTGGGAATAATTGGTTGTTGTTCTTTATTCTGAAAGAGGATCAAAATGGCATGACTATGTTCGAGTCAAGGTAGGAAGAGTTGACAAAGATGGAAGGATTCAGTGAATGTTTTATTTTTTTTTTCAGGAGTAGTGATGGGCAAGTTTTTAAGCAGTAGGAAATGAGCCAGGACTCAGGCATAGGTTAAAGATAAATGACAGCATGAATAATCAAAATAAAAATGCTTGCCTTCTCAAGGTAGAGGGAGGGACAGGAAGAAGAGAGAGAATTTGGAACTCAAAATAAAAAAAAAAACATGACTTTAAATTTTTTACAGGTAATTAAGAAATATTTAATGAAATAAAAATGATTTAAAAAAGAAGATAAATGAAGAATGGAGATGACAACGGGGATTATATGTTTGAGAAGAAAGGTAAGAATGACATTCCTTAAACAAACAGAGGGTTTAGCTTTGAAAAGGAGTAAGGCCATCTCCTCATGTGAGACAGGGTTGAAGGAGAAGACAGTGACAGAAGATATTTGAGTTATAGAAGATGAGGAAGCAGTTAGAAAAGGGAGTCTAATGGGAGTTAAAAATCTTCCTCACACATTAATAGGCCTTAGTGGGGCTATTGAGGGAGGCTTGATTAGGGGAGGCTTGTTTTGTATGAAGACAGTCTCTGGGTCAGGAGAGGGTCATGCCCTCCAGATATCTATCTATCAGTCAATCTATCTATCTATCTATCTATCTATCTATCTATCTATCTATCTATCCTCTTAGATACTGTTTTGCTGTGGGACTTAGTTTTTGGAAAAGATTGGTGTGCCAGATGAGACTCTGGATAACAGTTGGAAGCACCTTTCCCCCTACCCAGGCTTTGAAAACCCAGATGTTGGTGCTTCTTTCTCTGGTAACCATGTATGTATTGCTATGGTCAGACAGTTGGAAGTTCTGTCTATTGGTCTCTCTGTTTGTAATTTCTGCTTGTAATTTCTGTTTGCATTTTCTCTGAAGTTCAGAATGCTGACTTTTTCCCCTGAACTAAGTGAATAATATATGTGTTTGAGTAAAGTGATTGTTTACTCCTTAAAAATTGCTTTCCTTTTAGAATAATAGATCTAAAACTTGTATAACTCTGGGTATGTCAGTGTGCTTGCTGTTACAGGGATTTCATGGCAAATGGTCTCAATTTTCTTCCTGTAAAATAGGATGTAACCTCCTCAGCCTTAAGGGGAAGATATGGGGAGTCATAAGAAGTTTGAGTAGGGATGAAAATGTGTGAAAGAGCC
Organism: Bettongia penicillata ogilbyi; assembly: GCA_023548195.1. NCBI lineage: Eukaryota > Metazoa > Chordata > Mammalia > Diprotodontia > Potoroidae > Bettongia > Bettongia penicillata. The sequence continues at coordinate 14,523,607 of JAJHZJ010000257.1, forward strand.
CTTGTGGAGAGTGCGTTCATAAAGGAGATGCAGTAGGGCTGTGTAGAAGCCATGAAAGTCCAGCTGAGGTTGTGTAATGTAAACTTGTAGTTCCATGATTCTCTCCACCTTTGTCCAGCAGCACATGTGAAAGAACAATGGTAGTATTTGGTGGGAAGAATCCAAGGCTGAGGTCTGACAGGTCAAATGGGCAATATAATAAAGGAAGCAGAGATTCAATAGAAGATGACAGTGTAGTGTTGAAGTGGTTCACCAAGGGGTTAAAATGAGGAAAAGAAGAGAGAGGGTCTAGTGCATGGGAGATGGCCTGGGAGAGAAACAAGAAACTGAAGAATGGGTTGAAGTACAGATGAAGAATACGGTTTCATAAGAGAAGCCAGGGGGAGAGGGAGAAATTTAATAGATTATTCAAGGATTCTAGAATTCTTGTACATGGAGATAGCATATTTGTGGGTAATAGTAAGATCAAATGTGTGACCACATTTGTGTACGGCTGAGGTGAGGTGGAGGAATAAGTCATGGGAAGTGATAGGGTGAGGGAATGAGTAGTTAGTGTGTTTGAGGGAGAGTTTTGTATGTATGTTGAAATCTGATAGTATGAGGGCAGGAGTTGAGGTGAGAAGAAATAGGGACACAAGAACCAAACTCAATGAGGAAGGAAGGAGAGTATCTTGGAGGTCTGAGTATAACAGGTTGAATGATATTAATTGCATGAACCTTCAAGGAGGAGAGATTACTGAGTGAAGGAGGTAGAGTAAGAGCTTTGAAATAACAAGGAGGAGCAGGGAGGATTTCAAGTTACCCACTTGACCAGTGATCCAAGAGAAATGAATAAAAGTGCAGCCCTTACTGGAAAGGGTGGCTAAAGAGGCTGGACCACCAGGGGGAATCAGGTTTCAGTGATTACTAGAAGACAGAAGAAAGGGAAAGGGGAAACATAAGAATGAAGGGAAGTTTGTTGCCTATGGAATAGGCATTCCAGAGTAGGGATGAAAGGATAGATGGAACTGAGTGATAACTTTGGGGTAGGAGAGTTTGGGGGAAGGAATAAGAAATTAGGAGATAGATGGGTGGAGAATGGGCTTTGCGTGGTGACCTCTAGGGATTCAGAATCACTGAGATGTGTGGGGATGTGACCAGGGGTGAGAATGTTCATTGATGAGTGAAAGGTGCCACTCCTCTTCCCAGAGGAGGCTGGAGATTACGTAGGAGATGCACAGCAGCAGATAGAAGCCCTACTCTGCACTTATTAGCCTCCTGTTCTTCCCTCAGGGGACAGGAACAGCAGGAGATGGACGTGATTACGGTCAGAGGAAATTCTAATTCCTCTTCTCACCTGAGGCTGGCAGTCAAGTGGGTATAGCAAGAAGTAGAAGTTGCAGGAGGCAGATAAAATAATGCAATATTATATTATATTGTATCATATGTCATATCATATTACAGTAGCTGTTTGTCCTTCATTCTTGAAGAGGACCATGACCTCAGGGGGGGAGATGCTATGACACGTAAGTGAACCAAGGTTGTGCACAGTCATCAGCCTCACTTTTTCTTCCAGAGCTATCTTGTCAGATATAGATCAGGATAACCAGAGATGGCCCTGATGCAGTGGAGGACCTTGGCATTTTTAAGCTAAAGTTTTTAACAGGTTTCAATTTGATTGAGGCAGAAACCATTCAGTGATTAAGCCTAGGTCACTATATTATTTCTATATAACATGACAAATTTTAATATGCTATTTAAATATTATTATTTATTATATTAAGTATTATTTATTTAAACACAATATATTATTTACATTATTTAAACAATACAATGCATTGTTATGTGATATTATTACAAATAAAGTGAGGAGCAATGACTACATAATAGCTAGCATTTATGTAGTATTTTAAGATTTTGCTAAACACTTTACAAATATCTCATTTTATCCTTACAAAAACCTGGAGAAGTAGGTGTTGCAATTATCCCCATTCGACAGATAGGGCAAGTGAGGCAAACAGAGGTTAAAGTGTCTTTCTTGGGGTCACACAGCTGTTGAATATCTGAAATCACATTTGAATTCAGTCCTCCATGACTCCAGGTCCAACTGTCTATATACTGGGTCAACTAAGTGAGAAAGACTAATTTTTTAGCCCAAAATAATGGATCACCAGACAGATAAGTTACTGGAGCAAGAATGGTGGAATAGCAATGAGTCAGCCGCTCTTTTGCTTCAGCTCCAAATCAGAATCACAGACAATGGATGGGAGAGGGGAGAACATAGAGTCATTTATAATAATAACATAGAGCAACGGCAAAAGGGAAAAATCATATAGGCTTGCAATAAAAAAAAATTGTATCTAACAAAAGTTAGTGTAATCTTGTGAAGAGAAAATCATCTTTAATGAAATAGAAGATTTCAAGCATTCCTGATGAAAAGACTACAGCTGAATAGAAACTTTCAAATGTGAACATGGAATCAAGAGAAACAAAAAGACAACCATAATTTGTATTATTATAATTTATATATAAAATATATATTTATAACTTATACTATTATAATATGTACAAAACATATTATTATATATTTATAGGGATGAAGGGTTTAATCCTAATGGGGAGATTATGCTATGTGTTCCCTTCAGAACCCCAATGTCACTGGGAATCTTGAAGGAAACAAAACGAGAAAGAGAGCCTGGGAATATTTTGTTATGTTTTAATGATTTAAAAGAAGAAAGGAAAAAGAGGGAGAAAAGATTCACTAGGGAAAAAAAACTGAAGGAAATTTGGGGATGTTCACTATCTCATAATTAGAGTAAACAAGTAGAAGTTTTTACAAATGAGGAAGAATGTCTGATGTCACTTGAATTTCACTTTGATCTGAACCGGGCAAAGAATGTAGAGCATGTACACACACACACACACACACACACACACACACACACACAATTTCTTATAGAAATGTATTCAACTCAACAGGAAACAGAAAGGAACAGGGAAAAAGGAAGAAGGGATGAGAGATAGGGTAAATTCAGGGAGGGATGCAACATAAGCAAAAAACACTTCAGAGGGTGGGTTGCAAAGTGGTCAGTCAACAAGCATTTATCAAGCATCTCCTAAGTTCCAGACACTTTACTAATCATTAGGAACAGGAAAAAAGTTTCAATACACCCACCACTACCATCATCATCAACAACAGACAGTAACAACCAAAGTTCCTGCTTTCAAAGAGCCAGATCATAGTCTAATTGGAGAGATATACAACTATGCACAAACACGATATACACAAAATATATTGAAAATAATTTCAAAAGGAAGAAGGTAAGGTTAAAGAGGATAGGGAAAGACTTGATTTCAGAAGTGAGATTTTATCTGAGATTTGAAGGGAAGCCAGGAGGTAGAGAAGGGGAGGGATGGGGTATACAGAATAAAAATGAATGAAATAGGGCGACTGAGCCTAATATTGGAGGCACAGCAATGAGGTCACTGAATCACAGAGTACATGGTGATGGTGGGTGAATCAAGTAAGGTATAATAAGACCAGAAAGGTGGAAAGGGGCAGGAAATAAAGGGATTTCAAACCCAACAGAAAATTTGTATAAGGTATTGGAGTTAATAGAGAATTTTCTGCAGTTTATGAAAATGAGAGAGGAGGGATAAAAATGATATAGTCAGACTTGCACTGAATGCAGATCAATTTTGACAGCTTAGTAGAAAATCTGTAGTGGGGAGAGACTTGAAGAGACACCAGGTTATCGCAATAACCAGGCATAAAATGATGAGGATTGGGCAATTAGGTGGCACAGTGGACAGAACGCTGGGCTTAGAATCAGGAAGATATCTTCCTCAGTTCAAATCTACCCTCAGACCCTTACCGGCTGTGTGACCCTGGGCAAGCTACTTCACCTTGTTTGCTTCAGTTTTCTCATCTTTGAAATGAACTGGAGAAGGAAATGGCAAACCATTCCAGTGTCTTTACCAAGCAGACCCCAAATGGGGTCATGAAAAGTGAGACACAACTGAAAAGTGACTGAACAATACCAAAAGATGATAAGGACCCATACCAAGGTAATAACCATATCTGAAGAGAGAAGTAGGGGTATATGAAAGATTTTATGAAGGTGGAAGTGATAGGACTTGGTAACAGAATCAGTGTTGAGGATGACTAGGTTTTGAGACTGGATGACTGGAACAATGATGATATAAAGTAATGGGGAAGTTAGCAGGAAATTTTTAAAGTGAATGAAAGAATGAGTAAAAACCTGTGACTGGATTTTGGGTAAGGGAAAGTAATGAGGGCTATAGAAAAAGAAAGAGATTACATCAAACAGAGAGGGCTTCTTAATCAACATGCTTTTCTTTATAAAGAGGGAGCAAGAAGCTCACTCATTTTCAGAGATAATCAAATCTCTTTTTCAGAGATAATCAAATTTAATTAAAATTATAAAAAAAGAAGACCTGAGAAGGACCTGAATATAATTCTGGAATAGTTAGATATGCTAGATCTTTTATGGTTATTGAATGGGAATGGATAGAATTATATGTATTTTTTTTAGATGTATAAGGTACCTTTACAGTAAAGGACCACATGTTAGGTCACTAAAAAGTCACACAGAAATGCAATAATATTAAACAATACAAGGAAAATCATACTAAATATAGGGCCATTAGAAAAAAAGATTAAAAATTATCTGGAGATTAAGTAACTTAAAGATGAATATTTAGTAGATCCAATAACAAATCAAAGAAATATAATTAAAAATTACGAAAACAATAAAAAAAGACAAAACTTTTTGTATGAAGCCAACCTCACCTTTAGGGGAACATTTATATCTTTAAGCACTTTTTAAAATAAAAGTGAGGAAGAAAAGATTAATAAATCATTCAAAAATCACTAAAAACAGCAATAGAAAATTATACAACAAAAAAGAAATCTTGACAAAGAAGCTGATAAAATTTAAAGTAAAAAATACTGAATTAATAAACTTCAAGTTGTTTTTTTAGAGCAGTGAAATAGACAAATGATTACATAATTTTGTTTAAAACAAGGAGATGGAAAACTAACAATGAAGTGAAATATATGAATATTTAGAAAAAAATAAATATCAGTGAAGTAGAAGTCAGTTCAAGAGGAAAAAATAGAGAATTTCAACAATCCAATCTTAAGAATAGAAATCAAATGAGCTCCAAATGACCTCTCAAGTATTTTTTAAATGGGACCAGATGGATTTCCATTCAAGGAAAAAATTCCAATTTTACACAATTTTTTTTCAAAAAGAACAAAGAAAAGTCTACTACCAAATTCCTTTTATGACATAAATATAGTCTTGATGGAGCCATAGAAATTCAAAATGGAAAAAGAAAAGTATAGTCCAATGTCTGTAATAAATTTTTTTTGCCAATTATATTTTTAAAAATATTTTTACTTTTAGGACTTTTAAAAAATTTAGTTCCAAATTTTCTCCCTCCCACCCATTGAGACGGCAAGAAATATGATATCAATTATACACGTGAAATCATGTAAAACATATTTCTATATTAGCTATGTTACAAAAAACAAGGCAAGAAAAAGAAAATAAAAAAAATAAAACATCTCAATTTGCACTCAGAATTCATCAGTTTTCTCTCTGGAAATTCATTGCATTTTTTTATCATGAATCCTTCAGAATTTTCTTGAATCATTATTTTGATCCAAGAACCCTAGACTTTGTAAAAATAATATTTAGTCCTCTATCACATGTTAAAGCAAATCTTAACATTTGTATTTTTTTTTTAAGTTTTGAGTTGCAAATTCTGTCTTTCTTTCCCTTTCTCCTGCTCTGAGACAGCAGGCAATAAGATAAATGCTATACATCTAAAATCATGAGAAACATTTCCATATTAGTAATTTTGTACCTGAACAAAAAAATTGGAAGGAAGTAAGAGGGTGAAAAATAGTATGTTTCAGTGTGTATTTAGACAATATCAGCAGATAGCATGTTTCATCACGAGTCCTTTGGAAATGTCTTGGCTCATTGTATTGCTAAGAATGGCTGTCATTCACAGCTCTTCATCATACAATATTGCTGTTACTGTGTACAATGTTCTCCTGGTTCTACTCACTTCATTTTGCATTAGTTAGTGCAAATATTTCCAGATTTTTTCCTTAAACCATTCTGCTTGTTATTCCTTATAGGACAATAATATTCCATCACAATCATATATCACAATTCTCTGAGCCATTCTAAAACTGATGGACATCTTGATTTCCAATTCTTAGCCTTTAAGAAAAGAGCTGCTATTAATATTCCTTGTACAAATATGTTCTTTCTCTCTTTTTTATCTCTTTGGGATATAGACCTAGTAGAGATATTGCTAAATGAAAGGATAGGCACAGTTTTATAGCTCATTGGACATAGCTTCAAATTACTCCCCAAAATAGCTGGATCAGTCTACAACTTCATCAACTGTGCATTAGTGTCTCAGTTTTCCCACATCCCCTCAACATTTGTCATTTTCCTTTTTTTTGCCATATTAGCCAATATGATAGCTTTAATTTGCATTTCTCTAATCAATAGTGATTTAGAGTATAGTTGATCATCATTACATTATTGCTGTTAATGTGTAAAATGATCTCTTAGCTCTGCTCGCTTCATTCTGCATCAGTTCATGTAAGTCTTTGAAAGTTTGTCTGAACTCATCCAGCCCTAATAAATATTGATGCTCAAATTATGAGTAAAATATACTTATACCAAGAATAGTAAAAATCATAAGATTTTATCAACAGATACAGAAAAAAAGTTTTGAACAAGATATAGCATCCATTTTTATTAAAAAATCAGAAAATGAAAGCATAAATGAACAGAAGAAAAGAAAGAAAGAACCTTTCCTTAACTTGGTAAATAGTATGTAGAACAAAAATCAAGAACCAGCATTGTTTCTGATGTGGATTTTCAAGTATTCTTTCTAATAGAGTCAGGGCTAAAGCAAGTTTTTCCATTTTTGCCATCATTATTTGGTATAACATTTAAAATTATGACATGATAAAGAAATAATGGGATTAGGAATAGGAGGAGAAGAAAATTAGCATCTTCAGATCATAGCATAATTCGAAAATCCTCGAGAATCAACTAAAATTTAATTAGAATAATAACAAGTAAATACAGAGGAAAGAAAATAAATCCATAATTGCCATAAAACTAGCAAGAATAGATAGAGAAATTCCATTTAAAATAATTACAGAAAGAATAAAATACTTGGATTCTGCCTACCAAAATAGACACAGGGACTACATGAAGACAATTACAAAACACTGTTTACAAAGATAAAAACAAACCTAATTAACTGAAGAGTCATTACTTGCTCATGAGCAGATCAAGTCAAAATAATAACAAAAAATTCCCAAGCTACATCAATTACTTACCCATTACTTAGTGTCATATACATCACGATATCAAACGATTATTTCATGATAGAAAAAACCTTATAACAGGATTGATGTGGAGCTACAAAGGAGTAAGAGCATCAAAGGAAATAATGGAAAAAGAAGTGGGAGGGGGAAGAATCTAGAAGTACCAAATCTCAAACTATAATACGAAGCAGTAATCATCCAAGCAATCTGCTATTAGCTAAAAAGATAAAAAATCAGTGGAACAGATTAGCTGCATAACACAAAGAAATAACTAAAACTAGTGATCTAATGTTTAATAAACCCAAAGACCCCAGGTGTTGGTCTAAGGTCTTACTATTTGACCACAAAACAAACAAACAAATAAAATACAACCCCATTGGGATCACTGGAAAGCAATCTGGCAGAAATTAGATATATTTAGACCAACACTTTACACCACATACAAAGAGAAACTCCAAACAGCTCTATGACCTATATATAAAGGAATAGATCGTAAACATATTAAAGCAGCAAAGAAGGAATTGCTTTTCTCCTCTGCTGATATGGTTGTTATCCCCTTGTTTCAGTCATGTCTGACTCTTTGTGACCCCATTTGGGTTTATTTTGGGAAAGATGTTACAGTGCTTTGCCATTTCCTTCTCTAGCTCATTTTAAAGATGAGGAAATGGAGGCAAACAGGGTTAAGTGACTTGCCCAGGGTTACACAACTAGTAAGTGTCTGAGGCTGCATTTGAACTCAGGAAGACGAGTCTTCCCGATTTCAGGGCTGTCCCTCTAACCACTGTTCCATTTAATTGCCCCCAGCTACAAAAAAGGGAAGAATTTATGACTGAACAAGGAACAGAGAGGATCATAATACAATAAAATGAACTTTTACAACACAATATTTAAAAGTACTTTGCATAAACAAATCCAATTAAGCTCAGAGTGAAGGGAAACAGCTAAGTGGGATGAGGGGGAGAGGAATCTTTGCAGCATTCCCTGCACACGTTTACTTTGGTCATAGTATATGTTGATGTAGGTGCTTTGCTAATATTTTATTTGATTAAGATCTCATTTCCATGATACATAGATTCAAACATATAACAACAGAAGTGATTTGCCGATTTAAAAAGCAAATAAGTAGATTTTGGGAGGGTCTATTATGAAAGCCGGTCCTGGGAGAAAAATGATAGGTTCAAGGTTGGGAAGTAGATATGCATGTGAATTTGCTTTACTTGATTATGATATTTTGTTATACTTTTTAAAAGAAATTAATTGAGATTGGGTGTATAGAAGAGAAAACAGGGATTCTGATACAAAAGAAACAGCAAACAAAGAGTCACTGAAACAATTTAACAAGTATAGAAAGGAGAAGACAGGGAAGAAGGAATCGACTATTGAAATGATTGTGAAAGTAATATGTAGAATTTATTGTATGTAAAGCAAATGTCAAGGAAGAGACTCACAACTTCTCATATCATTCTTTTGTGTGTGTTCCACCCTGTAAATGGAAATACTCCTTTTTTTGTTTTTTCATGTTAGTTAAATTTAGAATAAAACATTAAGTAAAAGCAAACATTTTAAAAAACAACAAATTTTGTTGTTTCAAGCTCTAGTCTCAGTTCTGTCAGGAAAGGAAACAGAAAAGCTGAAATTAACATGAACTCTTCTCTCAGACCACCTGGCAAGTAGCAACAGCAAGCAAGTATATTTCTTTCTCGAGTCAACATTTTCTGCTGCTGTGGGTAGTGGAGTGTGGATTTCCTTCCCACCCACTTGCTGCAAGCCAGTATGGAAGCCAAAGAGAGTTGAAAAGCCAATCTGGGATATCAGGTCTCATTTAAGAGGGAGAAGGTCTGTGTGTGTGTGTGTGTGTGTGTGTGTGTTCATCCCTTGTTGCCGAAGAAGACCATGCCATCAGAGAAATAATGACATGACTTGCACTTGACTTTGTTTTGAGTGAGGGAGGACTGTGCAGCTCACCAGCCTCACTTCTCCTCCAGAGCCATCTGAATCCAGTGACCAGATATTCATCAGGATGACTGGAGATGACCCAGGATGAGGCAAATTAGAGACAGCAAAACAGAGAGGGGGGCAAGATGACTTCCTGATTCTCACTTCCCAAAAATCAGTTATATTTAGCCACTAGCAATGCATTAATCATATGACTCAGACATCCATATTATATTTTTATTACATTATTTTCTATTTCTAGCTATTGATTGGCACCAAGTTCATGGGAAATTCTACTGAGCAGAGTTTAATAAAATTAACATTTCCCAGAAGACAATGGGATTTCAGAAACCTTACTTGTGTCAATTTTAGTTTTGATTATGCTTCAGTTTGGGCTACTAACCTTTCAGCATTGTCTAAATTACTAAAATAATTCAAGGGAACTTTATTGATGTAGAAGAGTGAATACTCAACTAGACCTGGAATCAGGAATTCAAATCTAGTCGCATACACACACCAGCAGTGTGATCCTGGACAAGTCACTTCATCTCTTTCTACCTCAGTTCCCTTGTCTGTAAAATGATGACAATAATAGCCTCTACCTCTGAGGGTTGTTGTGAGAACAAAACAAGATAATACTTATAAGCACTTAGAGGCATCAAAGTTGAATAGTGAATAGAACAGTGACCCTGGAGTCAGGAATAATTAAATTCAACCCAACCTCAAACTCTTATCAGTTGGGTGACCTTGGGAAAGTCACTAAACCTCTGTTTGCTTCAGTTTCCTCAACTGCAAAGTGGAGATAATAACAGCATATACCCAGAGTTGTTGTGAGAGTCAAATGAGGTAATATTTGCAAGCAGTTGGCATGATAACTGGCACATAGTAGGTGCTATGTAAATGCTTAGTCTCTCCTCTTGCAAATTATCTAGTTCAAGATATGTATGTACATATATAATATAATATATAAATATAATATACTGTATATAAATGTATCTATAAAATCTATAATGTCTCTTTGAGTATGTATATGTTTACATACACACACACACACACACACACACACAAACTTAGAATTTCTCTCATGGACCCCTTTAGTGGTCTGGTGAGCTTATGGATTCCTTTCCAGAAGGATATTTTTAAATAACTATAATTAAATGCACAGAATTACAAAGGTGAGTGGATATCAGTACCTGGAATGTCCATCTGTTTGCCTTCACTTTTTCCTTTCATACATTTTCTTGATGACTTCTAGACCCTACTGTCTGACCTGTATTGACATCCATCTGAATCTCTCTGAGAAGAAGGAACAGCAGCTGTACGGCCAAGGTGAAACTGAGAAAGGGCTGATGTTTCAATCTAACTCCTTTTATTGGAACAGAAAAAAAAACAACCTCTGTCCAAGAGTTATTCATCATTTTCAATGAGGCATCAATAGGTATATACATGTCCATGGACATGTCCACACTGTCTTTAAGGAGAGGATCAAATCCCAAGGGACAGCTCTCCCCGAGACAACATCATTGAGCTGATTAGGAGATCCCAGGTTAATTTGAGAGATAAACATAGTAATTTTAACAAAGTTATTTTCTGGATCTTTTAATAAAGATGGGAAAATAGAATAATATTAAGTAGCCCCAAACTTACCACCTCAGGCATAATGTTTAGCTTTTTCACTAGGCCTTAACATAACAGCTTATTGGCATATCTCCTCTTAGAGATTGAACTGAAACATTCTTTCTAATTCATCTTGAATCTTTGTGTAAGAACCACAGCTTCTCAGCTCTTGATCAGAATTCTAGGCTGGCTGGTCAGACTCAGACATCAAAGTCCTTACTCCCAGCTTTGTTGTTTGTCATAGGCAGCCTCTCAGTAAAATAAGGGTGCCCCCAAAATCTTAGTGTAGCTTAAGGTTATATTGCTTTAAGCTTTCATAACTAAAAACTATGCTAAGACTTTTGGGACACTCTCTAAAGTGACAAGATCACTGTCTTTTAAAGATTATGCTCTCGGAGATGTCTTTCAATACTGCTTCCAGCTCTCCATCTCTTGCTTGCTAAGGCTCTTTGAAGAAGATTGCAGTATGGTTTTCTTCTGGAATTTTGACCCCTTCTTCTTTGATTCCATATTTCAAAATGTGTAATTATACCAGCTATCCTTTGCCTTGCTCATACAGTTGAGAGGTTTTGAAATTTTTTTCATTTGAAGTATTTGGAGGGTAGCTTTGCTTCTTTGGAAGGGAATTTCCATGACTTGTTTGATGGGAAATCTTGAAGGGCTCCAGTTCTTCTAAGTGTCCATTCTTTCTTCTTCTCAGAACACTTGGTTCTGACCAGTTTTTAACTGGTTTTCCTGCCTACAGAGTGACATGTAACTAGAAATCTTTAAACTGAAACTTGATCATAGGATTTCATCTACTTAAAGTGTTTATTATGCCATCATTGACTGAGCAATAGGGGATGCCATAAAACTTTTAGATGGTGTCCAGCATCATCTGGTCCAAAGTGAGGTCACTCTTGGTTCCCCTCATCTATCACATCCCCACACTCTTTTCTCATGATCACTCCTGCTTTGCTTTCTGGGATGCTTGCTGGAAAGAGAACAAACTTGCTTTCATCTTAAAGCTTTGCCTTTCTCACTCCAATCACAGAAACCTTTCTGTCTGTCTCTGTCTCTTTGTCTCTCTGTCTCTGGTAGCCTGTCTTTCCCTCTCTGTCTGTCTATCTCTCCTGTCCCTGTCTGTCTTTGTCTCTCTGTTTCTGTCTCTGGCAGTCTGCCTTTCTCTCCTTCTCTGTCTTTTTGCCTCTCCTATCTCTGTTTGTCTATGTTTTTCTGTCTGTGTTTGTCTGTCTGTGTTTGTCTTTCTCTGTCTTTATCTCTGGCAGTCTATCTTTCTCTCACTTTCTGTTTATCTCTCTCATCTCTGGCTTGCTGGCTGTCTTTATCTCTCTGTCTCTGTCTCTCTGTCTCTCTCTGTCTCTGTCTCTCTCTGTCTCTCTGTCTCTGTCTCTGTCTCTCTCTGTCTCTGTCTCTCTCTCTCTCTGCCTGTCTTTGTCTTTCTGGCTCTGTCCCTCTCTGTCTCTCCCTCTCTGTCTCCCTCTGTCTTTCTCTGTCTCTGGCAGTCTGTCTATCTCCCCTGTCTCTGTCTTTCTGTCTTTGTCTCTATATCTTTCTCTCCCAGGAGGTAATGATGTGACCTGCTACTGCAGGAACTGAAGCCCTTTCTTCCTCAACACATGGCTTTTGACCCCAAAGTTTCTTCTACTGGCCACTGGTTTAGTGTGGAAAAAAAAGGATGTACATCAAGAGAAATTTTGTGAAAGAATATGAGAAAGCATTTTCATCTTCTTGGCATTGTACTTTAAAGATAGTTGTCCCCTTCATTGTGTGTGTATTCATCCTTTCTGCCGAAGAAGTGATGACATGACTTGCACTTGACTTTGTTTTTGAGTGAGGGAGGGCTGTGCAGGTCACCAGCCTCACTTCTCCAGGGCCATCTGAATCCAGTGACCGGACATTCATCAGGATGACTGGAGATGACCCAGGATGAGGCAATTGGGGTTAAATTATTTGTCCAAGATCACACAGCTAGTGAGTGTCAAGTGTCTGAGGTGAAATTTGAACTCAGGTCCTTCTGACTCCTGCACTGGTGCTCTATCCACTGCACCACCTAGCAGCCCTCTCTTCCATTGCATGTTGTCCTTCAGAGCAAGGGCTGTCTTACTTTTCTTTTGAAGGCAGGCAGACAGACCAACAGAGCATTTATTAATCACTTACTATATCCCAGGCACTGTGCTAAGGGCTTAAAGTCATAGAGGACAAGATGCTCCCTATTTTCATGGAACTCACAGGACGGTAGCATGAGGGCATTTTTAGGGGTATCTCTAGAGTACAATGCTTCATAAGCACGTAATACATATTATTCATTCATTCAAGTATATACTTAGTCATTTATAAGTTTCCTCACTTATTAGAGTGTAAACACTTTGAGAACAAAGACTGTTTTTTGTCTTTCTTTGCACTCTCAGCCCTTGGTGTGGTGTCTAGCATACACAGCAAGTGTTTACTAAGGCTTGCTCACTGACTTACTGTCATCTTGGGCAAAGTATCTAAGCTCTTTGGATTAAATGAGGAGTTAGCATTAGATAACTGTTAAAGTCTATTCCAGATGTCCAGCTATATTTCTTTGAGTTCCAGATGTTTTGCCAATCTTTTAACCTGCTAGTGCTTCAGGCAACTCCTGAGGACATAGATACCAAATACTATGTCATTGATTTGGAGTCCTCCATGCTGTTGAGAAATTCTGCATCCATCAGATGGATGCTATTGACATTGTATACTTAGATTTCAAGAATGAGTCATGATCCTCTGTCTCCCGATGAAATGTGGACTAGAGGGAATAATTGAATTTGGAAATGCTAGAGGTGAAATTGAAGGAAGGGCAGTCAGTAGAGTCATTCCTCAGGGATTAATATTTGACCTTATTTGTTCATTCATTTCAGTTATGTATGACTCTTCATGACCCCATTTGGAGTTTTCTTAGAAAAGATATTGGAATGGTTTACCATTTGCTTCTCCAGATCATTATACAAATGAGGAAACTGAGACAAATCGGGTAATGTGATTTGCCCAAGGTAACTAGGCTGGCAAGTGTCAGAGGGCAGATTTGAACTTAGGTCTCTCTGACTCTAAGCCTGACACTATCCACTGTGTAACTCAGGTGCGTCTATCCAAGTCTATCATTTTACAGATGAATGAACAAAGGCCCCGGAAAGTAATGTAACTTACTTCCAAGGCCAAAAAGATGGGAAACATCAGAATTATAATGTGAGCCCTCTTCTGACTTTAGAATCAGTGGTTTTTTTGCTTTATACCACAACTATTTTTTCCACCACCTTCCAACACTCACTATTCCCACCTTTCCTTATATCTGTCATTGTGCCAAATGTGCAGTAATACCCTTAGCACAGAGTAATATTGAGTTTTTTTCATATGACTGTTTATCATTTGCAGTTCCTCTTTTGACAGCTGTTTGTTTTTTAACTACTTCCTTAAAGAAAGTGTTAGAGCTGCCCATATATGTAATTGAATGACTCTTATTACCTTCACTTAGAGATTTTAAACTGGAGGAGAAATGACCATTGCCCGAAATATTTGAGTAAGACTTTTATTCAGGCATGAAGTCGATGTCTGAGATCCTTTCTGAGTCTGAGAATCTATGGTTGCTTTTTACCCCAGGGGTCAGATACAGAAAATTATATAACCACTACAAACTTCAGTGTCTTCTTTGAAAAAAATGTGGGTAACTACCTATTCTTCCCATTTCATCTCAAAGGATCACTGAGGATTTAATGAGACAAGTTATATAAAGTCTTTTGAACTCTGTAAGTTCCAAATAAATGAAGGATTCCTCTTAATTTGGAATATTGTATTCAAAGCTGGATGATATTGATAACTGCAAGACAAGGAGAATGATAGCAGGTGGCGAGGGGATGAGTGGCTAATCCTGAGCATGTTTAGCATATAAGGAAAAAGCAAGAGGAACTAATCTTTGTCTTCTATCTGAGAGGCTGTCTTGTGAAAGTAGCATCAAACTTGTCCACTTTGTCCTAGATGTCAGAATTTGGAACAATAGGTGGAAGCTGAGATCAAGTAGATTTAAGCTTCAAGGAAGGAAAATCATCTTCATACTAAGAGTTGCCCAAAATGGAATTTGCTGCTTTCAGAGATGATCAGAAATGACATTTACAAAGCTCTTTACAGTCTGTGAATCACTGGGCATCCATTATCTCATTTGAAGCTCCCAACAACCCTACCAGGTAGGGGTTACAGATGCTATTCTCCCCTTTGCAATTGAGGAAGCTGAAGCTCATATAGGTTAAATGACTTCACTAAGGTCATACAGCTAGTAAGAGTCAGAGAGCCCCAGTCTTCCTGGTTCTAGTCTATTATTCAAACCCCTATGCTGGAAGTTTTCAAAGAGAGGTTCAGTGATTATTTACTTGGAATGTTTGGAGAAGATTCTTGTTCTGGCTTGAATTGGACTCAATAAACATTGAAGTCTCTTTTACCCAAGTGGTTCTAAGATATTTTCAAGAATATCCTAGTGATATATTGTAAATCTAAATGTGACGAAGTCACTATGGGTCAGAAGTAAAAATGAAAGTGAAAATCGTTTGTTTCTTTAAGCTCATACGTTTTTCTCAGCTGCCAAAAAATTGTTTCCACTAATGCCATACGAAAACTCCCAGGGACCATCTGAATGATACAATTACACTAGTCTCCTTCTTTTAACTAGTTTCTTCTCGTCTATGGTTGTTTTTCTCTGTTAAGTTGAGCGATAATACATAATCTGCCCAATTCAAGACCCGAACACATAGGAGAGGGTAGCATGCTTGGAGTGAGAAGGCGTGAATTCCGATTCTTTGTCTGATACATTGAGACAGTCTTGGAATCTTTTGTGGTGAAGTCATGCGGGTTAGATTACTTCTCAGAAGCTTCTCCTCTGAAACAACTGGAAATCCCTGTGACTCAATTGTATGAGCAATGGCAGCTGAAGGATAAAGGGAAATTAGATGGACTCAAGAAAAGATTGATTAAAATGGAAGATTTGACATACAAGAGCCAAGAGAAACATAAGGTACATGCCAAAGACCAATTACAAGGGACTAAATAAGGATAAATCGTTTACCTTTTATGTATGAAAAATGTAAAATGTGTCTAAGATTGTTATTAGTGATTGGGTAGGTTTTAAGAAAGATTGAGATAGAGCTGAGCATGATATGACTTTAAAAAGTAAAATCATTCAAGAACAGCTAAAAAGAGTAGTTATCTTATACAAATGAGGTGCAAGAGGAAGAACCAATCCAGTGGAATTAAATGGAGAAGGAGGGCTGGTAGTTCTGGAAACCTCCTTTTATTGGAAATAGTTATAAGAGGGGAACATGCATATACATCTATGAAAGTTTTCTAAATTTAGAAAGAAATAGAATACAAAGGGGATAGTGAGGGGGGAGAAGATAAGAGAGGGATCTTTAAGGGAGTGAAGGAATAGGTCAAAAGGGCAGGTAAAAAGTTGTTTAGATTTATGAGGAATTTTGATATAACAAATTTAAAATACAATACAACATAGATAATGTCAATCTGTGGTTCTCTAAGTCAATATTCCACCTGTAGACATTCTTATGTCTGGCTTATTAACCTGCTTCTATTTTAGTTTGATGCCATTGATAAAATGCTCTGCCCTTGTGGGAATTGACAGGTGCTGTGAGGGTAGGGGAAGAGATTCCTGGATAATGCAGATCATGCTGTGTGCTAGGACTTATGAGGCCCAAACTTCAGACTCAGTCCCTTTGCCTTAGTTCTCTCTCTCCTGTTAAAAATTTTTACCTCTGACACTACATAACAGTAAGTGTCCCTACATATGCAGGAGGGCCTGCTGTACATGTTCTTAGATCTGCAGTTCTAAAAGAAAAGCAGCTTTTGAGGTGTCAACAATTACTTTAATCAAGCACACATATTATTCACTTAGTTCATGGGAAAAAATCAGCACATTGAACTTCAGAAAAAATACAAATAGAGAAACAAAGATCAACCAACAGACAGGGCTTCCAGATGTCTGATCATAAGCAATACATACATCATAGATCAACAGACAGATCTAACTGTTTGACCATGAATATATAGTTACCAGAGAGAGAAGCACCAGCATCTGGATTTTGAAAGCTAGGGGCTCCTTAGCAGCTGTCCAGGGTCTCATCTGGCCAAATAAACACTTCCAATGAGTAAGCCCCAAAGTAAAACCTTACCTCAGAGCATTTATATGCTTTTTAGAGCTGGAAGGCAGGATCCTCTGACCCAATGCCTCAAAAGAAATTAACAAAAGGTATTAGTGGTCTATTAATGGGTGGGTAAAATCTAATTAACATTACACACTATTACTTTTCAATATCTCTAGGAGAGAATGTGAACTCCTCTATTTGGCCTTTGAAGCTCTTTGCAATTTGGCTTCAGCCTGTCTTACCTTAGGTTTCACATGACCTTCCTCCCATTCTTCCTATGTCTCATAGGTCAATGAACTCATTGACTTTCCTTCTCTTGCATTCATGCCTTTGCATTGGCTGTCCCCCATGCCTGCTGTGCCTCCCTGCTTGTCTCTGCCTTAATCCTGTTAGCTCAAGTGCTACTTCAGGCACATAGGAGTACTTCCTCTTTCTAGTCACTCCATTGTTGGTAATCATTTTAGACATTGTGTATTTTCTCATCTGGGTAGAGGCCATTTCTCCCCAGTAGAATGTAAACTCTGGGAAAGTAGAGACTATTTCATCCTTATTTCGATAACCCCAGCACCTAACATAGTGACTGACACATAGGAGGCACTTAATAAAGCTTATTGAATTGAATTAAAATTACATGAAGTCTTTTCATATTAGAGTTAATTGTTGCTTAAATGATTAGTAGAATCCACTTGGCAATCTATCTGGTCCTGGGGATTTTTTCTTAAGGAGCTCATTGATAGCTTGCCTATGCTTTTCCTAAGATATGGTTATTTAAGCATTATATTTCCTCATCTGTTAATCTGAACAGTTTATACCTTTGTAAATATTTATCCATTTCATTTAGGTTGTCAGTTTTACTGTCATATGATTGGTCAAAATAACTCCTAATAATTGCTTTAATTTCATTTTCATTGGTGGTACGTTCACCCTCTTCATTTTTCATACCAGTAATTTTTTCTTTCTTTTAAAAATCAAATCAACCAATGGTTCATCCATTTAATTCATTTTTCATAAAATAACATCCTAGCTTTATTTATTAGTTCCATGGATTGTTTTAACATTTAACTGTATTTATCTCTTCTTTGAATTTCAGGATTTTTGTTTTGGTGTTTAATTGAGTATTTTTAATTTGCTGCCTATTTTTTTAGTTGTAGGCCCAATTCATTGATCTGTTCTTTCTGTGATTTATTGATGTAAGCATTTTCAGTTATACAATTTCTTCTAAGTACTACTTTGACTGTATCCCATGTGACACATCTAAGCAGTTGAAGAAATATTAATTGCTCATGTGTAGGCTGAGCCAATATAATAAAACTGACAATTCTAACTAAACAATTAAAATACGCTCTCCAAAAATTTGTCAAGTTAGAAAAAATAATAACATTCATCTAAAGAACAAAAGATCAAAAATATCAAGTGAATCAATGAAAAAAATGTGAAGGAAGGGAGCCTAGTAATGCCAGATTTCAAACCATATTCCATGCATTTCTATGTGATGGAAAGACCTTATAAACCCACTTTTCTAATGGGAAAGAGATTTTAGTGTCTGATTTAACCTGTCTTATGAGGATTCCTCTTCCTTTATAGTCCTCCCACCCCTACTTCTGCATCTGGTTTTTCAAACTTACATTCTTTATTGATAGAGTATTACTTCCTGAATACTTTGGTTTCAAAGTAAGGATTTTTGGAGTGATCTGTTTTGGTTCCTTACATTCATTGTCTTCTAAATTCCTCACTGGAGCTGAAATGATGAGAGGTTCTTATGCCATCATGGAATTGTAGATCTACAGCTTAGAGGGACCTTAAAGATTCTTTCATTTTATAGCTAGAGAAACTAAAGTCAAAGGAATTGAATCAATTTATCTTCAACTACAGAAAGTGAAGACTGAAAAACACGGAAGATACTCAATGTTATGCCACGTGAGTTCTAAAATGCCCCCATTTATGACCCAATCACATGGAAAGTATAAAAGGAAGTTTGAAACAGTTGATTTGTCTGAGACTTTTGTGGTTTCATAACCATGCTGCTTCTGGTAGTGTGTACGGTGTTTTCTGTCTTTGGGAGCATGTTTGCTGGTATGGTCAAATGCTGGAAGGGAAACTGGCGCAAGTGAGGGAGGGAGGGTGGAGATTAGCACTGGTTCACATTGTTTAGGTACTGATCTGACCTTTTAGTTGATAAATTGTTTAAGTGCCCTAGGAGTTGAACCTGGGACAAACCTTCTTTTGGTAGGTGGTGGTTGTGAAGGATCAGATTCTGCCTTGTATTTATTGGGTGTACATTTTGTCAATACATATTTTCTATGTGCTTACATGTTTATCTGCCATTGCTCCTAGAATGTAAATTTCTCAATGGTAGGGTCAGTTTTATTTTATTCTAGCCCCCAGCACAGTGTCTGATGGTTAGTATGTGCTTAATGAATAGTAATTGATGGACTAACAAGCTGATAAATGTTACAATAATGAAATCATTATTATTCACTAATAACAGGTTGTTATTAGAAATTACAAAAGGAATTAGGGCTTAAGCCCTCAGTCCGTTCTTCTCATCACTGAGTGACTGAAGGCTTTTCAAAGGAATTCTAAGAAAGGCCTTGAGGAGGCAAGAATTGATGATTTGTGACTGGTTGGGGAAGGGGGTTTGGGGAACATGGAGCTACGTGGGAAAGGGAAGGGTTTGGGAAATAGAAATAAGAGGAGAGGGGATAGTGATATGTATCAGAAACTTTGTGCTGTAATAGGAAAAAATCCCCCTGGGATTGGAGTTGGAAGATGACTCTGACTTCTATTTATGACACAACAACAAAGTGATCTTAGTAAAAAAAATTAAGTTTCTTAGAGGCTGTTCACACAGTTAGAACTGGAAGGTAACTTAAGGGGTCACTGAGCTCAATCTCTTCATTTTACATATGAGGAAACTGAGGATCAGAGATATAGAGCAATTTTGCCCAAGATCATGAGGTAATGAATGACAGAAGCAGGATTTGAGTCCAGAGTCTCAAGCTCCCCAAATCTAGCCCTCTTTTCACTAACTCCCTTAGTTCTCCATCTGTAAATGGGTAGACTAATTCTGACACTAACCACCTCACACACATGTTGTGAAGAAGGACTTTGTGGAATATAATGTGATTGTGAGCACTTTTTTGTTCTCCTCTTGTCCTCAGGCATGCCAAAGGTGATTCACAAGACAGAAATGACCAGCACTGTGGGGGAGAATGTGACCTTGTCCTGCCAGCTGTCTGCAGAGAAAGAGGTCCTCCAAGTCACATGGCAGAAAGAAGGTCGAACAACAGATAATATAGCCACATACAGTCATAACCATGGCCCCAGACTTCTTGAACCTTACCATGACCATATCCTGGTGACCCAAAGTGATTTGAACTCTTCAGCCATCACCCTTGAATTTGTTTCTTTAAAAGATGAAGGATGCTACAGATGCATTTTCAACATCTTTCCCATAGGACCTGTCCAGGGCAGGATGTGTTTGAGTGTTTATGGTAAGTCATTGAGTTGGGACCATTGAGGGATGGATTCTTCTAACAGCATAAGACTTGTTCTCCCTGATGGTAAAGTCATTATTCCTCAGAGTATGTGATATGTGGGGGCTGATTACCAAGAGGGTATTTAAATTCATACAAAGAAATAACAGCTTTCTAAATGGTAGAACTGACTAGATATGGTAGAGAGATTTTGGTTCCCTTTGACAGTTTCTGATGAACATTCATCAGGCAAGTCATATAGTAAGACCACAATTTTGATTATGGATTGAGCTAGACAGCTGTTGTGGTCTCTTCTAGCTATGGTATTCTCTGATTCTGGTCATGCTGAAAGTAGGATAAACATAAGGTTAGGTGAGGACCCTGCCTTCCCTCTTGAGGACTCTGAAACAGATGCAGTTATTCTTTCATGTAATGCTTCCAGGACTCAGTTACTACCATTTCTGCCACATCTACCACTATTCCCATCATGAAACATAATGTAGTAGATATAGAACAGAACTAGGAGTTTCACATCTGACTTGTGTCACCTGCCAGTTACGTAACCATGGAAAAATCACTTCATGGCAGACTCAGTAGCAACCATTAAGAAAAAAAAAATAATTCCACCTTGGGTTGGCTTGAGAAAGGCATTTTTTTCTGGAAATTAAGACTCAAGTCAATAAATTTCTGTTAAATGTCTATCTGTGCCAGATACTGTGCTAAAGTGTTAGGCACAACTCTGCTGTACTTTGCCCTGGTCCGACCTCATCAGGGGAATTGTGCTCAGCTTCAGGTGCAAAATTTTAAGAAATACATTGAGATGCTGAAGCATGCTTGGAAAATGACAATTAGAGAGGTGAAATAGAACACTTGTTGTTGCCATATGAAGACTGGTTGAAAGAAACGCAGATGTTCAGCCAAAAGGGGAAAAAAAGAAACTGTGTATGAAGGGGGTGGGGCTGCAATAGCCTGAAAGTCTGACATATGGAGGAGGGATTTGACTTGCTCTGTTTGCCCCCACGGGGCAGAACCAAGAACAGAAATTGCAGTGTCTAATTCAGGCTTGAAAAGGTTTGGGATGGGCTTGGAGAAAAAGAGTGAGAAATTCAACCAAATAATGAGAACTATCCAAAAGTGGAATGAGCTTCTATGGGAGGAGGCAGTTTCCCTTCATTGGAAGTCTTGAAGCAGGGAATGACTGGTTAGCCTTTGTTGGGCATGTTATTGTGCTTATTCCTACTGTAAGAGTTGAACTAGAAGGCAGCTTAAGTTTATTGTATGTTGAAAATTCTATGATTTGTATAGAATCCCGGTATGGAGATTACCTCTAGCCAAAGTAACAGGTGTACGAATCACCTTAGAATGTTCATGGCAGAGTGAAATCCCTCACCTGGTTGGAATCACTGGATCATAAGATCTTCAGTTTAGAAGTAGAAGAATATTAGGGGATCTCCTAGTTTGACTCCCTCATTTTATAGAAGAGGAAATCCAGGTGCACGGAGTTGAAGGATCACACAAAGTGATTTTTGAGGGGTCATTCAGCGTTAGATCCTGATGCTTCTAGGAATAACCTTCTCTCCATTACACTGTCCCATCTCCCAGTAGGCACAATAGGATCAGTGAGATGGAGCGTTAGCAGTCAAGTTCAACAACCTAATTTTATACTTAAGGAAACTGAATCTTAGAGGGTTTGAGTGCCTTGACGTGGGTCCTACAGCTAGTAAGTGTCCAAGGCAGGATAGTGGCACATTGGACCTAAGAAGACAGTTCCCACAAATTCCAAATTGCAGAAAGAATTAAATAACTAAAGACTTACTCATGGACAGAGAAGTGTATAAATTTGATGTTATCATCTCTATTAGAGAAACTGAGGCCCATGAGCCAAGGGCATATGACCAGACAGTGCCCTCAATTTGAAGCAAGATAACCATCCAGTTTACATGCTTTTTCATGTCCTCAGTTTTTGTTGTCCATTCATCATCTATCTACCTATCCATCCATCTGTTACCTATCTATATCCACCCAGCTACCTATCTATCCATATCTCATCTATCTATCCACTTATTGTCTATTCATCTATCATTTATCTGTGTATCTATCCACTTATTTATTCATTCATTTATATTCTTTTTTACTTATTTATCTATATATTTATTCATTTGCTCGTTAATTTTATCACTTTTATTTACTTGCTAATCTGTTATTTTGTATTTTGTTCAGTTACTTGTTACTATTTTTATATTTCAATCATTTTTATTTATTGGTTATTTACTTACTTGTATGTTTCTTTATTCATTTTGCTGCTTGGTATATTCTTGATATTTGGAAGTGACATTCAAGGCCTTCTTGATCTACTCTTCTCATTTTACAGAGGAGGAAATTGAAACCCAGACAGTTGAAGTTCCTTGACCAGTACCACATAGAAAATAGGGGCAAAATTAGGATCTGAACCCAGGTTTTCAGCTTTGAAGCCCAGTTTAAATGTTAGGAAGCAGAATTTCTCTTTTTCCTCAAGGCAATGGAGAGTCACAGAAGCCTTTTCAGTCAAAGAGCGACATGATCGGAATTGTGCTTTATAGGAATATTATGTTATCATCTGTATAGGGAATCAATTAATATATTAAGGTCAACATGTATTTATTAAACACCTACAATATGTTGAACCCTGTGCTAGGATTCAGAAGATACAAAACAAGAACAAGATAGTCCCCTCAATTAAGGAGTTCCCCTCCTCTTGGAGTGAGGATTGGGGAGAGGGGCAGGGAGACGTAGTATGTTCACAGACAAATATTTTATACATGCATGCATATACAGACACAGACACACAGACACACAAACGCACATATATACACACATAAGTACAATAAATGCAAAATAATTTGAATGAATACTAATAACTGGTATGTTTGATGGAGAGACACTTGATCTCTAACTTGGTGGAAGTTGAGGATTCTCAAATGCAAGGCAGTAGGGAGACTAAGCAAGACAGACCAACCAGAAAACTGGTGGAGTTGTCTTCTTCCGAATTCTTTTCTATGGTACTTATCTGTAAAACAGGGATGTAATAAGAGCACCTCCCTTCCAGGATTGAGCATCAAATGTGATGATAATTGGAAAGCATTTAGTACAGTGCCTGGCACAAATAAGGCACCACATGTATGTTTTAAAAATAGTCTAGGTGAGCAATGCTGAGGGTCTGAACTAGGCAGGTAGCTGTATAAATTACAAAAAGGGACCTATGAAAGAGTCCCTTCCTAGATGAAAATGATATCATCATCATTGATGACTGTCCCCCAAATCAAGCCCCTTTTTAATCTGTGGACCCAGGCAAGCAAGAAGCAGATTAGTTTGTTCTACGAGTCATCTCAAACTATCAGAAAGCTCCTGCTTTGTCCCTGAGGGACTTGAGATGCTTAGCCAATAACTCTATGAAGATATTCGATTAATCAGGCCCTTTGATTTTATCAAATGACAATAATAAAATGTAGGACAGGTAAAGATGGGATTCCCCAAATTAGAACACATTAATCTCACCAGCTTCCACATATCTTGCCCTACAAAACAGACTGCCTTTCTCTTTACACCTCACTGACTTGCATTCTCCAGACTTGGAATTCATCAGGATTCTGACTAGAGCTGGGTTGGGAGTTAACTTTATTTCCCTTACCCTTTGTTTTTCTTCTGATATTCATTGCTTCATGCCCAAAATATAGGAGGTGGTACACAGCAATGGATATAGCATTGAATGACTCAAGAAGACCTGGATTTTCTTTGGAATGAGAGCCCCAAGGCAGGTAGTTGGTGTAGTGGATATAGTATCATTAGGAAGACCTGAGTTCAGTTTTGGACTCATAAATGTTTACAAGTTGTGTGACACTGGAAAAGTCATTTAAGCCCATTTGCCTTAGTTTCCTCATCTGTAAAAATGAACTGGATAAGGAAATGGCAAACCACTTCAATATCTTTGCTAGACAATTCCAGTGGGTTCACAAAGAGACAGATACAAATGAATCAACTGATCAACAAATACGAAGTTTGCAAACCTTATAACAGTATATTAGGCAAAATTGTTTATAGTGGCCTTCTTGATTGCAGAATGCATGACTCCAGAAGGAATAACATGAGAGAAAAAAATCTATGTGAATTCTCCCCTCCTAAGAGCTGTATGGAAGCCACATGTTTGGTTTACAAGACCAGCCTATGACAGATGTGAAAATCAAGAAATTCACTTAGGGAAGACGTGGGTGTGTATAAGGGAACACACTACTAAAATATACTTCAAATATATGTCAGCATTCTGTTTCATAGCTTAGGGAAACTGAGGCATAGAGAAAGTGCCATGGTTAAGAGACACTGACTTTTGAGTAACAAAAACGCCTCTGTTGCTGATTACTTGTTCGACCTTGGGCAAGTCAACTAACCTCTCTGAGATCGTTTTCTCAATTATAAAATGTGGGAACTGGGCTAAGTGACTTCTGAGGTCCCATATATTTCTTTGATCTGTGATCCTGTGACAATTGAAGCAAATCAAGCTGAGCCGGGGAGTCACTTCTCATAATTCTTTAATCTAAGTTTTCCATTCTCAGGGTACTGAGTTTTACCAGTAGATAATAGCATTAAACATGGTAACTTGTATCAGGACCCAAAGAAGCTGATTCAATGGTGACCTTTCTCTGTGTAGATCTTGCCACCATAACTATTGGGGAAGAGAATTGGGGAAATTTCTTGAGAGAAAAGATACTGCATTGTCATTTTAGTTTCTTTGGTACTTCAAACTGAAAATAGATTTTTTTAAACTTGGCAGCCAATCAGCTTCCTTTATATGTGTGGGTTTGAGCTGGAAGCTGAACCAAGAAGGGAGAAGGCACTACTGAGGCCAAGAGGGAAAGGGAAGTCCAACTGATTTCTTTCCAGTAACAAGACACTTGGTGACCATAAGTTAGAGGGAAATGTTCAGTGGGTGGGGATTCCAGAGAGGGGAGATACTGTCAAGGGTTTGGAAGGCTTCAAGTGATGGAAGAAGAAAGGAGAAGCCAAGGGCTGGACTTCAATAGAATCAGTATAGTGCAAACTATAGTGCCAGACCTAGACTCAGGCTCAAATCCCTCTTCTCCGTTTAACTTCTCTGAGCCTCAGTTTCCTCCCCTGTTAAGTGGGAATAGTTATACTTACTTCCCCTATCCCTGCCACTCTACAGTTGGTCTGAGCCTGAAATGAAATAATTTTACAGAAAGCATTTGGCAATATGTAAAACATTATACAAATTTCAGTTGGCATTATTTTTATTATTACAAAGGGATTTTTCCCTTTCAATTTAACCCACACATATGCAACTTTGATATCAGATACGAGAATAAGCTAGTGGGGATCAGAACCTCTAAGGGGGACTTCTCCTTCATGGGGGAAAAACAGGTTCATTCCTTCTAGGCGGCAAATCACAGCTTACTTTTATGTAGTGCTCCTTTCAAATACTATTCTCATTTTAGTGATGCCAGAAAATGAGGCATAGAGAAGTTAAATTATTTGTCTGGGTTTATGCAGCCACTGAGTTACCGAAGGAGAATTTGAATCTACCTCAGAACTAATCAGGATTGAACTTTAACCTGGGTTAACCAACCAATCAATATGTATCTATTGACCTTATTAAGTACAGGGTGCTGGGCATATATATTAAAAAACACATACCAACAATACAAATAAACAAAAAAAAACAGTCCATACTCTCAAGGACTTGACATTCTATTAGAAAAGAAAGATAAACAGAAAGAAAGACAAATCTATAGATAGATGGATATATAGATAGAGGGATAGATAGAGAAATGGATGGATAGATATGGCGGATAGATAAATTGATAGGGAGATATAGATGGATGCATTAATTGATAGAAAGACTGACAGACATACAGATAGATTAGATAGATAGATTGATAGAAATAGGGAGGCAGAAAGAGACAGAAGGATAAATGGATGGATAGATAGGTAGGTAGATAGGTAGATAAAGAGATAGAGAGATAGATGATGGATAGATAGATGATAGATAGATAGAAAGATAGATAGGTAGGTAGAGAGATAGATAAAAAGATAGGTAGGTAGGTAGAGAGATAGATAGATAGATAGATAGATAGATAGATAGATAGATAGATAGATAGATAGATAGATGCATACATAAATATATTTACATGGTGTTCTTGGAATCAGGACAGTTTTAACCTTTTAAAGCTTGATAGTTTAAAAGCTTTATTTGCTTAACTGTACTAATACTTTTAAGATACTCAAATGTATCTACCTACATTCATGGCTATACACATACATATATATGTGTATATATACACATATATATGTATACATAAGTGTGTATATCTATATCTATGTAAATTATCTTTTATTTATTTTATATGTTTCATACACCTACACATATTCATATCTATATGAATCATCTATGTGTATCTATTTCTATACCTATAATTCTATAGATTTAGATTTTTATCTATATCTATATCAATATCTATATCTGTAATTCTGAGAAGATCATTTTGTGAGATTAGGCAGTCTAGTTGAGGAGATCAAGAATGACCTATAGTCACATTTAAATCCTGTTTCTCTTGGTAGTATTTATATGAAATTTTCTAACCTCATGTCTTGGGGTACATTGCCCAATAGTCGAGTGACTCGCGGTCTTTCCACCATACACATAGCCATATGATCAATGTCTCATGATCTCAGAGGACAAGTAGGCATGTGCCCAGGGTCCTGGGGGTGGGTGTGATGAGTCACTGCATTTTTCCTCAGGTTAAGACTTCTTGCAGTGGAATCAGTGGTGATTATAGGATTTATTTTTATTGTGAAGAGGAGCTTAGATCATCTAATCTTAGGATGTCAGGTTCATGGCTCTAAAGTTGAAAAGGGGCTGACAGGCCCTATAATCCAACTCCTCATTTTACTGATAAGGAAACTGAGACCCAGAGAAAGTCTTGTGAACTCAAGTTCACAAAGATAAAAAAAGTGGGAGCTCCCCAATCTGAGTTCAACTTCTCAGGCTGAAGGTTAAGATCTCTTCCCATTGTGCCATATACCTTCTGCTTTTTGAGGTTTAAGCCACCCTTTTCTCCCCAGACCTTCGTTCACATTATACCCCGTAGAAAATTCAGACTCCTCAAGGGCAGATTATTTTAAATTTGTCTCTCACCAGAATTATTTGATTCTTCCCTGGCTTTGGGAAAAAATAAAATAGCTTGGGTCCAGAAGGACTGAGAAGAGTTTCCATTTCCTTTCTCTAGTTTGCTTTTCATGGTCATTTAACTAAGGTTTTGAATTTTGAATGTATTTGTGAGGGAACTAACTTCCAATGTGTGCCCTGCAGAGATGCACAGGGGTTAGCAAGTTTCACCGTTGGCTAATATGACAGAGACAACGTTATGTGTATGATTTTAGCAAGTACTCTTTCCATATATGAGTTTAACTCAATGGTTTCTAAAGTCTCTCCTGCATCTCAAATTCTGTGATATCAAGGAAATATGGTTTCCTGGCAAGGAAAGGAAATTACTTTTAAAAATGGTACAGATTTAGCATTTAGATTTAGCATGAATAAGAAGCTAACACTCAAAAAAATATGGGGGCTATTTTTTTTTATCAAGTCTTCATAGTTATTTAACCTTTGAAAAAAGAATTTCTTTGGCAAGGTCACATGGAAAGGTAGAGCTGGGAAGATCCGGGATCCTTGACTGCCTCTGAAATTGATGAACTTTGTGACCTGAGTATTAGTTAACATATCTGTAAAATGGAAATAATGACACCAGTAGTACCTATCTCACAGGTTCTTGTGAGACTCACATGAGGCTCTGTATGAAAACACTATATGAATATCAAATCCCTTCCCTTTCCTTCCTTCCCTTCATAACTAGGAGGATGGTGGTGCCCACCCTTAACAAAAATGAGCAAGTTCAGAATTAGGTGTAAACACAATGCATTTGGTTTTAGACACTTTGAGCTTTATGTGACTCTGGGATATCCAGACTGTAATGTCTAGTAGTCAGTTGAATCTGATGGTGGTGGAGAGTGGAGAAGATGGGCTATCAAGCCCAGTGAATCAGCAAAAGGTAACTGTCCTCTCCAGGAATCATACCAGGATCAAGGGCTGTAAACAGGGATTTATCAGCATTTTAAATGTAGCCAAGACCAATGTTCAAAAGAGAAGTAGAGGGATAGGATGTCATGTTCCTAAGGTAGAGGGTGGGAAAGTTGTCTTCTAAAAAGTAAACATACAGGAAAGGGAAAGGAAATCAGTTTTATCCAATCACAGTTAGTAGGGGATGAACTGGGAGTTTAGATGTTATGTGTTAGACTTGTGATCAAGAGACCATAGCTCAATTCTGGGCTCCAACTTTTCCTCAGTAGGAGACCTTGGACAGGTCAAGGTCAGTCTTCTCACCTGTAAGATGGGGATAAAGACAATCATACTGATAGGGGTGTTAGGAATAAAGGGCTAGACAAGTTAATTAAAATACTGAAGAAATGGACATTATTAGCACTAGTATTATCTTCTAAGTAGAAAAGGATGTAGTCTTCTGAGTGGGAAAGTAAAGGGTCCATTTTTCTTCACCCAATCCTCATTTACTGTCCTAATTCCTCATTGTACTTCTCTGATTGGGATGGAAATGTCAGTGAGACAGTCAGGGGGACCGACTTTGGTTTAAAAGTCTTTCCTCTTGATACCTGCTATCTGTAACTATGGGGGAATGATTTAATCTCCCTAAGGCTCAGCTTCCTCATTTCTAAAATGGGTCAGATGCACAAGATCTACTACAAGTTTAACATTCATTCCTCAAAGTAAAATTTGGGAAAGAAAAGGGTCCTGGACTTGATGTCAGGAAGACCTGGATTCAAGTCTTGTCTCTGACACTTACTGTCTGTGTTACCTTGAGGCAGTCACTTAAGTTGTATGGGCCTCAGTTCCCTCATCTACAAAATGAGAAATTGGACTTATTGGCTGCATAGATTATTTAGGCACCTCTGAGCCTGAGATCCTGGGCACATCCTGAAGCCTCATGGTGCTTCAGTTTCCTTATCTGTTACCTCAGGCAAATCATCTTTCCTCCTTGTTAAAAAAAAGTTAGGGTTGGAAACAGAAGGAGGCCTGTGCAGATGGATCATACAGTGTTTGGAGGGCAGGAAAGTGTAAGTAGACTTGAAAGGTAGGGAAAGTGCCAGGTTGTGAAAGGTTTTAAATGCAAAAAAGAGGCTTTTATAATTTATCCTGGATCTAAGAGGGAGGTGCTGGAGCTCACTAACTTATAACAAAAATCATGGGAGCCAAGATGGCGGAGTAGAAAGACTCACGTATGCTAGCTCCGAGCCCACAGTCCATATATTTCCTGCAAGAAGAACTCCCCATAAATTCTGGATCAGTGCAAGGCACACAGAAACACAGTGGAAAAGATTTCCATTCCAGAGAGCCCTGGAGAGCTGTCCCCAGGGTTCATCACACCTCGGAAAGTGGAGCCCACCCCTGAGCTGCCGTGGCTGCAGCCGAGAGGAGCCGATCCAAGCAGGCTTCAGGGATGGAACCTCCCGTGGCCGGGAAGGTCCATCTGCCCACAGACACTACAGGTCAGTGAGAGAGACTTCTGGGCTGGCCGAGAGGGGAGCGTGGGTGTCTCTGTGACTTGGGCCCCCTCGGGAGGAAGCGGCAGAGGGAGTGGCAGAGGCGGCAGCAGCAGCGGCCCCCGGGACTCCCCGAGCAGTAGGCAGAAGTTCAGGGCCATTACTGAAGGTCTCTGCACAAATCCCCTGAGGGAACTGAGCCTGGGAGGCGGCCCTGCCCCCACCCCAGCACCAGAACTTAAGCTCACATTGAACAGCAGCCTCGCCTGCCACGGAAAGCCCATTTGAATCTCAGACCTCAAGCACTAGCTGGTTGGATCTAGGCCGGGGTGGACAGGAATCTCAGAAGTCAAGTAACTGGCTGGGAAAATGCCCAGAAAAAGGAAGCAAAATAAGACCATAGAGAGCTACTTTGATGGGGTGCAGGTGTTCCTGCCTTTCAATTCTGATGACGAGGAACTATTCTTACCATCAGGGAAAGACGTGGAGGTGGGGGCCTCTGTATCCCAGACATCCCAGGTGGATGTCTGGTGGGCTCAGGCCATGGAAGAGCTCAAAAAGGATATTGAAAATAAAGTTAGACAGGTGGAGGAAAAACTGGGAAGAGAAATGAGAGAGATGCAAGAAAAGCATGAAAAATGGGACAATACCTTGGCAAAAGAGACCAAAAAAAATGCTGAAGAAAATAACACCTTGAAAAATAGGCTCACTCAATTGGCAAAAGAGGTTCAAAAAGCCAATGAGGAGAAGAATGCTTTCAAAAGCAGAATTAGCCAAATGGAAAAAGAGGTTCAAAACTCACTGAAGATAATAGTTCTCTCAAAATTAGAATGGAACAGATGGAGATTAATGACTTTCTGAGAAACCAAGAAATCACAAAACAAAACCAAAAGAATGAAAAAATGGAAGAGAATTGAAATATCTCATTGGAAAAACAACTGACCTGGAAAATAGATCCAGGAAAGACAATTTAAAAATCATGGGACTACCTGAAAGTCATGATCAAAAAAAGAGACTAGACATCATCTTTCATGAAATTATCCAGGAAAACTGCCCTGATATTCGACAATCAGAGGGCAAAATAAGTATTGAAAGAATCCATCGGTCACCACCTGAAAGAGATCCAAAAAGAGAAACTCCTAGGAACATTGTGGCCAAATTCCAGAATTCCCAGGTCAAGGAGAAAATATTGCAAGCAGCTAAAAAGAAACAGTTCCAGTATTGTGGAAATACAATCAGGATAACTCAAGATCTAGCAGCTTCTACATTAAGGGATCAAAGGGCGTGGAATAAAATAATACAGAAATCAAAGGAACTAGGACTCAAACCAAAAATCACCTACCTAGCAAAACTGAGTATAATACTTCAGGGGAAAATATGATCTTTCAATGAAACAGAGGACTTTCAAGCATTCTTGATGAAAAGACCTGAGCTGAAAAGAAAATTTGACTTTCAAACATTAGAATGAGAAGAAGCATGAAAAAGTAAACAGCAAAGAGAAGTCATAAGGGACTTACCAAAATTGAACTGTTTACATTCCTACATGGAAAGACAATATATGTAACTCTTAAAACTTTTCAGTATCTGGGTAGTTGGTGGGACCACACACACACACACACACACACACACACACATGTCCATGCATGCATGCACACACATACACACATGCATGCACACACAGAGACAGAGAGCACAGAGTGAATTGAATAGGATGGGACCATATCTTAAAAGAAATTAAGGTAAATGGTGAGAGAGAAATGCAGTGGGAGGAAAGAGGGTGAAATGGAGTGGGGTAAATTATATCTCATTCAAGAGGCAAGCAGGAGACTTTTTAGTGGAGGGAAAAAGAGGAGAGCTGAGAAAAAAAGAAGTTTACCCTCATCACATTCGACTAAAGGAAGGAATAAAACCTATCTTACAATACAGGAAAGTGGGGGAGAAGGAGATAAGCAAGGGGGGGATGATGGAAGGGAGGGCAATGGGAGGAGGGAGCAATTTGAAGTGAACACTCTTGGGGAGGGATAGGATTAAAAGACAGAATAGAAACAATGGGGGGCAGGATAGGATGGAGGGAAATACAGTTAGTCTTACATAACACAACTGTTATCGAAGTCATTTGCAATACTACACAGATAAGGCCTATATTGAATTGCCTGCCTTCCCAAAGGGAATGGGTGGGGAGTGAGGGATGGGGAGAAATTGGAACTCAAAGTTTTAGGAACAACTGTTTAGTATTGTTCTTGCTACTAGGAAATAAGAAATACAGTCAATGGGGAATAGAAAGTCATCTGGCCCTACAGGACAAAAGAGAAGATGGGGAGAAGAGAAGGGAGGGATGATAGAAGAGAGGGTAGATTGGTGATAGGGAAAATTAGATTGCTCGGTGTATTGGGGTGGGGGGAGGGGATGAAAGGGGAGAAAATTTGGAACCCAAAATTTTGTGAAAATGAATGTAAAAACTTAAATGAATAAATTTTTATTAAAAAAAAAGTTAGGGTTGAATTAGCTAACCTCTGAGTTTCCAGTTATTTCATTGCTGGAATTTTATCATCATGACAGTCAAAACACTGGGCTGAAATCCTGATCTGGCTAAGAAGTCCTTAAAAATGTCCCATAAACTTTCTGGATCTCAGTTTCCTTATCTGTTAAATGTGGGGCATGGACTAGATAATGAGCATACTATAGAAGTGTTTCAGGGGATAAGTATTCAGATACCACCTTTGAGATCACCTAAGTCATTCACTTCTTCTGGCTTTAGTTTCCTTGTCTACACAAAGGGAGTAGAGTTGAACCAAATGGTTTCTGAGGTCCTGTCTAGGTCTGTCTATGAACACTAGGATGCTTTTTAGCTCTACATTCATGTCTTTGCCATATAGGACATGTAAGGTGCCATTTGAGAGATAAGAAACAATTAGGAACTTGAAAGCTCGGGAAGGATATTTTTAAGCACTTTGGCCTAAGAGGCAGCAAAGCTGGGTTCTAATTCTGGTGTTGCCATCAACCAGTTGCTTGACCTTAGACTAGTCATTTCCCTTGACTTTATAATTAGGACGCTGAGATATCCACCCATTATAGTAAATGATTGTTTGTCCTTTAAACAGCTGACCTAGTATATGTTGTGCTGGGAAGTCATTAAATTGCTGCAGAGGAAAGATGCTGACCAAGTGAACTGGAAGAGGGAAGGTGGAGGTCAAGAGGGACAAGGTCTTGGGAAAGGAAGTCACTACCAGGAAGCATTATGATATATAGAAAGAGCACTGGGTAAGAGTGAAAAGAACTGCCTTCTAGTTGGGGTTATACTGTTAATTAACTAGGTGACCATGGATAGGTCACTATACAGCTCTGAATATTAATTTCTGTAATTAACAACAGCTTTCATATAGCACTTACTACATGCAAGGTACTATGATAAACCCTTTACAATTATATTATCTCCACATAGTAACTCTGGGAAATATTTGTATTATTACATTCATTTTACAGATAAGGAAAATGAGCCTCAAAGAAATTCATTGACTTGCCCTAGGTCACCCAGTTAGTGATTATCTGAGGAAGAACTTGAACTCAGGTCTTTCTGAAACCAGGTCCAGCATTCTATTCATTAGACCTCCTATAAAAGAGAAAGAGTGGGTGGGTCAGGATGGCAAGACCTGAGATTCTAGGTAACTTCTAATTCATCAGATCTATGGCCCTACTTGAGAGGATAAAATCATAAATTTTTGAGGAGCTGTTCCAAGTGCTGATACCCACAGGTACCTCCCATTCTGTGGGAGAGGCAACATGTAGTTATATAAAAATATATGCAAAATACAGCTAAACTTGAAGTTAGGAGCCTTTTGTCAGAAATTCAATTCAGATACTTAAATAACTGTGTGATCCTGGGTGAATTATTTTTCAGAACCTCAGGATTCTCTGTAAAATGGGAATAA
Source organism: Bettongia penicillata ogilbyi (assembly GCA_023548195.1). Taxonomy (NCBI): domain Eukaryota; kingdom Metazoa; phylum Chordata; class Mammalia; order Diprotodontia; family Potoroidae; genus Bettongia; species Bettongia penicillata. The sequence continues at coordinate 14,557,697 of JAJHZJ010000257.1, forward strand.
TATTACTAATATTATCTGCCTGATATGGTTGTTGGAGGGAAAGTACATTTTATGTCTGGTCGGAATGTTAGCTATTATTAATATGAGATGAGGCCTGGGCTGTATCAGCTAGTCGTAGTGTGGGATCAAAGAGGGAAGGGGAAGTTTGAGGATTTGCTCTTGCTTTTTTCTTTCCCAATTCCCACCCAAAATAATCAGTAGATTCCTCCTCCCTCCCAAAGAAGTGAGGGGTTAATGGGGGTAGGAGTTGGTAAGCAATGATTCCTTCTGGTTTAGGCCAGAAAGGGAAATCCCAAGTGCCATCTAGGAGATATGGGGAGTTCCTAAGAGTATCAGGAGTTGAGGGTTTTATGCACAAAGGGGATGTTCATTCTAGAGGAGAAAAAGAGGATAAGGAGGTCAAGCCTAATTATTTTCTTCAAGTATTTGCTTGGTTGTCCATGGAAAAAGGGACTTGAACTCCTAGGACCCAAAAGGCAGAACTGGGGATCAGTGGTGCATGTTATAAAGGGATATGCTTGTCTAGATGTATCTAAGGATTTACCAATTAGAATAGTCCCACAGTGGAGCAGGCTGCTGCGGGGAGTAGCTAAATTCCCCCAAGTTCAGCATCACCGAGCAGAGTTGTAGAGAGGATTCTTGTCCCAGTGGTCTCCAAGGCCCTTACTAAGAATGGGAGTCTATGGCCAATCAAGGAATCAATATTTATTGAATACCTAGTATGTACCTGGTGTGGTTTTAGGTTGGGTATACAAATAAATAGAAATATTTGAATAATCTCTACTTTCAAGGAGTAATACATTAATGAAATCTTCCTGTATCCTTATTCTAATATATAGGCTAATAAATTCTCAAAGGGAACACATAGCTCAGGCCTGGTCATCCCTTTGGTGCCATTATTGGTTAAACTTAGGAGATAGCTTGGATTCATTGTCTTCCAGCTTGTTGGAAGGAGGGGGAGTCCTAGACAATTTCTTCTAAGGTCATTAAGACAAAATGTCCTAGAAGAGAAAGAACCCTTTGTAGGTTATCCTTTCCATCTTGCCTTTGGCATAACAGAAAACCCATCTAAACCAGAGTCTCTTCCAATATTTCCTTAGAGAACTTGGTGCCTATGAAAACAGTTACATTGTGTTTGGCTCCAAGGTAAAGGTGAGGAAGGATAGCTCTCACTCCTAACCATCATAGAACTCCTAGCCTACTTACAGTAAGAAAGCATCTTGCACATGAAAACTTCACAAAGAATAAATGTGAAGCTGATTTTCACCAGTATTCTATTGCTGGGGCAGCCAGCCAGTGTCCCAGAAGCTCATCAGAAGGGATGTGTCACAGACTAGGGGCGTTCAAGAAGACATAAGGGAAATCTGAGACCTTCTCATCTAGCAATCAGGAAACAAACATTTTTTAGTGCTTTCCATGAGCTGAATACTGTAGATACAAAAGAAAGCCAAAACATGGCCTCTGCCATGAAGGAACTCACATTCTAATAGCAGAGTTAAAATAGAAATTACAAGGGAAAAATACAGATGTTTATAGAGTGGATGAAAGGTAATTTGAGAGAGGGAAAGTCTAGCAGAGGCAGGACCAGAAAAGGTTTCCTGAATGTTGATGGAGTCAGGGAAGGTAAGAGGAAGTTAAGAAAAAACTTTCTAGACATAGAAAACAGCCAACACTAAGGCTCAGAGGTGGGAGATGACATGTTGAGTCTGTGGAACTGCAAGAAAGCTAGGGTTAGTAGATTACTGGATGGTAGAGCATGGTGAGGGGAGGAAAGTGTAAGGAGACTGGGAAGGCAGAAAGAGGTCTAGTTCTGAACCCTCACCCCCTCCATCATTTGACAGATGATGGAACTGTAGGCTTAGGGGGTGAAGAAGATTTCCATGGTCCCACAGCTAGTATGTGCCAGGGGAAGGACTCAAATCAAGATCTTCCTGACTTCAGCTTTAACATTCTGTTCACTGAATCACACTTGGCAAATTGGCTGTCATTTTAAGGAAACACCAAAAATCTGTGTGGGAATATTAGGGAATGGGGTTCTCCTCCATTTCTCACCGATAAATAAAAATCTGCTCTTTTATAACCATAGAAGAATATCATTTTAGATGCAGTGGCCCCTTTCTTCCTTCTAGGGCATACTCAGTTGGTATTGCCAAAAAGCCTATGGAAACTTGGACTGTGTTTGCTTTTGGGCATATGTGATAAAAGGTCCTGGGGAGAGAGGGCAGTAGGATGGGCACAAAGGCCATTTATTCTAACCTACATATGAACTAAAGTCCTCAGGAACAAGGCCAACAAGTGATTATCCAGTCTTTGCTCAGAGGTCTCCAGTAAGGGGGAACCTCTTCCCCCCACCTCCCAAGGAAGCCCCTCTTATTTTAGACATCTCTAATTATTAGGGAGTTTTCTGTCTCTGTTTTCTGATTTCAAACCCAGATTTGTACTTTAACAACTAACTGCCTTTCCCCCACCCACCTATCTTCTGGGGGGGCCAAACAGAAAAAGTCTAATTCTTCCACGTGATCACCCTTCAAATACTTGAACCTGGTTATCACACTTCCTCCCACACCAAACCTTTTCTCCAGGCTGAAAATTCTGCATTTTTCAGCTGATCCTTGCGTGGCATGAATTCAAGGTTTCACTATGATGCTTGAGTCACAATGCTAGTAGAGTGGGGTAGGGTGAGACTGGGACTTTGGTCCCCTCACCTTGGTTTTCCAGGACTTTTAACTAGGGGCTTTCCTATTGTACCAACAGCTATATCAAAACCAGAGGTGGATGCCCAGCTCCTGACCAGTGAGGAGGGGAAAGTACTGGCCTTGAGCTGCCGCGTGACAGGAAAACCAGCCCCTGACATCACCTGGGACCTGCCAGAGGGCTTGGTGGTGACGCCAGAACTATCATATATTTGGTACCCTAACCAGACTGTGACTGTCGTCAGCAACATCACCTACGTCCCTACCCAGCTCTCACAGGAATCACCAATAATATGTATAATTCAGCACCCAGTCCTCAACACCGAGATTGAACTGAAGTATCCATTCCATGAACCTACTGGTAGGTGGGGGTTACTGGTGGAGGGGGAGGAGGACATAGAAATACCTCCAGTGGAAGAGGGGCAAAGGGAGAGGTTGTTTGTTATACAGGGAAGAAAAAATGGATTTTGAATTAGAAAGAGTATCAGAAATTGACTATTTTACCCTCATTTTAGAGATGAGGTAACTGAGGGAAAAAAAGGAGGGAATTGAGCAAGGTCCTAAAGGTAATAAGTAACTATGTCAGGATTTGAATACAAGTCTTTGGATACCATCCTGGTGATAATATCTTTCCACCACATGATATTGACATCCCAGACCATACGATGATCCTCATAAACCCTCAACAAATACTCATTACATACCTTCCTTGTCCCAAATACTAAGGTAGGTTCTGGAAAGATAATGACAAAAATAAAATCATTTCCTACCTTCAAAGAGCTTATATTTTATCACAGGAAAAAAGTATTAAGGATCTATTATTGATCAGTCCCCATGCTAGGCACTGGGCATACAATGATATAAATGAATCACTCTCTACCTTCCAGGAGCCAACATGTACTTGCAAAGAAGGATTTTTGAAAACAAATAGTAATTCATTATCTCCATTTCCATAAAACATTCCCTATTAGTGGTAGGAATCTCCTACTAAGAGCCCTTGTGTAGCTTAAACTGTGTTGAAAACCTCTTTCTGCTTCACTCCTTGAACTCTGTTGTCACTACTGGTATGACCTGGGGATTTAAAGAGACAGCAAGTTCAGTGTAAAGCATAAGGTGGTGCCAACTCTAACAACCTCACCCAAGGTAAAACTATTCTTGGTTTTCATTAAAGGAGTGGAGACCTCCATGGTTAAAGATGGGAGTGTGTATGCAGTCATAGTTTCGCTGCACTCTGATCTGGCTAGACCACATCAGAAGTACTATGATTGATCCCTTCTGAGTGCCAGGTTTATGGGCATTAATAAGTGGAAGTATTCCTTTCTAACTTTACTGATGAGGAAAATGAGGCCCAGGTGGAGAATTTGAATTCGTATCCTTTGGCTCTTTCTATTGTTTCACACTCACTTCCTTAGATCTTGGGACCATGCTTTATGAATATTGATGAGGGGCCATGAAAAAGGAGAGCATGAAACATTTTCTCAAATTCTTTAAGAGCTCTCAGGTTGAGAGAAGGGAAGATTAGATTGTGTTTCACCTGGTCCCAGAGGGGTCAGGAATAATGAATTGAAAAGACAGGAATGAATGCTGGATGGAAAGTGGAAAACCCAAAAATTGGAGCTAACCAGGACTGGAATAGGCTGTACCAAGATATTGCATCAAGGTCTTCATTGCAAATGCTGTATTACCAAGAGTACGGTACTTGTAGAAAGAATTTTTTTTTCAGTATGAGTTATACCACAGTAACTCAGTGGGTAATGAGGTCCCTTCCAACTCTGAATTTTTTTGCTTTTTTTGAACACTCTGACCTTCCAGTTAGCCTCAATGTCAACCCAACTGCATGTCATGACTTCTCTTTATTTAACCATAACTTCTCTTTATTTAACCTAATCATTCTATTTTCATCATGACCTGAAACAAACACTTAATTTGACTTAGTTTTATTAACCCTATGATATCTAGAGGGCTCTCCCAGGCTCTGTTCACCAACAGAGAGAAACATGTTTTTATTGGAAAAGAATTAAGGTAGGATCCCTCAGCAAAATTTCTTTGAAACAATTTTATAATTGGCTGGCCCCTTCCATTTTATAAGGTAGTAATAGGTACAGAGTTCTCTCATCATAATTCTCTAGGAATAATTGTCATCATTTTGCAGATAAGGATACTGAGCCCCAGAGAGGTGAAGTGCACATGACTACACTAGGTTACATGGTAGGTAGAACAGGATTCAGAGAGCATAGAAAGAGAACAAGAAGAGGCTTCAGAAGCCATTGAGTCTAGCTTCCTAATTTTTCAGGTGGGGAAACTGAGGCTTAGGAAGGTACATAGGATCACAGCTACAGAGCTGAAAGGTACCTCAGAGGTCCTTTAGTTTAGCCCTGTCATTTCACAGATGAAGAATTGAAGTCCAGGGAAGTTATGACTTGCTCAAATTGACAAAGGTAGTAAGAGACAGCTGGGATTAAAATCCCAGGTCTTTTCACTCCACTTCACAGTACTTCTTACCTCTTTTCTCCCAAAAGCCATAGCACACAGTCTAGTGAAATGGAAAAGACCTGGATTTGAAGTCAGAAACCTAGATTTTTAATCATGACTTTGCTGCCTACTAATTTTGTGACTGAACAAGGTCACTTTAGGTCCCTCGGCCCCTTCTTATTGTATAGACAAGGGAAGGGTGCAGGACACAGGGAGTAGGTTATTTCTTCTAGCTTTTTGTCTTGCTATCTTCTCTCACCTTTTCTGTTAACTATATTAAATATTCTAAATATTTTTATTTCTATTAATTATATTGACACCAAGTAGAATCTAATTCCTACACTGTGGTGTAGTGGAATATTTAGTGAATTTGGATTTAGAGCACCTGAGTTCAAATCTCACATCTTCAATTTGTGTGATTTTGGACAAGATACTTAACAGCTTTCTGGGTTTCAGTTTAACCATCTGTTAAAGAAGCAAGAGAGATTAGTTGGCTAGATCTGTGGACCCTTACAGATCTAGATCTCTGGACCCTTACAGATCTAGATCTGAGATCCTCTACATCTACCTGAGAACAGTTTCCTCATCTGTAAAACAAAGAGATTGTATTAGATAATCTATGATCCCATATCTCTTTCTCTAGGCATCAATTTTCTCTCCTGTAAAATGGGGGGGAGTGTCAGCCCAGGTGATTTCTTGTGTCCCTTTGAGTTTTAGAGGTAACATTTCCCTCTATGATCCTGTGCCACGTAGTCAGTGGGCATTATTAAACTCCTACTACTTGCCAGAAACTATAGTAAGTGCCCTAACCCAAGTAGCCTTACCTCTTGATGATTTTGTCTTGCAGTTGATCGTAAGAACCCCCTTATCTGCTTCCTTTGCGTGAGCATCGCTGCCTCTTTTCTGGGACTTTCTTATTGCTGTTTACGGAAACAAAAAATGAGCACCTCCCAAGTAGGCGAAGCTCCAGTTTTGGTAAATATGAAAATTTCCCACCCGAAGTGCTGCTTTGTGCACATCATAGCCAGTATATCTGTTTAGGGGGTGGGTGGATGGGTAATATAAAATGTCATGGAAAGGGCTGGAAACTTCAAGGAGGGAAAGTAGTTCTTGGAGTTGTGAAGACTTGGATTCTGATCCTACCTCAGACACCAAATAGCCACATGACCCTGGGCAAGTTACTCTAATCTGTAAAATAGGCATAGTAACAATGCCTCTTTCCCCTTTTGTTTTCTCATATTTTCAACATATTGATTGATCATATGTTGATATGATCAATATGCAATTGATCAAAGAAAATTTCATATTTTAAAGCAAACACAATCTTATGTTAAAGTAAAGTGAAGTAACATGTCAAGTCCTTTGTGCAGTTACTATTCTGTGCGAATTTCAGCTATTATGATAAGCCATGATACCTGGCCTCACTAGAGAATAACACTATACAAATAAGTAGCTGCTATTGTATAGTAAGTATACTAGAGAGTTTCAAAGCTAATTCACTTACTAAGATCCATGGAGGGAACTCAGATACAAGGAACAATTGACGGAGTTGCAAATAAGACATTTGTCTAATGTATATGTATACTAATGTATACTTTATATACATTATCTCATGTCATCCACATAGGTACAGAATTGGAAGTGGAGGCACACAGAACTTAAATGACTTGTACAGGTGGACATCAAGTAAATATGTGAGACAGGATTTGCACCCAGGATTTTAAAATCTCAATTTAGTGATCCATTTATTAACCCATGCTCATTCCCTAGTCTATCTCTCATGTCATTTTCTGCTGCAGATATAATCCTGAGACTTTTAGATTAGAGAAGTCCTGTCTGGGGGAGGTGGTGCGGTAGAGCAGAAAAAGCATCTCCCTTTGGAGTCAGAGGACCTGATCAGCATCCCCACTCTGATGCTTACTGGTTGTGTAACTCTGGGCAGGTTGCTTCTTCTTTCCAGGTTTCACTTTCCTCACCTGTAAAGTGTCAAGGCTGGGCCATATGGTCTCTTAGCGCCTTTCCAACTCAACATCTATGGGTTTATCATATCTTTGATATATCATATCATATCATCTCACATCATATCATCTCATATCATCTCATATATCATATCACATTATATCATATTACATCACATTATATTGGGTTACATCGCATTACATCATATTACATCATATATTATATTCATCATATCATATCAATGAGTTTATTATATAAAGAATCAAAGAAGTCAAGAGATATGAAGTGGATGCCTAAGTCACAGAGAGAGGAAAGAGTGGAGCTGGTATTTGAACCTAGACCTGATTTCAGTTTCCCAAATTCTCTGATAATAAGATTATCATCCAGTATTGAAGGGGTTGAGTTCTGCTTAGAGATCACTTCCAACTTCCTCATTTTACAAAAAGGAAGTTCAATGTTTTGTTCAGGGTCCTTCACGAATAGTCCTCTCTGGATGGCTTAGCTCAGCTCTGGTGTCTTTCTGTTAGCAACATAGGAGAGAAGTTTTGTTTTCGCAACTGTCCACTGCTGACTTCCAATGAATGCATTGCTACTCTGAACCTATCAGAGCTAGGAAAGACTTATTTATGGAATTAAATTCATTTTCACGAATTTTGGTTAAAACAAAACCGAAAAACAACAGCAAACAGAAAGTGCTAAGAAAATTTACCAATGTCATCTCCAAACAGGTTATCGGTTGGCTGACTCCAAAGGTCTGCTGTGGGAGGTTCTCACGCAAAGTTTCTGCCAATATCACCGAGCAGCAAAGGACTGGGGATGTGTGACTTGCTTTTGTACTTATACTGGAAGTACTTTCAAACCTGTGCTCGGCTGTGTTGTTTAAACTGTCCAGGAAACTTCAGACACCCTGTCCAAGGGTGTGCAACCAACTGGCTCCTTCAGCACGACTGAAGCTTTCTGTGATTCAGGAATCTCTTGTTCTTGTACCTTGCATTGCTCAACTGCAACACTACAGTGGATCTGTTATTCCATGAGTTTGGCAGTTCCTGCCAGTGATCTGAAGTGAGACAGACTGTGACCACCCATATCTGTCTCTTGGATGCCATGTTTCTCCATGATCTCCCAAAAATTCACCACAAGGAGTCCTTCTAACACTTGATTTCTTTCCCAACATCTCAAGGTTCCAGCGAAACATTCTGCCTGTCTCTGTCATATCTTGATATAATCCTATGAATCTCCCACCTTTTCTTCCTGGTATATGCTTCCAGGATGATATCTTCATCTCTCATTCTTCTTCAGAGAGACTTGGTGATTATATTTTATAGCTGCTCATATCTACCTCTCATTTCATCATTGTTCTTTATGTGATACTGTTCATTAGCGTTTTAGAGGATATGGTATTACCATATAACAAAACTGATAATATGCTTAAAAACCATGATCCTTTTCTTTCATCAAAAGCTCTATAGAATGAAACCAATTTTTTTTGCTAGTACAAGAATGTGAAGAATGTACCTATATGTGCTGCATGTTTGAAAGAGCCAAAATCTTTAGGCATACTCCATGATTTGCACTTTGTTGATATTGCTTAGTTGTTTAAATCATGTCCAACTCTCTAGGACCCCATTTTGGGGATTTCTTGGCAAATGGTTTGCCATTCCTTCTCTAGTTCATTTTCAAGATGAGGAAACTGATGCAAACAGGGTTTTGCCCAGGGTCACACAGCTAGTAAGTATATGAGGTCAAATTTGAACTCATGAATATTCCTGATTCCAAGCCCCATGTTTATACACTGTATTACTTAGCTTCCTCATATAATAAATTTTCTGAGTAGAACCAAAATCAGCTGAGATTCCTCTGATTGCTACTAGTACACTTAATTTTAAGTGAAAACTAGTGGATTATGCCCATTGCTTTTCTCCATAACCAAACCATCTCTTTTTTTGTGCTTATACAATGTCTTCAACACTATCCTACAAATATAAATACTTCAGTAATTTGGGTCATTCAGTAATTCTGAAGTAAGTTTAGGCAAGTCTTTTACCAATGAGAATTCTGAGCCCCTTATTGCAGTCTTTGTAAATTTCTGTGTCCAGGGTAGATAAAAATCAATGTAATTTATAAAAAAAATGACAATTTTACCTAATTCATCTATTCATCAAATGTCATCCCAATTAAATTACTAAAATTATTCATTGAGTTAGAAAAAAAAATTAATGACAAAGTTGATTTGGAAGGTCAAAAGGTCAGGAACTTCAAAGAAACCAGGGGAAAAAATGTAAAAGAATTGGATTCAGTAGCATCAAACTTCAAATTATATTATAAAGGAAAGTATTGTTGAAATATAAAAAAGGATAAATTCAATTATTTTGAATTAAATTTTTCTTGCATAAATATAACCTATGTAGCCAAGAATAGGAGCAATGCAGAATATTGGTGGGGGGCGGATTTCATAGACAATCTCTCAGGCAGGATTTTATTAGGTCTCCATATTGCTGTCATATAGGAAATAATGAGCTGATTGATTTAGAAAAACCTGGATCTATGAAGAAAGATGCTATCTACCTCAAGAAAAACAGATGACAAGTGGGAATAGGTGTTACACGATCACACACACACACACACACATATATACGTATGTGTATATATATATATATTTGAGTATATATGTGTATGGTGTATATGTTTATAGATATCTATGTATATCTGTGTGTGTTTGTGGTGTGTATCCATGCGTAATTGCGGCCTTCTTCAGAGTGAGGAGGAGAAAATAAAGTAAAAACTGCACAAAAGAGAATAAAAAATCCTATAAAGAAGCAAAGAAAAACTGAACAACTTTGAAAAAATGTATAGTATTTATTATGTCTGTTTTCTTGAAATGGAAATTTATTGTTTTGTATTGATTCCTATCTTATGGTATTTTTTGTACATGGCATTTTTTCTTTTCTAATTTTATATTTAAGTTTAAAATAAAAAAAATCTGCAAGAAAAAATATTTCTGTATCTGCCCATCATCCTGTAGTCCACTCTGGAGATCAACCTCTCTGACTCTGGCTAGACCGACTCTCAAAGTGAAGACACTCATTTTCTTTGACTGGCCCTGGACTTGCATACCTACAGATATGTTCAGATCATTCACGATGTTAGTTGTGCTAACCATCTTTGGGGTAATAGAAGCTATGCCTTGGTTGCAGTGAATTATCAAAGAAGAACTTTGCTGAAGGGGTTAGCATTATTGTCATGTATTTGTCAAATGGTATTATTATTTAATATGTCTTATTGCTGTCTTCAAAGAAAACACTAACACTTATGTTTCCTTCCAACTCTGTCCCTCCCTCTTGCCCCACACAAGAGATGACTTTTTATAACAAACATAAAAATGAAAGAAGTACAGTAAAAATGAGTAACACATTGACACAGTCTGTCTTTATGTGAACTGGAGAACTGGAATTATTATTATGACAGCTCAGAGGTTTCAGGGTGACCTTGTAAAGGCGGAGGCTGAAATGGCGTTGCAGTGGAAAGCAAGGGAGATTCCCCAAGGTCATATTGGTTTGCCTTTAACATGCTGGTTTAGATGTGAGCAAATCAATCAGAATTAATACGAAACTAGAGGGGAATGAGATTTCAAGCTGGAAAGAATATTAAAGAGTGAATAAACCATTTCCCTCCACTTTTACAGGTGAGGAAATCAAGGCCCAGGGGAGTTAAACCTTAATTTCTACTAAGGTTATTTATACCAGAAGAGAGAGAAGTAAACTATGTGCAAGACTACTGCTAGGATTCCTGTCCCCAACTGCCACGTCAGGACTATGTGTACATGCATGTTTGCATGCAGGCACATATAGTATGTATGCATGTATATACACATGTGTAAGTATGCATATGTAGTACAGTTCCTGGCACATAGTTGGCCCTGAAAAAATGTTTACAATGGATTGATATGATATGTGATAGTTACCCACAATGCACTTGAAGCCTTTCGATGACAGAGACCGTTAAAGTTAATCCATTTGACTTTTGGACAGCTCTAATTTTTCAGGAGGTTTTTGTGGTGGTTGTATTTAGCTGAAATTGTCACGCTATAATTTCAACTCACTTACATTAGATACATTACTTTTGGGCAAAGAGACACAAATCTAAGCATTTTTCCATATGATAACCCTTTAAAGGACAAGTGTCCAGAACAAAGATTTATGAAAACTAAACTGAATCATGTCTATATTGTGCTTTGTAACCTCAAAGCCCTATATATAGAAATGTTATGGTTATTGTCATCATCCTTCTTTGACACAAACTGGCTATGTGACCTTGAACAGGTCCATTAACCATCTCAGGCCTCAGTTTTCTTGTCTGTCTGGTGGAGTATACCTGGGTGAACTTGAAAGTTCCTTCAACTGCAGTTTCTTTTAAGGTCATTACGGAGTATTGGGAGTCTTTGAAGGTATATTTGACATGACTCAGGAACGGGTGGTCACTAGATGGCAGCAAACACATTGAAGAGGGCTGCTGGAGTCAACTTGTTTGGATTTTTGTCTTTTTGTAACATAAGAGGCAAGACTGGAAAAGCTGGGGTGAGAAAATTCAGTGGGGCTATGTTAGTGGCTTTCAAATATCTGAAGGTTTAAAGGTTTATCATTTCTAAAGAAATTTCTTTCACTTTTCTCCACTCTGTACCTAAGACTTGTTATGATATCTTGTTATCAAGTAATTAAGAACTGTTTTGAATGAATACATTTGAGGGTTGTTTCTTTTTTTTTTTTTCTTAACTTCTAGCATTCTGAAAGACTGAACCAATCTTAATTGACAAGAGTTATGGGCATATATATTTTATCTTATAATAAAGAGAACCTCTTTATGAGTCAGAGATGTCTAACTACGGAAGGGTCCCTTTCTCAAGTTCTCACCATATTCAAACACTCACTCAGAAATTGAGAGTTGTGAGGATTTCATTGGCCATTGAGTTTAGCATGACCACAGCAAGAAACCCACTGAAGCAAATCTGACAAGTGACCATCTACTTCCCGCTTGATAGTCTCTCCAATAAGAGAGAGCTCATTTGGAGACAGTCCATCCCACACTGGGAGAGCTTTCATTACTATGAAGTTTTTGCTGATTTCAAACAGAAATTTTCCTTTTTGCCACCCTCCTCCCAATGCTTCTGGTTCTGTTCTCTGGGACAAGCAGAAAAAGTTACTCTCTCTTTTGCATGACAGCCATTATCTCCAGCTTCTCAGTGTCCTTTGTAAAACATGGTGCCCATTACTGAACACAATGTTGCAGATGCCTTCTGATGAAGTCTGGGTACAATGGAACTCTTACTTCCCAGCTCCTAGGAGCTGTGCCTTGCTTAATACCTTAATACAGGCCAAGGGCACATCTGACACACTGCTAGCTAAAATGGAGTTTGCATTTCACTAAAACTCCCACATCATTTTCAGAGCAGCTACTTCCTATCCATACTGCCTTCATTTTATACTTGTGAGATGTGTGTGTGTGTGTGTGTGTGTGTGTGTGTGTGTACTTTGCATTCACTCCAATCCTATTAGATTCAGCCTAGGTTTCTAATCTATCAAAATTATCTTATCCTTAAAGGATGGTGCTATCTTCAACAGTAACAGGAAAATTAAAAGTGACCTATATTTGAAGGAAAGAAAATGAGCCCTATTTTGTATATGTTAATTTCAAATTACCAATAGTTAAGTAATCTAGTTAGAAATGTCCATAAGTATAGAGTCATATGGTTCTGGAGCTCAGGGGAGAGAACAGGGCTGGATAAATAGATCTCAAAGTCATCTCCTTAAAAAAAAATAAAGAATGTGAGTTGATGAGGCTACTAAGTGAAAGAGTACAGAGAGAGAGAGAGAGAGAGAGAGAGAGAGAGAGAGAGAGAGAGAGAGAGAGAGAGAGAGAGAGAGGGGGAGGGAGAGAGAGAGAGAGAGAGAGAGAGAGAGAGAGAGAGAGAGAGAGAGAGAGAGAGAGAGAGAGAGGAAGAGCCCCAGAACTCTTGGGGGACTCCCATGATTAGTGGTCATGCCAGGGAAAAACCTTTTTTTTTATTTTTTTTGAGGCTGGGTGTTCCTATCCTATCCTATCCTAGAAGCATAGCCTCTACTCATCACCAGCTTCTGCTCTGATCATCATAGGCACTTTGACTTTCTCCATTATTTTTTCCTAACTTAGACCACTTTAGCCCCTCCCAAGCTACAATGGCAAGTCCTCAATCCCTGAAAGCTCATTTCATTGGCTTAGTGTGGACACCCACTTAGCCCAATGCAACTTAGAACTTTGGACCTCAGGTATTCACCAATCTTAACCTTCAATGCATGTATTTCAAGTGTGTACCATCATGTCTAGGAATTTCCACAATTTTTACCCTCCCTCCAACAAATCAAAGCTTGCAAGTGTCTCCCTGGAATAATAACACTTAATTAATTATCCAAGGTTTGGACCTAGTATTCAAGAAAGGGAAACGAAACTTTTTCTGAGGCTTATTTCAGAACAAAAAAGAAAACCCCAAAAAACAAAGAAAAAAACCAACTTGTAGAACTAGGAACAAGTGACAGCCCAGATGTTATAGATTACTCTCCTTTGCCTGGAGGTCAAGAAAGTAGAGAAAATTGTCTGAAGGTCAGGCAGTGTACATAGGATTGGGTTTAGAGTCAGGGGAACTATGTTCCCTACACATCTTTGGAAAGACATTGGGCAAGTCATCTCTCTCATTGCCTTGGTTTCCTCATCTACAAAATAAAGTGTTTGTATTAGAAGACCTCTGTTGTCTTTTCGCACTCCAAATTGAGGATCCTATGATCCTGTATTCATTACAACTCTCATTTGAAATGTTTTCAGTCTTCCTCTTCATGCATCCCTAAAATTAATTGTTTTTCAATGCCTAGTTTAAGTGTCATCTTCAGGAAGTCTTCCCTGACCATGCCATCTGGAAGATATCTTTTCCTCCAATGAATTCTATAGCACTAATAGTATATACCCTACTCACTTGGCATTTATTTATGGATCAGGATAGAGATCCATGGGGTAAAAGAAACTGGTAAAACACAGGGTCTGAGTAGAAAGAGGAATTATTGCTCTAAAACTCTCAACAATCACGGGATCATAACCACCACCATTATTACTCTTTGTGTACTTATCCAGATCTAAGTTTTGGGGATAAAGAGACAGGCAGTTTCCTGTCCTCAAAGAACTTGAATGGTGAATGCACATATGAACTACTAGGGTCTCAGAGTTAGGAGGGACATCAAGTCCACTTTACAGCTCAACCATCTGCTCAACTTCCCTCAGTATTCATCCACTAAGCTTAGAAACATTCAGAGATGGAGAACTCACTATTTTCCAGAAGACTTTTGTGTACTCTTTTGGTTGGGATGTCATTCTTGGCATGCCACTGAAGTTTGTTTCCCTATAACTTCCATTCTTTGTCCCTAGTTCTGCTGTTTGGGGTCAGTGTAGTAAAGATAATCCTGTGTGTTAATGACAAAATGATGAATTGGAAAGGCAATTTCTAGCCATTCAACAGTATATTAGTCAACAAGCACTTATTAAGCACTTACTACATACCAGGCACTATGCCACAACCAGAGGTCTCATAGATAAATGCCAAGTTCAAAATAGAGACCATGAGGATGACAGGATATTAAGCAAGAACTACTGTGGTCAATGAAGGCTTGACAGGGGAATGAGAAGGTGAGCTGGACTGTGAACACTGAGAAGGAAATGAGAAGAAGGTAAGGGGAACATTTCAAGTAGCCATAAGCATAAAGAAAGAGATGTGAGTGTCTGGAGTGATGGGGCACAACATGTAGAAGGCGAATCTATTACCTGGAACCTAGGGTTTGTTCAGACAAAATGTATGGACTCCCATACTCCAATACTTCATGCTGTCTCCTCTACCTAGAATGCTTTCCCTCCTCACCTATGTCTCCTAACAGCCCTAACAGACTTGGCTCATGGGCCACATCCTACAAGGAGTCTTTCCTGAGACTCAATGCCTCCACTACCCACAAATGATTATCTATTTTATACATATCTATTTATATACATGGTATATAAATAGTTTTTGACAGTCAGTGAGTCAGCTAGCATTGATTTAGTGCTATATGCCAACAGATGTGCTAAGTGCTGTGGATACAAAGAAAGGCAAAAAATAGCCTCTCCTCTGAAGTAGCTCATGGTCTAATAGAACATGCAAGTAAAAACTATATCCAAATAATAATATGTTAGGTGTAGTCATAGAGGGAAGGCACTAAGATTAAAGAGCTCTTGGAAAATATTCTTCAAGAAGGTGACACCAGAAGGAAACCAGGAAAGCCAGGAAGCAGACATGCTGAGTGAAGCGTTCCAGTCATGGGGATGGATTACGTTTCCATCTCAAGCCCTTAGCACAATACATGGCATTTGTTGTTATTCGGTCGTTTCAGTCATGTCCAAGTCTTCACGACTCCATTTGGGGTTTTCTTGGCGAGGCAATGGATGGGTTTGGCATTTCCTTCTCGGTTCATTTTGCAGATGAGGAAACTAAAGCAAACAGGGTTAAGTGACTTGCCCAGGATCACACAGCTAGTAAGTATACGAGGCCAGATTTGAACTCAGGAAGATGAGTTTTCTTGACTCCAAACTTGGAACTCTAGTTACTGTATCATCTACCTGTCCCAACATGTAGCATTTAGGAATTGACTAATACCTGCTTATTGATTGATTGGTCATAGAATTAGAGCTAGTAGAGAGACCTTAGTGGTCAGCTAAACCAGTCCCTCATCACCAGACAAATGAGGAAACAGGTCCAGAAATGGAAAGTGAATGACCCAAGATGAAGCAGTAGTATAGAGGCAAACTTGTGATCTGAAAGAATGTTCTAACTTCTGGCTACATCATCACTAGAGGGAAGCATAACAGGCCCAGGTTGCTCATCAGACAAATGGAAACTGTGAGGACCAAAGAGACTAGGAAATCATACCATAGATAGAAAGAAGAGGGATTCAATCATGAAGCATCACACCTTGGATCTGGAATTCAATTCAGCTAGCCAGAGGACAGTATCTAGAACTAAGAGTGAACTTAGAGATCATCTAAACCAATCAACTCCTTAATTTTTCAGATGAAAAAACTGAGGCACAGAAAGTGGAAGCCAATATATCCTTGGTTACACAACCAGGGAGAAGCATAGCTAAGATTTGAACACACATCCTCTGAGTCCAAATCAAGCATATGACACTAGGAGCTTAGAATTATTTTGAGAAGAGCTGTCTAATAAGGTGCAGATCCAATTCTTTCTCCAATATTGCAAGGATCTCTGGTTTTAAAGGTGTGATTCTTCCCTTCTGCCAAAGACAACCTCTCTGTGCCTTTGTAGATGGGCTCTGTGGGTGGTTCCTTAAAAAAAATTCATTACCCTGGAGTTTTCCAAATGATAGAGCTCCCTGTCCCCAGAGGAAATGAAGTGATGGCCAAAATTATTGGAAATTTTCAAGGACTTCTCCAGCTTAAATGAATTCACTTTTTCTCAATAAAAACAAAGTTCAAATCAAAGTCAACAAAAGTGAGGCTAACATTGCAAATTCAGCCCAACTGGCATTGAGTACAGTCCAGCCATTATTTAATAAATGATGGGAAAGCAAAGTCAAATAAGGTCAAAGCTGAGTTTGTTGGATGCCACCATCACTGTGAGTTGGGTGGGGTAGGAAGGAAAGAGACATCCTCTATAAAGTTCGGAAGCAAGTGCATTATCCTATGGCCAAACTGATAATGAACTGCCCTGAGATCAGCCAGGCTAGTCAATCAGTCAGAATTTATTAAATGTTCCCCATGCACCATGTCCTTGGATCACAGATACATGATTCATCATCAGGATTATCCAAGAAGTCTTTCTAGGTTGGTAGGACATGTTACAGTTTGTGCTCTACTCCCTATGTTCCCTCCAAATTGTGCCTTCTTCAGGAAGTCTCCCCTACCCCAAACTCCAAATACCCATCCTTCTAAAGTGGTATGAGTGTAATCTGCAAAGCTCAGACCCATTGGTGAGTTAGTGCTCTGTCTATCCCAAGCTTGTGAAGTTGTCCTCTGACCAAATGGGTGGATGAGAAAAGTTTGTTCCAAAGACCATGAAGGCAGATGAAGCAAGTATTCTGGAGTTCCTAGAACTTGGTCAGACATCCAAGATGTCAAGGTCATCTACTGAATTCTGAATCATATCTGTTCAACTTTACTTGTGTCCTCCCACTAGGCTTTGATTACTTGGAAAGAGACAGTGAAGCCTCCCTTAAATCCAATTTACTTGCAAGTCAGAACATCAGTCAGGATGTCATTGGTCTTTGAAAATGAAGAACAAAAAACATCCACAGAGGTATGTATGTTTTGCCTATATTTTGTACATATACACACACATGTGGTTTCCATGTTGGAATGAAAACACCTTGAAGGCAGGGGCTATTTCACTTATGTCCTTGTGTACTCAGAACCCAGCATGGTGCTTGTTACACGGTTATTGTTGCTATTTGTCTTTTGCTCTCAAAGAGGATCATGGTATCAGGAAGATGGTGCCATGACTTGAAAGTGGATTGGATTTAAGTGAGAGAGGGATGTGGAAAGTGACCCATTTCACCTTCTCCTCAGAGCCATCTGGATCCAGTGGCAAGATACCTATCAGGACAACTGGATATGGCCCCCTTGTCCCATATAACGTGTGTATTTCCTAAAATATGTGATTGGTTGATTTATCAACTAAGAAATGAGGGTCACCTCCATGGAACAATTAAGTATCCCAAAAGTATGGTGCATGATTGGCTGATGCCATCCCTCAGTATGTTGTTACTTTATTGGTTCTGTGATATCATCAATATGGGCACTTTCTCCAGCAACAGAGATGGCAAATCATCCCTGTCTGTCCATCCTGTGCAATTCTGATCGATATGTTTTCATAAATCCCACCTCTGCAGATCCAACCAAAAAAATACCTGTTGCTTAACTTTGACTTAGGAGGCTGTCTTCCGGTTTGCCTAACATAGTGTGTATCCAATGAAGTACATGAACTATTCTGCCATCTTATTCTACCTTTCTTCAACCCCTTTCCTACCCCACCACATAATATGTCTTTCTGACAACATCACAAGAAGTGGAATCGCTTCTCTGCAATTTGGATTCTAAAATCATTGGTACTCTAGATGGTAAAAAAATTAGCAAGAACTTCCTGATCAGTGTGAACACCTTTCAACTATGATTTGCACTTTCATTCAACTGGTATTTATTGAGTACCTTCTATATACTATATACTGTGCTAAATACTTGGGCTACAAAGACAAAGCCAGTCTGACTGCCATGTGGTCCTCGACTGAGAGCTAGAAGGGACTTTAGAGGCACGAAATCCACACTATTCATTGTATAGCAGAAGAAACTGAGGTCTACAGAGGTTAAATTAAATTCCCAGCATTACTCAGGCAGAAAATGTCAGAGGAAGGATTTGAACCTGGTGAAGTTGCTTCACCCAGTCAGGAACCCAGAGTTAAACCTTTGCTTTAGGATCAAAATTTAAAGAGTCAGCCACGTCACTCTTACATTGTAATTCAGTTATTTCTGACTCTTCATGACCTCATTGAGGTTTTTTGGCAAGAGTACTGGAATTGTTTGATATTTCCTTTTCTAGGTCATTTTGTGGATGAGGAAACAGGCAAACAGCCTTAAGGGCTCGCTCAGGGCCACACAGCTGTTAAGTTCCTGAGGTTGGATTAGAACTCAGGTCTATCCTGACTCTAAGTCTGGTACTCTATCCACTACACCACCTAGTTGCTCTATCAGTCTGTTAGCTATTGTTAAAACCATACTGGTCAAGCTCAGGATCTCACACAACTACTTCAGCCCTGCTTTTTCCTCTTATCTGCTCTCTTAAATTCTGACCAAATTTGCCTCTCATTGTCCCTTCTTAAACAACAGGACATGAGATAATGAGTCTAGACAAGAGTCTGGAAATGGCAAGTCCCAGATAGATGAACTCAAACAATTTGTACAAACATTGATTCATATACAAATAAAACCATTTCATCTCAGAAATTCCAAAATCAATATCCTTTTTACTCTCCTTCAGAAGAAGGCCAATTAATCACAATTCTTTACCCAATCTTGATAAGTCCCCCTGATTGCTGGGTGTCTGGTGAGTGCTAGCAGCCCAATTTGGAGGAAAGGTGTGGGGAGATACAAAGATGAACAACAGAAGAGATCTGATGGTAAAGTGAGAAGGCATATACAAGAAACCATAGCCTACCATGTTTGTTTTCCTCTGTTATCACTTCTTCCTACCATGTGTGGTACTCTGGGATACAACGATATTCTGACATTCAAAGGATGTGTGTGTGTGCGTGTGTGTGTGTGTTTTAGGGGCAGGGAGTGAAGGTTTAACAGAATAAGATTTCTTTGGAAAGTATTTTGGCTCAGCAAAGGCTGAGAGCCAAATTCATAGGTTCTATCTGAGTCACTAATTAACTACATGAATTTCAAGATTTTATAGGGTCAAATGCCTTGGGTTCAAATTCTAACTATCTATGTTCTTGGGACAATTGCCTTAACTACTCTTGTCTAGGCTTCTTTATCTGAAAAATAAGGGAGAGTGATTCTGAATATATTGGTTTTCAGGCTATACTTGTTTGGACTTCATCAAGGCCCCATTATCTTCTGTCCGTTTAGAGAGGGTGGAGGATGGAGGATGAAGAGTGGTGAGCTCCCCCAGATCCTCCACTTGAAGAGTATTCCTAGGCCAGACATCTCTTCATTTCCTACCTGGCTGGACTTCTTTGTGACCCTCCTTTCTCCTCCCTCCCCAGGCCAGGTAGCCTCCCCTTTTTAAGTTTCTTTTTTTCTGTGTTTTCTCACTATTAGATTGTAAGATCCTTGAGGTAAGGACTATTTCAAGGGTGGGGAACCTGCAGCCTCGAGGTCACATGTGACCTTCTAGATCCTGGGGTATGGCCTTTTGACTGAGTCCAAGTTTTACAGAACAAATTCTTTTATTAAGGGCATTTTTTTTTCTTGAGAAGTTTGAATTCAGTCAAAGGCTGCACTTGAGAACCTAGAAGGCCACATGTGGCCTCAAAGCCAGGTTCCCCACCATGATATCCTTTGACTTTCTTTGTAATCCCAGCACTTAGCATAATGCCTGACATGTAGAAAGTGCTGAATAAATGTTTACTGACAGACTTATTTGAAGGAGAAAATGTTAATTGAAAAGTAAAATAAAAATTTAAATTAAAAAGTTAAAAGTAAAAGATTACATAATTTTTACATTCTCTCCAGGTGTGAATCTGTGAGCCTGTGATTTTGGCAGAAGGAAGGAACTTTGCAGGGAAGGAGTACTTCACTTTGCCATCACTGATCAAAATATGCCTATGACTTTTTCATTTAAACAAGGAAATAGTACTGGTTCCATGCCAGGCACCTTGCTAGGCAACTATGCATGAGTAGAAAGTTCATAGGTTTGAATCCTAGACTAGAGCTAGAGGGAACTTAGAGCTCAGCTACTTCAACTTCTTCATTTTACAAATGGAGAAACTGAGACTCAGAGAAGTGATTTGCTTAAGGTCACATAAGTCTTAAGTGCCAAAGGAGGGATTTGAACCAAAGCCCTCTCAATCTAAAGACATATCCTTTTTGCTGTACCACTCCATATTTTTTTAAAAAATGAAATTGGATTGCATTCATGATGAATTTGGAATCAGAGATATCAGACTCCACTTCTGCTTCTGTTGTTTTTCTCCCTTATTAGGCAAGTTGAGTTTCAGGTTTTGCCTCTGGAAAATGAGGAGGTGGAATTGGCTGATGTTTGAAGTGCCTTCCAGCACTAGATCGAGGTTTTAGGGATCATTCTTTCTGCCTCATTTTTTCTCTTCTCATCTTTCTGTATGTGAAATATTAACTATCTTGTTATGAGGCTAATTCTGCCTTTGGGGGAAGCCCAGGTCCTTTTTCTTAGCCTTGTGACACTCATGAGCTCCTTCCCACAAGCAACATCCCCTTGTTGCTTTCAGTTTCTGACTGAAAACTCAGGGGCCTTTTTCTAAGTTTCTATTTCTTGGTTGAGGTACATTTCTGATATCCAGCCAGGGTGGGTGGGGAATGAGGAGGAAATTCACTTTGTCCTTGGTGAAATTCCCAGGTCTTCACATTCTTGCCACATCCTAAGGGGAGCCATTTCTCTGATCCAGAATGACAGCTTTAACATAGAAATCACTTCACCCAGTAATGCCACAGTCAGTGGTCACTAGTGGTGAGAAGGGGAGTCTGTTTCGTTGAAACAGACCTTGAATTACTTTGGCATCCAGGAAAGGGATCCATGAATTTGTATGAAGGAAAAGAAATCTTTATTTTCACTAACCTCTCACTGAAATTTATCATTGCCTTCAATTTTTAAAAAAAGGGTTATTCTGAGAAAACATCTAAAGGCTTCAGCAATGTGTTAAAAGA
Organism: Bettongia penicillata ogilbyi; assembly: GCA_023548195.1. Classification (NCBI taxonomy): domain Eukaryota; kingdom Metazoa; phylum Chordata; class Mammalia; order Diprotodontia; family Potoroidae; genus Bettongia; species Bettongia penicillata. The sequence continues at coordinate 14,579,281 of JAJHZJ010000257.1, forward strand.
GTTCAGCTCATGCACACAGACACAGACACAGACACAGACACACACACACACAGACACACACATGGACTAAGAACTTCTGCCTTAAAGAGACTTGAAAAGAAACTTTTAAGTATATGGATATTCAGTGGCTTGCTGTCGCTCTCCTCCTCCTCCTTTTCCTCCTTCTCCTTCTCTTTTTCCTCCTCCTCCTTCTTCTTATCATCTTCCCTTCTCAAAGAGGGTCAGTGAGGTTATGGGGTGATGAATTTAAGTAAGGCGGAGCTGTGCAAAGTTGCCAACCTCACTCTCTCTTCAGGGTCATCAGAAATCCTGTGGCAAGACAAAGTCAAGACACCTGGCAATGGTCTGAGTTGGAATGGTAAGTTAACAAGAACATTCTTTTTCAGGAATTGATCTGAATTAATTAGTCTCTCACTAACAGGTCCCTCCCAACTCCAAGATATTTGGGGTCTGTGGAAAATCACAAATCTATGCTTATTTGTTTTTTATGTAGACATGATTTCTCCTGAACAAGGAAGGTTTTTGGCATGTAAACTGCCTTCATCCATTCAGCTACATCTCATCTCTACAAGAAAGCCTTAGCAACTTGCTCATTTCTGTCACATTTTAAGTTTGTATTAGAGAATTATAAGGGATGCCAAAAGTCATCTGATCCAACCTCTTCCTTTTGCAGATTAGGAAACGCAGACATGGAGAAGGTCCATGGTGCACCTAGTGTTTACAAAGAGTTTTCACTAAACGACCCTGTGGGGAGAGACTCAAATATCCATCTTATCTGTTGACAGGGAAAAAAACTGAAGCCTTCCAGAGGTTGTAACCCATCTATCCTGGTCAAACAGTGAACAGAAGCCAGAGCTATAAGAAGCTTGAAGTTTCAGATCTCCTGTGACCAAGACTTAGGATGTTTCCCACTATTCCATACCATATGTCTCTTCTTGCCCTTCCAGGCCAAGCTAATGACCTGGGCTTGGGTAAGAAGGAAGGGGCTTCTCAGAGCTGACTTTCATAAAGAGGATGTATGATCTTATGAGGAGTTAGGAGACCTAAGTTTCAATTCCAGCCCCACCAGTTAAGTTCATGTATGATTCTGGGCAAGTCCTAATGAGAAGAATAAGTCATAGTCATGTAAGGTTTCACTGGGTTTTCCTTATGACAATCTTTCTGGGTAGGCAGTGCAAGTCTCTCAATATTTCCAGTTTACAGAAGGGAAAACTGAGTCCCAGACAAGTGACTTGATTTACCTAAGTGATGTGATGCAGTCAAAAGAATTCTGGATTTGGGGTCAAATCCTGAATCAGGGTAGGAATAGCAGGTCTTTCACTTACTATGTCCATAACTTTAGGCAGTTATCTACTCTGAGTATCTTTTTCCTCATCTCTAAAATAGGAGATTCTATTTGATAAACTCTAAGGGCCCTTCCAACTTCAAATATATAAGCCTAGGGGGTGATAGAACCTAAAACCACATCCAGGTTTCCTGATGAGTGCCATAGGTTCTTCACTAAACCTGTCTCACTTCTCAGTGGTTTGTAATTTTTTAGATGTTTTCACCCTCACAACAACTATTCAAGGTTGGCAGTCTAGATTGGCTTACTGTTGTCCCCACTTTCAAAGGGCATTTTAGAGGACTCAATTCTATATTTTTTTAAAAGTTTTTTTTTGAAAAGATCCCTTTCAATTGTTTTATACTTGAGTTTAGGATAGACATTGTGTCTGTGATTTCATTGAAACAAGGAACTCCCAGTGAGGAAATTCCCTCTACCAACACAAAACTATACCTGCTCTGTTATTGAAACCCTGAGAGAGTTTCTTGAAAGGACTGAGGCCAAAATATGTTGCCCAGGGTCACACAGCAAGAATATGTCAGAGACAGGATTTGAATTCAGGTTATTCCAGATCTCAGGAAGAAATGTTTTATAGACTAACCATTAGCCTTATTCACATGTTTCCTCAGCACCGGCATTCAAGGATCCAGGCAAATCCAAGGAGTGCACAAAGGAGGGTTCAAAAGTACATTTTTGTATCTCAGTAAACTTGATCTTTGAGGACTGTAATCTTTGGGATCTGAATTTCACAGCATCGCCTAAGTTGTTGCTAGAATCTGACTAAATGACGTTTTTTCTGACATCGGGCAACTTTCTTCCATCTTTAAAATCTTCAGGAATTCAGTCATATTTTTCCACATAATTTTTTCCACATTTATATATAAGATGAATGATTATCCAGTAAACCTTTAATCAGTCAGTTATCAAGCACTCATTAAGTATCTACTAGGTGCTGAGCACTATGCTAGGTTCTAGTGATACAAGGACAAAATTTAGTCTGTGTCATCAAGGACCTTATTTTCTATTAACAATATTGGACTAGATGGTGTCTTCTAGCATTCAATCTATGATCCTATGGTTCTATATTATAAGTATAGTTGTTTTTTAGCTGTGTCCAAGTCTTCATGACCCCATTGAGGATTTTCTTGGCAAAGGTACTACAGAATTTTGCCACTTCCTTCTTCAACTCATTTTACAGATGAAGCACTGAGGTAAGCAGGGTAAAAGGGTAAAGTGACTTGTCTAGGGTAACACAGCTAGTAAGTGTCTGAGGCCAGATTTGAGCTGATGAAGAGAAGTATTCCTGACTCCAGGGAGGATACTTTATCTACTGCGCCACCTAGCTGCCTGTGGTTCTTTGTACACATTGTGATAAAACAAGATACATTGTAATAAAATAAGATAAATCTGAAATAAACCAATTAGAATTTAAAGGGGTAATGCTGACAAAGCCTCTTGGAGGGAGCAACATTTCAGCATTTGAAGGAAACAAGGAATTCTAACAGGACAACCTGAGAAGGGTGTACCAGGTATGGAGACCAGCCTATCCAGAAGCATGGAGGTGGGAAATGGAGTTTTCTTCTGGTAGTGTTAGCTCACTAAATCAACTAACCCCATCTTTGAAGCCCAACCCATGAGGGGTCAGAGGCACAAGGGGGAAGGGGAGGAGGAGGAGGGGAACCCAGCAGTTCTTCTTTTAATGGACCTCAGTCACTGAGATTTAATCAGGGGCTGTCTCTAACCTCTCAACAGGGTACCAATGGACACATCAGGGGGGTATGTCAGGAGGCAATATGTATCATATATAGAAATAGGAAGGCTGAGATTCATATTGTATCTATAATACAAACTGGATGTGTGACCCTAGACAAGTCATTTATCCTCTTTAGCCTCTTTTGACAAAAGGATTAAACTAGTCGGCCCCCAAGGTCCTTGTACTTATACATTTATGATGCAAGCTTTTCTACATTCATACTTTATGTTGTTCAGCAGTTTCAGTCATGTGTGACTCTTCAGGACCTCATCTGAGGTTTTCTTGGTAAAGATACTGGAGGGGTTTGCCCTTTCCTTCTCCAGCTCACTTTACAGATGAAAAAACTGAAGCACACAGGGTAAAGTGACTTACCCAGGGTCATACAGCTAATAAGTGTCTGAGGCCAGATTTGAACTCAGGAAGATGAGTCTTCCTGACTTCAGGCCAGGCCCTCTGACACCACTTACTTGACCCCTCCTGTTATATAGGTTCATTAAATTTATGGGGGAAGGTTGAAACAGTGACAGGACCAGATTCCAAAGGCTAAAATAATGCTTCTAACTTTAATTACATACATACACATACATGTGCATATGTACACATGCATATATGTATATGTATAAGCACACAGTTATATACATGTGAAATAACTAAATCAATCAATCAATCAATATTTATTAAACACCTACAGTGTTCCAGGAACATTGGAGCTGCTAGATGGCTCAGTGGCTAGAGCACTGAGACTGGAGTAAGGAATAACTGAGTTCAAATATCTAGCTGTGTGACCCTGGACAAGTCACTTAACCTTTGTTTGCCTTAGTTCACTGGAGAAGGAAATGGCAAACCACTCCACGGACAACATGATACGTGAGATTGTGAACATTTAGACATAACTGAACAAAATGTTCCAGACACTATGCTGAGTCCTGGGCATATGACATCTGAGATCCTTTTATAGTCACCATTTCTAGGACTTAGTATTTTATCTGTAAAAGGGAAGAGTCTCTTGCTGCCACAGATCTTGGATCCTAATCTTTTATATTTTTTCTCTACAAGGACCAAATAAAAAGGCCTAATGATCTCAGAGTCAGAATGGTGTAGTGGCTAGAGACCTGACCTCTGAGCCAGGAAAGCTGGGGTTCAAGATCTACCTCTGACATATATTGGCTGTGTGACTCTCAGTCAAACAAGACTCCTTCTAGACTAGTAAAGGGAGATGTCTATAGTAGTGCAGTGGATTAGAGAGCTGGGTCTGAAGTCAGGAAGACCTGATTTTGAATCCTTTCTCAGACACTTACTATCTGTGTGAACATGGACAAGTCACTTAACCTCAGTTTCCTCAACTGTAAAATGGAGATAATAATACTATCTATCACATATAGTTGTGTGAGAGGATCAGATGAATTAACACATCAGGTACTTTGCAAACCTTAAAGCCATATAGAAACGCTAATTATGAGTTCATTAAAGCTAAATTATAAAAACTATTTATAAGTGCTCATCCTGATCATGTAACTAGCATTTCTGTGAAGTGGTAAGATTTGTAAAGCACTTTGTGTGTTAACTCATCTGATCCTCTCACAGATGAGTTAACATGTAATCTACTTTCCAAACCCTGGACAAGCTGAATATAGTGAGGTTGTTTTGCTCCTCTTTGAGAGGTAGTTCCGCAAGCAATCGACCACCTAAATGCTAGTGATTGTTAGGTATTATTTTTGCCAGTAAAATCACAAGTCCAGCCCCTGTCCTTTCTCATCCCTTACAAATGCCATGAAATTCCAGCAATGGACCCCAGTAGAGTCAAGGAGTTGGGTGAAAGGTGTGCAGAGGTTAATGGACACTTAAAAATTGGTCAGCCCAAACCCTCCCATTTTGTTGAGAAGTCCAGAGAACTCACCTGTCTTTCTCTGTACATGGCATTGAGATCTCCACAGACATGCCTGAACTGCTGGAATCCCTTCTAAGTGAAATTTTTAGCAAGTCCCAAGGGCCAAGGGAAGAAGGTGGACTTTAAAAGAGCCTCAAAAAATAATATATGCCAATGCCTCAGTTATCAGTAAATATACATATGGCAGGTACATTTGGTGCCAAGGTGGAACGACCTTGGGGTTGGCACTTGGACCCTTGGCAAAAGAACAATTCCTTTACTCTGAGGCTATTTTTGCAGATTGTTAGCTATAGTTTGTGGCTTTCTTTTAATGATATTACTGTAAAAACATGCCTGAAAAAACCATTACTCATTCTCTGTCTTTACATATAGAGTGGAACCAAGATCTCATACACACACACACACACACACACACACACACACACACACACACACACACACATTTTGGAGGGAGGACTTCAGGAAGTAAGGCCTTGGTTCTTAAATAGAACAGGAGGCTGCAAAGTTCGCCATCTACTGGTCATTGGGAAAAGAACTGTGTATTTTGAAACCAGTTAATTATGTGTAAGAGACGAGATTCATTGAATTGTGCAGGGCATTCACATTTTTATATCTCTATATGTTGTAATAATATTTCAATTCAATGTATAACACATTTAATAGAACTGTATAACAGCATAATTACATATTTTGTGAACTGGAAGGGACCACACATAAAAGGAATCTCCATTATAAAATATTCCACAAGTGATTTTCTAGCCTTAGATTAGAGATAAAGGAAGCCAGAGAATGTGTGGAAGAGTGTTCATGAAGTGTAAGACTGGAAAAGGTCCTACCTCATGGTTATAAAGAGCTTTATATGACAAACAAAGAACTTTATATTAGATACTGGAGGTAATAGGTAATTCCATGGAAAGGTGTGTGTGTTTGTGTGTATGTGTACTTAAAAAAATTCAATCTTATTTTATCTTCATTTCCAGATTTTCTCCCTCCCTCTGTCCCACCTTTACCCTCTGGAAAGAATATACAAATCAAGAAATACAAAATCTAACACGCAGTTGAATAATGTAAAACAAATTCCTGCATTAGCCTTAAGAACTACACTTTGATATTGCCACCTGAGGGGAGAATGTATTGGAATTGAGGGGCAGGGGAGACTTGAGGCAGGAGAACCAGAGAGAAGGCTAATACAATGACTACACATGTACAGCCTATATCGAATTGAATGCCTACTCAGTGTGGATGAGTGGGAGGGAGGGAAGGAGAGAAGTTGGAACTCAAAGTTTTAAAAATCAATGCTAAAAATTGTTTTTACATGCAACTGGGAAATAAGGCATATGGGCAATGGGATATAGAAATCTATCTTGCCTTACAAGGTAATAGAGGGGTAGGGGGTAAGAGAAGGGAGGGATGTGATAGAAGGGAGGGCAGATTGAGAGAAGTGATAATCAGAAAGCATGCTGTCTTGGTGGAGGGGAGAGATGGGAAGAAAATTTTGAACTTAAAATCTTATGGTATTGAATGTTAAAAACTAAAAATAAATAAATCAATTAAAACAATAAAAAAGAGTAGGCTAATGAAATCATAGCCCAGGAGAGAGATAAGAAGGGCTTAAATTAGCGTTGTGGCTATGTGAGTGAAATGAAAAAGACATATATGAGAAATATGAAGGTGGAAACAGGCAGATCTACCAACATATTGGATATGTGTGGTAAGTAAGAATGAGGAGTACAGGGTGACTGAGTTTATGAGACTGAGAAACTAGAAGGATAATGGTGACCTCAACAATAGTAGGGCATTTTGGAAGGGGGAAAGTTTGAGTAGTAAATAATGATCACCATTTTGGACATGTTAAACTTGAGAGGGGTATAGGATGTCTAAGTTCAAGAAGTCCAAAAGCAGTTGGTGATTGATGATGATAACTCAGAAGAGAGACTAGGGCTGGATGTATAGATCTGGGAGTCCTTTGTATTGAGACAATAACCAGACCTATAGAAACTAATGAAATCACCAAGTGAGGCGGTGCAGACCTGAAGAAGAAAAGGGTGATCCAAGACAGACCCCTGATGGAGACTCATAATTAGTGGGCAAAATGTGAGTGAAGATCCCCCTCAAAAAGTCTGAGAAGGAACGGTCAGACAGGGAGAAGAAGTAGGAAGCAATAAAGTCATAAAAACCTTGAGAGAAGAAAATATGTAGGATATGATGACTGTCCGTGTCAAAAAGAGCCACGAGGTCAAGAAGAATGAGGACTGAGCAAAAAGTATTAGATTTGGCAATCAAGGGATCTCCAGTAACTTTGCAGACAGCAGATTTGGTAAAATGGTGAAGAAAGGTTGCAAAGATTTTAGAATCAAGGGAGAGGAGGGAAAAGCAAAGACACAAAATGAACTGACTTTCTCAAGGAATTTAGTGATGGAAAGGAGACATAAGATGATAATTGGGAGAAGAGATGGGAGTATTGGATCAAATTAGCTTTGGTTTGGTTATTTGTTTATTAGGATAGAGGAGAGATAGACATGTTTGTGAGCAGCACTGAAAGAGCCTGTAGATAATGAAAGATTGGAGATAGAGAGTATGGATGATAAGAGGGCGTAATCAGCTGGAGTATATGGGAAGGAATGGGGCTGTGAATGCATGTTGATGATTGACCTTGGCAAAGAGAATGGCCACCTCTTCTGTAATGAAGAATGTGGTTTTGGGGGAAGATATTTACACGGTATGATATGAGGAGAAGGGAAGAAGGAGGAAATGCTTGGGAAATGTCCTCATTTTTTTTCCAGTAAAGACAAAGTGCTCAGTGGAGAGGGTGGGGAAAGTGCTGCTGTGGGATGATTGAGGGGAAGCAAGAAAGTTAAGACCAGAAAGTCAGTGAATAAGCATTTATTAAGCACCTACTGTATGACAGGTGCTATAAACTGTGGGCCTATGAAGGAAGAAGAAAACAGTCCTTGCTTTCAAAGAATTCATAGTCTAATTAGGGAGACAGTATGTAAACAATTATGCAAATACAAGATAAATACATGATAAATTGGGGAAAATCTTAGAAGGAAGTAAAAAATTAAGATAACACAGGTAAAGGCTTATTATAGAACATAGAACTTTGACTGAGACTTTAAGGAAGCCAGGGAAGGAAAGAAGTAGAGATGTGGGGAGAGAGACAGACAGAGAGACAGAGTGACAAAGACAGAGAGACAAAGAGAGAGAGAGAGAGAGAGAGAGAGAGAGAGAGAGAGAGAGAGAGAGAGAGAGAGAGAGAACCAAGGATGGGGAAGAGCCAATGAACATGCTTAGCAGTCCAGTGACCTTGAATCAGAGAGTACATGGGGGTGAGTAAGGTCTAAGAAGATGTAACAACAAGGACCCTGGAATACACAGGAGGGCCTGCAGTACAGGTTCTTAGATCTGCTTTTCTAAAAGGAAAGTAACTTTTGAGAGGTCAACAATCACATCGATCAAGCACATTTATCATTCTCTTAGTTCAGGGGAAAAATCTTCTTGAACTTCAGAAAAAAATGTAGAGAAATATAAATCAATAATCAGGGCTTCCAACTGTGTGACCATAAGCAATACATACATCATGGATCAACAGATAGATCTAATTTCCTGACCATTATATACATACATAGTTACCAGAGAGAGAAGCACCAACATCTGGATTTTCAAAGCCAGGGGGAACCTTAGCATCTGCCCAGAGTCTCATCTGGCCAAACAAACACTTCCAATAAGTAAGCATCAAAGTAAAACCTCACTTCAGAGTATATACACATTTTTCAGAGCCAGAGGGCATCACTTCCCTTGAGAACCAGTGCCTCATTAGAAATTAACAAAAGATGTGGGCCTTCCTACAAAATAAATCTCCCATAATCAAACTTCCCCTAATGGGCAGGCCCATTAATAGATGGGAAAGATCTTTAACTCTCCTAACTACCAATACAGAAGACTAGACAGAAGAGATTTATATTTGATCTTGGGGAGAATAGGAAACCACTGGAGTTCCCTGAATGATGGTGTGACATGGTAGGACCTGTGCTTAAGAAAGATCAATTTGATAACTGAGTAGAGAATGATTAACTAGAAGGGGGTGAGACTGGAGGCGGAGGAAGCCAGTCAGAAGACTGCTGCAATAGTGTAAGTGTGAGGGGAAAGCCTGGCCTTGGGTAGTACCAGAGGAGAAAAAGAAGTACATATGAGAGATCTGAAAAGCTAAATTTGACAGAACTTGGCAACTGATTGAACATGGAGATGTTGATAGACGTCACAGATGATATAGAGTTTAGTGAGTGTTTAAGAAATAAAGGAATATTTTATTTGCTGCAGTGATGCCCCAGTAGAGAGTTATTTGACATAAATTTTTAGTGGACCCAATCACCATGATTTCCTGATTCACACACACACACACACACACACACACACACACACACACACACACACACACACACATTTAGCTTCCTTCAGAAGCATTTGAATAAGAACAAAGAACATAAATGGTCACAGTAGTCTAGGGTTGGGGTTGGACAAGGTGAGATAAAAATTGAATAAGGAGAAAAAGAGGTCCTAGAATAATAGTAAGATACAATAGAACTGAGCTGGTTTGCCAAGAGGTTTAGAAACAGAAAGGAGGATAGTACAGTGGTGGAGGGCTGATGACCACGGCAAAATGGAGGTGTGGAGGAAGTGGCAGCTATATTCAGGACACAGAGCAGGATTATATATCACAAGGCATAGGGAATTAGGGAATGATAAATAATAGTTAAATAAAGAAATTTCAGCGTTTGGGAACAAGGATATGGAAGCCTTGTGTGTGAAGGCAAAATCAAGGTTACGACCTTACCTAGATGTAGCTGAGATGAAATGGAAGAGTAGGTCATGGGAATTGGGTTGATAAAGGAAGTTAGTTTGTGTGTGAGAACATGGATATTTTGAAACCTTCACAGTGAGTGAAGAGATGGGGAATAGAAAAAGATTATAAGCCATAGGCAAGGGTGGGAAACCTGCAGCCTTGAGGTCACATATGGTCTTCTAGGTCCTCAAGAGTGGCCTTCTGAGTCCAAGTTTTACAGAACAAATCCTTTTTTTAAGGGGATTTGTTCTGTGAAGTTTGGATTCAGTCAAAGGGTCTCACTTGAGGATCATGAGGGTCACATGTGGTCTCAAGGCCACAGGTTCCTGGACCAGATACTGAATTTATTGAGGAAGGAAGGAATATGTCCTATATATAGACAAATAACACCACCAGGATCTGGATTGAGTGATAAATGTGGATAGCTTGCCCTAACCCAAGAGGGGAGCTTGTTTAGTGAAGATGGTAGAAAGAGAATCTGGAAATGGCAACAGAAAGTACAGAGCATTCTGAGTCCCATCCCATGACCACTGGTATAGGAGAGAATGTGTGGTCAGTGATGGAAATGGTGGTAATGGGAAGGATGTCATCAGGAAGAAAGTCAAGTCTCATTGAGAACCACAAAGTGAAATGAGTGTGGAAGGAAGAAATGTTAGATGAAAGGTATTGTGTTAATTGTATAATAGGCATTCCAGAGGGCACATGGACTGAGAAGATCTTGAGTTAGGCACTGGAGGAGTAGGACTGAGGTACATGGTTATAAAGAGAATCTAGTTTGTGTATTTTCAGCCAGAGGTTCAGAGACTCAGAATCAATAGGATAGGTAGAGTACGGAGATAGGAGAATGCTAACCAATGAGAAGTGATCCAACATGAGTATAAGTGGTTGGAAGGGAATCCTTTGAGGGAGGCATGTAATTCCAATGTTCTCTGCTTTCCCTGAGTTAAAACCTCATGAAAGTTAGTGATGTGTCCTGTGAGGCCCTAGGAGGCCCACCTCACAGAAGGTTGAAGCAGTCACAGGTATGCAGCTCAGTCAGGAGGCATGAATACCTTGCCAGACTTGGCGAAGACGCTGGGAGTGGGAGGCAGGAGGTGGGAGAAGTCTTATCCTTGGAGGGTAGTCCTAGTGTTGGGCAAGGTCCCAGTGGAGAAGTCTGCCATGACATTAGGCACTAGAGATGACCCTGGGCAGGGCCTGAAAGGAGCTTGACAGGTATGTGCGATGAGAGCACATCCTCAAGAAGGCTTGTCTTCTTGTCAAGTGTATTCTTTGTTGTGTCTTAGATCCATCTAAGACAATACTAGATCCTTGATTATTGTCATCAGGGCAATAGACAGCTGCCTCCGTATCCCTTAGCTAAAAGTCACTAACTGAGGCTGCTCTGCCCTTCTTCCTCTGCCCCTTATTCCACATTTCATTTTATTTCTCTGCATACTCCCCTCTCCTTTCCTGCTCTCTCCAAGTTAGGAAGAACTTCAAACTTTCATTTTTATTCTATTTATTCCATTTATTACTCTCTATTTTGCCTTCCTCTTTCCCTCCATTTAACATTCTGTTCTTTTTTTTTACTGGTGATCATTGAGCATCTTCTTTATTCCCCACTGGAGACTCCCTTCAGTTTCCTTCAGGAACTCTTCCTTATCCTCAGCAACCTGGGATGTGAAGAGACATTCTCTCAACCCCTGCACCACCAGCCCAGGAGCCAGAGCAGTTTGCACTTGAAAGTCAGCTAACAGTTCTTCAGCTGGGGTGGAAATACAAGCTTTGGCTGCTTGACACAAGTCATGGCACAAGTGCCCCTAATCAAAGCAGATAGACATACAGAAGTGGGAAGGGAAGGAGCATTTTATTCAGCACTATTGTGCCAGGCAATGTGCTAAGCCCTTTACAAAACTATCTCATTTGAAAGAAAGACTAGGAGACTGAGAGGATAAAAAGGTAAGAGAAAGGTATTTAAGACAGAACCTGGGGAACAAAGAATCTTCTTTTTAATGAGGGGAGAAATTAAGAATGGTGTAGCTATTTAATAAATGTTTCTAGTATTGAATTAAATTCCCACCCAGACTACAAGCATTTCTTCACTGAAGAATGGATGTCTTTACGATTCAGTTATCCATTTCCAGTGGGTTACTTTCCCGTAAAAGCTTAAAGCTTTATTACAGTATTTATCAGAAGTTAGTCATTTTCTTTCTAAAGATGATTATGCAACTCACTAAAGGATGAGGCAAAGTGCAGAAACAGGGAAATTGCTTCAGGAAGGATGAGTACAACCTGCCAAGTGAAGGAAACAGTAGGGTGAGGCATTTATCCCAACCCGATCAACCAAGTCCTTCCTTACTCCTTATTTTCTGGATATTTGCCCATATGTGAAAAGAGCCCTGGATGACTTAAAGGATATCCTCAACTATCCTTTGGGTGGATTCACATAACAGACAAAAGTCACGTGGCTTATTTTGTTTTGTCCTTGCTGTGATTCCACTAGCATAGGGCCCTCTCCCTATGCTGGCTCTCTTAGATTTTTAAAGTTGTCTCAAGCAGCAGTGTCCATCTCTAGTAGAAACAGGAACCTCCATACTTATATAAAAAAATCAGTGTGGGCCGTGTACCGGCTCAGAAAACCACATGTGTTTATAGATTTATTTTTATTATTTTATTTATTTTAGTAAATATTTCCCAATTGCAGCTTAATCTGACTCAGCCTCACTTGGAAATGGTGGGGGCAGCATGCATCCGGCCCCACAGCATATTTGACACATCTGGCCTATAGCACTGAGAGGTTAAGAGGCTTGTCCAGGGTCACTCCACTAGGATGTGTCTGAAATGGGACCCAAACCCACATCTTCTTGATGAAAGTCTGCTCTGTTCACTACACTACGTCTACTCTTAATTTCAAGATGGAGATGAAAAGTTGCTAAAAACAAATTGAGAACAAGAAAGCTTGCTAGCTGTCCATTCTTAAGTTCCCACATCTGAGCCTCAGTTTCAACACCTGGGAAAAATGAAGGGTTTGGGTCCCATGTTCGCTAAGATTACTTCCTGCTAGATAGTTTTATGAATCTGGATTTGTTCATTAACCAGACTTTGGAGAGATTTTGCCTGAAGACTCCAAATGCTAATAACTGTGGGTTTGTGAATGATGGCGATAGCTTAGATTTCGGTTTATTCTTCTGAGATTAAATATTAGCTGGACCTGACTCACATGAACAGAAATCATACACAGGGGGTTGGCAGTTTCTTCAAGGTGGTATGCCAAGCTTCTGAACATTCACTTCCTCATGATGGGGGTGGGAGGTGGCTCCCTTTGAGAGACCTGGGTGATAGGTGACTCAGTGGTTTAGAGCACTAGGGTTGGAATCAGGAAGATCCATCTTCATGAGTTCAAATTCAGTCTCAGACACTTCATCGCTTTGTGACCCTGGGCAAGTCCCTTTACCCTATTTGCCTCAGTTCTTCATTTGTAAAATAATCTAGAGAAGGAAATAGCAAACCACTCCATTATCTCTGCCAAAACAAAACCAACTAGGGTCACAAAGAGCTGGACAGGACCGAAATGGAGAATTTCCTTGACAAATTACATTTTCCAACTCCTAGAAATCACCAGGGTATGAAATACCTTGACCATATCCTTTAGTTGAGCATCAGCAAAAAGTAACTTGGTACAGTAACTGAAAGAGCATTGGTCAGAGGATCTGAGTTCAAGTTCTACCTATTACCTTCTTGTTGTGGGGGAAAATGATCTGTCCTAGGAACTAGACATTGTTAGCCTAGAAAGAGATTTGTGGGGTGGGAGAAGACATCTTCATCGTCTTCAGGTTTTTGAAGGCAATCAGAGGAAGTCACTTGGCCCTAGAGAGTAGGATCAGGAATAAGGGAGTGAGAAGAGTTGAAAAGGGATACCAATTTTTATCTGGTTATAAGGCTGTATCTTAACAATTTAAGCTTTCATTAAGTGGGTGGCTGCTTTGAGTGGTGGGTAGGCCAAGATTTATGATTTCCTCCTTTTTTGGAAGTCTTCAAGATAAGTTTAGATGACCACTTTTGCTTATGTTTTGGAAGACAAGATGACCCCTGAGGTCCTTTAACAAGGAGATTTGAAATTGACTAAGAAATCAACAAGCTTTTATATAAGTATCTACTACGTGCCAGGTGGCCCAATGGATAAAGCCCTAAACCTGGCCAAGTTCAAAACTAACCTCAGACCCTTACTAGCTCTATGACCCGGGCAAATCACTTAATTTTTTCTATCTCACTGGCCCCATCTATAAAATGTGGAAGATAATAGCACCTACCACACTGGGTTGTTGGAAGGATCAAATGAGATGTTTGTAAAGTACTTTGGAAACCTTGAAATACTATATAAATGTTAGCTATTGTTATGATTATTTCTGTGGGATGATAAAGAGGTGACTATTTGGGAGATTGGAGTGGATTGGACAGATGGAGGAGACAGGAGCTTGGTAGGATGTAAGTACAAATAGAGAAGACTAAAGAAGGAGGGAAGTCAGGAAGGGGGCTATGTAAGTGAGGAATTGTGTAATCTGATAAAAATCAGTTCTAACCACTATTGCTATCATATGTTTCTTATATTTCATGTGTGTGTGTGTGTGTGTGTGTGTGTGTGTGTGTGTGTGGTGTGTGCATGTGAAACATTCTATATTTGGGCCCACGGTTCAGCTCTGGGACCTTGGCCAGATATCTTATGAGGTAAGGCTCACTCCTGAGATCTGGGTAATTTCATTACATGGCTATTAGTAGTAATAATAAAAAAGAGTTAATCAAAAGAAACATTTACTCATGACCAAGGGTGTTCTAGGAAATCACTCCCTCTCTGTAACGAGGTTGGAACCACTAGGAGAACATAGCCATTTAGCAGAGCATCTGGGCACTTCCTCTAGGACCCAGGGCCAAGAATGAGAGAAACATGATCCTTCACGAAAGTTCTTTCCAGCTTTGTAAACCTGCCCAAAAAATAATAAAATAAAACAAAATAAAGTTTCAAATTTTCTTTTTGAAGTTTCAGTGGAAAGTTCCAACAGTTTGGTTTTATCTTGGAAGTCGAGTTGCTAATGCAAAATAAAGCCACCATCCCTCTTTGATTTTTCTGATTGATTTTATAAAGTTAGCTTATGTTTCTAGTTTAATCAATTGAGCATTTTTATGAAGCACCTACTATGCGCCAGACCCTGTGCGAACTGTTGGTAATACAAAGGCAAAAATGAAACAGATTAATAAAAACAAGGAAGAGAATCCCTTAATTCCCAGTGCTGTCTCTCCTCAGGCCCCAGAGATGCCTAAAAACAGATACGGAACCAGGGTGGGGTGATAGGAACTTTGTCCTAGAATGGCAACATTTAGAGAAATGGTGCTGACTATACTTGCACATCTTCTGTCGTGTAGAAATAATAGTCTAGCACCTAAAGCAATAATTAATTCAAACAGGAAGTTCCCATAGGAAACACTTTGTATATCAAACTTCCCAATAGGTTTTTCCTTTCCTTGATCTATGACATTTCTGGCAGCATGCTCATGGTTTTCCAGGGTCTTTGTGATTCTCCACCCTCTCAATTGATTTCCCTGATTAAAAAATATATTAGTTATGGCTATGACCCTGCTAAAATTGGTGATTTGTTAGACAAATTCTGTCTCTTGAGTTCTCTGTTTCATATGTTTAAGTGAGAAATGGATGATGTGTATGGATACCAGGAATAGAACTGTAATGGGTTTGCCCCTTCCAAAGAATTATTTAATTGATTGTTTGAATGAAAAACCATTTTACTAAGTGCCTATAATTGGACATTGTTCTAGCTATAAAGGATATGCATGGAAAAAAAACCAAGAGAATCCTGTACTCAAGGAAGTTACAATCTAATAAGGAAAGATAACATATGGAGAGATTATTGGAAGTTTTCAGGAAAGGGACTTACTGTTTGGGAAATCACAAGCAAGAATAATAGAGCAATCCAATGACACATCCTTTCCAGAAGCAACACATACACACATGCACACACACACACACACACAAACACACACACATATGCAGAGGGTTGGGGCAGGGGGAAGACAAGGATGAGAAAACGATGGAGAAGCAAGGCCCAAGAGAGCCTATATTCTCCCAGGCATGGTCTTTGGTAGTCCAAGTTTGGAGAGGGTACAGTAGCAGGGCAGAAAATCAGTGAATTGAATGTAAATGGAACAGTTTCTGCATATGTTTGTGTCAAGATACTCAGAGACAGTGGCTGGAATCTATCAAACAGGAAGATTGGTTGGTCATCTGATGAGCTTTGAATCATGGATATTTAATTACAGAGGAACCCAAGTTTGTAGGCAAGGCCATAGACCAATTCAATTTAATATACAGTTAAAATATACATTGCTTTTTTGTTGTTTTTACATTACCTAGGCTTTCTAGACTTCAGTATCATGTCTCTGCCACAGTCACTTCTCTTAACTCTTGGGGTCTCTTCAACCTGGGACATCCATCCATCAGTCTCTGCAGTCTTCTCACCTTGGAACATCCCTCTGGTAAGGTAACCCTCTTTTCTCTTTTCATATTGGTGACTTTCTTCTGGGACCTCCACTTTTTGGGGGAGCCCAGATCAGCAATCCTTCAGTACCATACCCCCATGGAGGTACCTTCATCTCTGCCTCTTTTGCATTTCAGCTCCATTCTGTGTGTCATTTTCTGTGTTTAGATGGGGTGACATTCCAGGTGTTTACCTCTTAAGGGCAGAAACTGGTTTTCTTGTTGCTTCCTTTTACATCCCTAGTGCTTCGCATAGTGCTAAAGACACAATAAACACTTATTCACTATTTTTGACTTGCCTGGCTATTATTATCCCAATTTTACTTAAGAGAAAACAGAGAGCAAAAGGTTAAGTGACTTATATACAGATGTATCTTTTGTTGTTTAAGTAATTTTTCAGTCATGTATGACTCTTGATGACCCTTAGTAAATATCGAAGGCAGGATTTGAACTTAGATCTTCTGGATCTCAGGTCCAACATTCCAGATGCTAAACTACTTAGCTGCTATCATCATCATCATCATCAATCATGACATCACCATTATCATTAATAGTAGAGAAGCAACAAAATTAGCCAACATGTCAATCAAGTCTAACAGTATCTTCCATAAATAAATATTGATTGAATTAAAATTCTGCTGCATTCAAAGGCCTGTGCTAGGCTATGAGTATAACAAATGCAAGGAAACCACTGCCTGTTCTCCAGAAGCTCATAGCCTCCTAGGAAAAGGGCAAGTATGGAAAATCCATGGTAAGAGAGAGAATATGAAAAATGCAAATGTAGAGTCCTGGAGGGACTATGCTATGACACAATCCATGATGAAGATTTTTGGGAATAGAGAACACCTGAGTCTCCCCATTGGTAGGAGAGTCAGAGGCAGCTAGGTCAACTCATGCCTGAAGAAGAATATCCTCTCCAAGAAGTTTATCAGCTAACTTTTACCTGAAACCCCTCACAGAGAGAGAACTTCCCTCCCAAGGTACCCCATTCCATCTTGGGTGAGCTCTCATTGCCCTAAAGGCCTTGGGGACTGGAATATCATAGATTAAGAGTTGAGGGGAACTACAGAAGTCACTGAGGCTAGCCCCCTCATTTTAAAGTAGAAGAACCTGAGGGCCAGAAAAATTAAGTATTCCCAGGATAACATGGCCAGTAATTATGCATGGGAGCATTCCCATCCAGTTCTTCCTGGCTCTAAATTCAAAACTCTATCTTATTTTTAAAATTGGATCTATTTAATTCTAGTAGGCATTTAGGTGGTGCAGTATATGGAATGCTGGTCTGAGAATCAGGAACCTGAGTTCAAATTCAGTCTTAGATATCAGCTATGTGAGCCTGGGAAAATCACTTCATCTTTTCCAGACTCATTTCCTTATCTGTAAATGATAGCACCTATCTTGAAAGGTTATTGTGCGAGTTAATGCTTTGTAAAACTTAAAATGCCATATAAATACTAGCTATTGTTAGCAACTTGCTTCTGACATCCTCCTTGGGGTATAGATCACCTTCACAAGAATTCAATAATAGACTTAGAAATGATGGCAGATTTCAGGGAATTTAGATAACATGGCAATCAATCCTTAAGGCCAGGTAAGTGGAAATCAAAGCCTCCATTTGTCTCTCTATCGGTCACATCACTTCCTGTCTCTAAATTCTAAGGCCACCCCATCCCATTGCTCTGTTGGTTCTGGCATCTCCTAGTTTCATGGTGGCTTGAGAGCTAGCATGGAGTAAGGACATTAGATTGGAAATTCCAGAGCCATCAGATTGAATGAAGCTTTCACAATACAAGTGTGACCTCTGTCACATCCCTTCACCTCTTTGAGGGTCTTTTTCTTCTGCTGTAAAATGTAATATTTGTCCTTGCACTACCCTTTGCCAGAGAGTTTTTGTAAAGAAATTACTTTGGAAACTTTTAAAACTCGTATGTGCATATAACAAGTTTCACCAATCCTGAGCAGAACTCATTCATCATGGGATTCTCTGCATTGGCGAAGATCTCAAACCCTGACTTAAACAATATATCCTAGGAAGTTGTCTCAGGCACATAGGAGCAAATGATTACAGAATTAGAGCTGGAAGAAACCTTAGAGGCCCTATAGTGCAACCCCCTTCACTTTCCTGAGAGGACATTGAGCCTCAGGGAGGTTCCTGGGGCTTTTCTAAGTACACATGACATCAGGATCAGATGGGGGATATGAACACAGGTTTTACTGATGCTATGCCCAGTACTTTCCCACGGTTCCATGGTTTCTCTATATAAATATGAAGTATTAGTACAGTTTTGGATAATCCAATAAACCTAATCCATTAGTTGTGTATTAACGTTTAGCTATAATCTCCTATGTGCAGGATGTTGTGCTAAGGACTGGGGATATAATAATACCAATAGTGCCACTCCCTGCACTCAAGGAATTTACAATCTTAAGCATCTCCCAGTTGTATCTTGAGAGAAGGGGCCATATTGGACTGTGTAGGGACAAGGCTAGGAAGTTTAGGATGGTGATTGAGATTGAGTTCAGAGTGGACCAATGGAATTTGATGGTAATTTAGGTTCTAGATGGGAAGAAACTGAGAAGGAGCAAAATGGCTCTGACTTAAGAGGTTGGTTGGCTTTTGTCCTCAGTTCTCAAAGAGAACCAAAATGACATCACTGTGCTAGAGTCAAGTTTCGATGTGTCTGACCATGGCTGATCAGACCAATAGGAGTTCAGAATGTTCTACAACGGGTCGGGCACAAATTGTCCTTGTAAACATTTTGGGGTGGATACTCTAAACCTGTGCATCCTGCATTTTCTTTGAGCTGTTTCAATTGAGATTTGCTCATGGATGACAGCATCTTCTCTGATGGCACTCTAAACTGAGTAGTCCTGTGTCAGTGTCTCCCATGTCACATAATCAATTCAAGTTCTTAAGAGATGCCTTGAGAATGTCCTTGAATAATTTTTTCTGACCACCATGTGAACGTTTGCCCTGTGTGAGTTCTCCATAAAACAATCTCTTTGGCAAGAATACATTTAGTATTTGAACAACATGGCCAGCCCATCCGAGTGGTGCTATCTGAAGCAGAATTTGAATGTTTGGCAGACCCAAGAGGCAGAGGAATACAAAAGATCAGTTATCCTATCTTCACAACTGTATGAAGGGATTTTCAGTAATCAGTGTTCTTGTATTTGCCCAGCGTTGATAGAGGCCCAATGAGTCACCCATGGCGGTCACAAGGGGGCTGAGTAGAAGAAGCTGGCTCAGAGCATTAATAGAGCTAAGTTTTTTGACTTGACTTTGGCTCAGAGGTCCCGGATCTAGCTCTGAGATTGCTTGGCTGGGTTTTCAAAAGACTTCATTTCTGAAATTACCACCTGTGTAAAATTGACTAAGGAGGCTTGAGGGTGAGGGGCACCTGGGGGGTGGGTGGCTGGATGGACTTCCCATCATGTCCAAGGATGTGGCAAAAGTTGGGATTGGGCTGTTGTTTTTTTAATTCTCCCTCCATGCATGTGGGCCAGACCACATAAAGGGGGGCTGACACCATCTGTGTCACTCTGTGGGTGAAGGGATAGACACTGGTCTTACTTGGTTTCTGTTGGAAGTATCCAGAACAGGAAGGGAGGGTGAGAATGGAGTGAGGGGCCTGCTGGTGGTGAGTTCTTCCATTTGGCCCCTTTTCTTCCTCTCTCTGACCCACCCGCCAGCTGGAGGAAGCCATCCTTATTGGCTTGAAGGTGCCATCCAAAGTGTGGCATCATCAGTGCTCGCAGGATATTGCCTTCACTTGCCACAGCCCCAAGGACTGGGGCTGTTTTCTTTAGCTTATTGCCTTGTTTGATGTACTGATGGGAGGGCCATGCGGCTAGTCACAGCTCATATCCTGAGTGTTCTTGGAAGAGGCGAAATCCCCCTCCCTGATAAAACAGAAGTCCTTTGTCAGTCTTGAACAACAACCTGGGTCTCTAATAGTAGTAAGGTCTCAGAAGTTCACCAAGGGCTGGAACGGCCTTTCTCTCATTGATCTCTAGTCTTTTGTAGGGGTAGGACTGCTGGGATTTTGTGGATGATAATAAGTGCAAGTATTTACATAGTGTTGTGAGTTTGTGAAGCACATTAGGACATACATTATCCCTCTTGTTCCTCACAATAATCCTGGCATGCACTATGATTCTTCCCATTTAAGGGAAACTGAGTCATAGAGAGATGAGGTGACTGATCAAAGTCATACTGTAAGTTCAATGATATGTTAGGATTGGCAAAGCACTTCACTTATATTACTGTTTCTGAGCATAGTCCTTCAAAGTAGTGACATTTTTGTCCCCATTTTACAGATTAGGAAACTGAATCCTAGAGGGATGAAATCACTTGTCCATATATTCACACAGCTAATAACTGTGGAAGGTGGAATTCAAGGGAGGCCAGATCTTCCTGATTCTAACTACAATACTATGTTCACTCTTCAAGCCTCCTCTGCAGCCCTCAGGTGAAGCAAACCCTTCTACTTCTATATGAAGCTATGCTATCCTAGGCAGCCTAGTGCTCTACTAGGTGCTATATTGACCATTTGCAGGAACTGGTCTGCCTTTGCCTGCAGAAGAGATATTTTAAATTTAGCAAGGTGGTGCAGTGGATAGAGCTCTGGCTGTGGAGTCAGGAAGGCTTGAGTTCAAATCTAGCCTCAGATACTTTCTAGCTGTGTGACCCTGGGCTTGTCACTTAGCCCTTTTGCCTCAGTTTCCTCATCTGTAAAATGAACTGCAGAAGGACATGGTAAATCACTCCAGTAATCTTTGCCAAGAAAATCTCAAATGGCATCACAGAGAATCGGACATGACTGAAACAACTGTAAAACAGCACAATGCAAGAAATGGTGTGAAGACCTAAATGGTACATTGTGTGTTCACCATGACACTACCCTGCTCTAGAAGCCTCTGTAGCTCCCTCTTTCTTCAGAGAGAGAACAGAGATTCATTCTCCGTGGCATTCAGAATACCTCACAATATGGCTCCAGCCTTTCTCCCATCACTGTTTCATTTACTTGTCAGTGAGCATGTTGCATCTCCTAGTGGATGCTCCTTGAGGGCAAGGTTTATTTCATTTTATTTTCCTAGTCCCATCATTTAGGAAATCATCTCATATAATGTCAATACTTAGTTGCTATCTATTCTTGAAAGTAGGAAACTAGGAAGGCAACTGGGAAGAGTCAAAAGAGCCCAGGGCTCTGAACTCCAAGTACTAAGGTTCAAATCCCCCCTTTGACATTTAGTCAATGTGACTTTGGTAAGGCAATTTTGCCTCTCTAGGTATCAATTTCCTTACACAAACATGCACTTTGCAACCTGTATAACATTAAGGCTAGGTACTCCTTCTCATTGGGGATCTCCCTGTCCAATCCTGTCCATTTCACTCCTTTCTCATGACTTCTCTTGTCAGCCTTCTCCCCTCCCACAGAGGGGGTCAGGCTTTTCAGAGTGATGCCTCCTAGAGATGCAGAGCATCCCATTCAGTAGCCCATAGGCATGAACAGGGCCACCCATCTTTCCAGCTACCCAGATCAGCCAACGGGGCGTGGACCTTGGGGACCCAGAAGTGAGATAATTCATGGGCTTCCTCTGTGACTGCTACCACCACTGAGTCAGCTGGAATTCCCCCCAGCTGTGGGCTGAGAGCCTTTAGGGAGAATGTTCTTTGTTCCCAACAGATTCCATGAATAACATCAGTGAATGGGGTTCCTACTGAGTACATTGGTGGGATCTAAGCCTTCCTGATAGAAGTGGGACTTAAGTGGGGACTTAAAGAGCAGTTTTGGAAAAGGTGGAGAGGATGAAAGAACATTCCAGGTGAGGGCAGTAAGTAGGCAAGGCTCGTGGGATCAGACCCTATATCTACCAGTAGAAGTCATCTTAAGGAGCATCTTGACCAATCCCTTCATTTTACAAATGAAGAAACTGAGGCCCACAGTGATGAAGTGAGTTGCTCTGGGTCACACAGGTAGTGAGTGGAAGAGGCTGGATTTGAACCCAGGTTCTCAGACACTAAATCCAGAGTTTTTCCCACAACACCCAGCTTGAGGCAGGAATTCATAGCACATGCAGGGTTTCAGTGAGGAAACTGCTTCCTAGGTGGAGCGGTGGGAGGAGAAGAGATTATTGAGTGCTTCTAAAGTCTTTCTAGTTTTACTTATTTATCTCCAGACCGGGCCTATAATGTCACTGGCATTTGTTGTTGTTTAGTCATGTCCAACTCTTTTTTGGGGAGGGTGATTTCTTAGCAAAGACACTGGAGTGCCATTTCCTTCTCCAGTTTATTTTACAGATAATGAAACTGAGGCAAACAGTGTTGAATGACTTGCCCAAAATGACACAGATAGGAAGTGTGTAAAGCCACATTTGAACTCAGGAAGATGTCTTCCTGACTCTAGACTCAGCACTAGGGGCCATCTAGCTGCCCATGGCATTAGTACAGGCCAGGGAATGTCTGATGGAGAGACTCCCCCCTCAAATGCAGGTGAGCCCCTGAATCATTCTTAAGTATTTGTCTAGGGTCTCTGAGAGGAAGGGTAGTTTCCAGTGGGTCTCCCAGCCAGTGCGTGTCAGGGGTATTAGAAGTGAGCCCATCTAACAAGCCCCTAACAATGAGAAACACGCTCACCTTAAGCAAAGAATGATGCCTTTTGTGAAATCAGGAAAACTTTCTATGAATCTTTACGTCCAATCCCCCTGAATGGATGGGTAGCCTCCCCAGTAAGGTTACAGAGCAGAACACGTTCAGAAAGATGAGACTTCTTATACTGTTTTCCGAACTTTGGATCTCCCTGGATACCATTCCCTGGCCAAGTGACTCCATGTTCTCCTCTCTGATAGGTTTTTCCTCACATAGCTCCTTGAGAATGCACATTAGTTTCTGACCTCTAACCTGTCCATGCTAGGTTGCAATCCTTATCACCTAGAACTGTAAAAAACAGAATTTCCTTGTTTCCCACAGGGGCAGGATGCCAACCTCTTTCTAACTCACACTAGATCTTTCTTTTTTACACTAAACTACCTCTATGCCAGATTAGTATTAGGTGGCATTTCTATTGAGCCCTATGATTTGTAAAGCACTTCAGACAGATCATGTTGTTAGAGCCTTATAGCTTTGAGAGGTAATTGCTGTAGATACAATTCTTTTCATTTTATAGATCAGAAAACAGACTCAGAGATGATCCAGTCTCACAGAACTGGACACAGAAAAAAAAAGACTTCAGAGGTTTTTTGGTCCAACCCTTTCATTTTCCAGATGGAATTGGAGGCCATAGAGGTAAGTTAACTTACCCAAAGTCACACAGGTAGTACGTGGAAGAGGCAGAACTGGAACCCAGTTTGAAGGCAGCATGATACAATGACAAGGATGTTGATTTTGGGGTCAGAAGATCATGATTCAAATTTGGGCCATATTTTTTGCTGACTTTTGACAAGTCATTTTTCTCTGAGCTTTCCTTTTCTGTAAAATGAGATCAGTGCACCAGATAACCTCTAAAGTACTGTTGGATTCTAAATCTATCATCCCAATTCCAGGTTCGGCACTTTGAACCCTCTGCCCCTCTATGCTCCCTAAGGAATTTGGACTCCATCTTGTAGATAATTCGGAGACACACCACTCCAGTGAGAAATCCAAGCCCTTTGGAAGCTTTCCCAATCCCTCTGCACTCAGTCTCCAATCATGCAGCTCAAAGTTTTCTTTCAGGCTGACACTTGATACTTGGTGTCTTTTGTGTCCTGCATTTTGATTGGGCTCTGTGGTCATTCATTTTCCACCTCTCATACTTTGCTGTTCCTTTGTCTTTTCAGATACAAGGAAATAGGCTGTTTGGTTTTTCCATTCCTTCACCCTACCAAATGTCTTTCCCTCATGGGAGCTGCCTCACATCTCACCCTTACAGCACTTTGCAGAATGAACTGCTGTCTGTACCTCTGAGCTTGACTCAGACACATGGAGAGAGCCTTCCCCATGGGATTCAGTTCACGATTTCAAAGTAGTCTGAGAGGAGTGTGACTGAAGCTTGGGCAATGTGGTGGTTGGGTTACTTCTAAGGTCCCTAATACTTCCTCCTAAGGGTGAAAATGAGCTGACTTGGTCTATTGTTCTGCAATAAAAGGCAGTACTGACACTGGAACCAGCCATTCTCCGGGCCCTAATTTCCTCATCTGTGAAATTCCACCAGACAATTTCTAGTTCCTCTAATAGTCTATGGAGGTATGGAAGGACCTCTGAAGTCCTTTTCAGCTTGAAAATTGAATGGAAAATTAGGTCAGAACCACAGGGGGCAAAAGCTCACCATTATGATAGATTACCTTAAGGACAGAGAAGCACTTGGCATACAGTGTCTTACTGGATTCTCATAAAAACTGTGGGAGAATGCACATGCTTGTAGAGTCAGAGATCATTAGCTTCCCTTTTAATTTATGTACCCAGACTCTGTAGTAATCTACCATTCATATCTATGTTTTAAAGAACAGTACTGATAAATTTTTTCAATTATCTTCATTTCCCAATATCCTCTTCCCAAAGCCATCATTTGTAATAAAGAGAGAAAAAGGGGGAAAAATGACAGTTCGACAAAATCGATTAACTGAGTCTGGCAGAATATGGCGTGTTTCACACCCAAAGCCCTCCACCCCAGCAACGCACAAACTTAGTCTATTTACATGCTGCTTATTTGGGGACAATCTTGATTATAATAATGACCCAGCATCCACTTTGTTTTTGATCTAACCTTTTTATAGTGCCTGGAACACAATAAACTCTTATTAAAGGCTTTGTAACTTGACTTATCTTGTCATTGTCTATACTGTTTTTCTAATTCAGCTTGCTTCACATTGCATCAATTCATGGAAGTCTTCTCATAATTTTCTGTATTCTTTGTAAATTATTTCTTATGATAATAATGTTCCAATATATTGATATACCACAAATATGTTTAAGCATTCTCTAATCAATAGGTTCCCAATTTGTCTTTGGATATTTATTACCACAAACAGTCCAAGAGTTCCAATGGTTACTAATCTTAACACAATTCTCAGAGTTATTACAGTCCCTAGATAGCTTTGCTTTTAGTAGTTACTAGCTATTTGAGTATAGGAGAGGCACTTTTCCTTCCATAGCCTCAGTTTTCTCCTCTGTCTCTGCCTGCCTCATGGTTCACAATGGAATATAAATCCTTAGAAAGCAGTGTACTTGCATGGAGGAATGGTTTCATTTGTTATATTTGTGTCTCCAGTACTTGGCACCTATTAGGCGATTATACACTTGGTGATTGAATGGTTGATGGAAACTCTAAGGCAAAACCACCACTGAATACTCCCAGGTAAGTCTTTTGAAAATTTGACTCACATTCTTTCCCCCATTGACCTCCTGTGCCTGGACTCATTCCCCAAGGGTTAGTATGCTCCAACTCCCTCTTACTCTCAAAAATGTGCTGCCCATGCTCTCATTCCCATCCACTTAATCCTTTTCCTTCTCAAAAAGACCCGTTGCAGATTTTCCTTCCTCTTCCATTGTACCATCTGTACCAGACTTCTCTATAATGAACAGACTTCCCTTTCCTTGAGACTTCTTCCTCTTCCGTTCCTTCCATCTTTTGCTCACTGAGAATTGTTCCTCATGATGATGCTGTGTCTCCATTTATAGTTCCTTGGACAATTTCTATTTTCACTAAAAAGCAATTTAATTCAGCAAGGATTTATGAAGTCACCTACTCTGTGGCAAGAACTGCATGTATATGTATGTATACAGTGCCCTGTATGCACAGGGGACATATAGTCCCTGTGCCAAGGAGTTTCCATTCTACCAAGGAGAAGCAGGTGGGAAGTATCTGGGGCTCCTAAGCACAAAGGTTATTGAAATGTGCATATTCCTCTCTGGAGGTGAATGTCTTTCACTGACTGGATTAAGAATGACAGCCAGACCCTATCTGTCAAGAAGTTCTAGAAGGAGGGCTGCCCTAAGGCTGCAAGATGGAATGGTATGTTGCTTTGTGTGGGGGCAGGGGAAAGGTCTTTCAGAGAGCAGACATTTGGGCTCTGAGAAATTGGACTCACATAAACAGAAGAGAATTGTTAGCCCCAGCCCCTCATTTGAGGCTAGAATCATAGTCAAGATACTTGGATTTGAATCATCAAGTGGTTTTATAAGTTTGCACTGAAGGCATAACTTAGCTGTTTAATAGAATAGTCTTTAATTTAAAAAATAGCTTAAGAAATGACATAACTAGTGCTTTCCACTCCAACTCTGCAGGCACATAAAAGTTCCTTAACTTTGTTTCCACTGTTATTATTTACAGTTACAAAGCCCATAACCTACCATTATAAAACAAAAATGGGAAGACATCCAGTTTCAAGGGACATATTCGCCCAAGTTACAGGAGCTATCATCATAGAAATAAGACCCCCTCCAATTACAACAAATCAACTATACTTTTACTTTTTTGCAGGTTTTTTTTTCTCTTTGAAAGGGAAAGAAAGTAAGACTTACAGTAATCCTTGGAGAATTATTGAGGGTAAAATACTTTGTAAACTGAATTGCTTTGTAATAAACCCTTCTTTCTTGGTATCCAGATGTGACCATGTCATTGTCCTTAAGAGACTTCAAGTGTTTCCCTCTTGCCTGTGCATTTGAACTGTTCAGGATCCTATATTTTACCTGTCACTCTCCCCACTACAGTCCCCCAGCTTGCCTCGAATTTATATTGTGTAAATATTCTATGTTCCTAATTATTTGAGACTATTGCAAGTAATCCATTAGATGTGAGCTCTTCAAGGGTAGGGTCTATAATTTTCCTTGTATCGTTAGGCTTAGCACAGTGCTTGACATATACAATAACCCTTCAACATCATGACATTCCTCATCACATTTTTGATATACTGTGGGTTGGCATGAAAAATTATACTTTGAGGGAGTTTTGTGGAAGCCTCAGATGATGCATGAAGGCCACCAGATGACACAGAAAAAGTGTAGAAACTTAACAATACATAAAATATATGTATAGTATTTAATTATATCTATATATCTTTTAATACTATAACAATTCAGACTTTCTCTGAAATTAAAGGAGGGCCAAAATTTTATGGGGATTTTCCAGATTGTGTTGTGCCCTTAACCCCTCATATATGGCAGTGATAACTGTCATAGGCACTTAATAAATGCTTATTGATTGACTGGAATGTTTTCTTTCTCATTAGATCATGAGCTTTTTAGGGCAAAGACCATAAGCATTGCCTAGAATATAGCTGGCACTTAAGGTTCATTCACAATGAAGATGATGGTGGGGGTGGTGATGGCAAAAATAGGAACACTGGGTGGAAGGCAGAGAGGAAGATTTGGAACGATTGAGAGTAAAACTTCTCAAACCATCATAACAGACTGTCTTGGGAGACAGAAGTTTCAGCTACACCCAAGCTCTACAAGGAAAAGTTGGGTGACTGCTTCTCTGGTAGATGTTGGAGAAAGCATCTTGGTCAAGAATATGTTAGAATAGACAACCTCTGAGTTCACTTCCAGAGCTGGCATTCTGAAATTCTATATCTTTGGGGCAAGAATTGTATGCACAAGGTGATTGAGTTCCTCAAGGAAATTATACGTGATAGTTCCAAAGCAAGCAAGAAACCGCAAAGGTGCAGCTATGCATTATTCTTGCCCCCAGTATCATGTGATAACAGACTGGGTGATAGGAATTGAACATTTAAGATGAATGTTGGAAATACAGTGCAACAGCTACAATAGAAGCTCTCTGGCAGAAGAACTTAGTTTTTCTTAATTCAAGAGGTATTGGTTTGGGATACATGGAATCTTTGAAGGTTATATTACACACATATGCAGTTTCACTTTTGTCTTAATGATAAGTATTTGTCCTAGAAATATTTATCTTATTTTGCAAACCTCAAAGCACCATATAAATATTATTACTAATAGAGCTTTGTTACATATCCAAACTCATTCATACATATTTTGTTTACTTTATTTTATTAATTTTCAGCATTCACTTTGATAAGATTTTGAGTTCCAATTCTTTTCTCCCTCCCTCTCCTCCCTCCTACCCAAGATGGCAAGCAATCTGATATACATGTACAATTATATTAAACATATTTCCACATTAGTCATGTTGTGAAAGAAAAATCAGAATAAAGGGAAAAACCATGAGAAAGAAAAAAAATAGAAATAGTATGTTTTGATCTGCAAGAATTATTCATTTTAAAGTATTGAAAAATACCTTTAATTGAACTGCTCAAAATCTTTGTCATCAGAGATACCTTGGCTACTCTTATCTTCATTCATCCATCATTCACTCAACAAATGCTCATCTGCCTAATAAGTGTTTTGTAAATTTTATAGTACTATATAAGATCTTCACTAAGATCATAACAGGCTCTAATCTTGAACCAAATCAAACGAATTGAAATTTAATAATGATAAATCAAGAAGCATTTTATTAAGACTCTGAAATGTGTCAGACACTGTGATTAACACTAGGAAAAGAAAGAAAGAAAAAGCCTACTTTCAAGGAACTAATAGTGTAATAGGAGGGGAGTGAGAGACAACCTGCAAGTTGATAAATATATATATATATATATATATATAATATCATAATATTTATAATAGTGTATATATATATATAATAAATTAGAGATAACTGCAGAGGGATGGCATTAGCATTAATGATGTGTGTGTGTATGTATGTGTGTGTGTGTGTGTGTGTGTGAGGGAGGTACTGAGAAAGACTTCTTATAGAAGAAGTGATGTGAAGGAGAAAATAGATGAGGGTTTATGGAAACAGATTACAAATCAGGAACAGAAGTTTGACACAGAGAGGCATTTTGGTGTAAAGGGCAGAAGAGCAACCCTGGAGTTGGGAAGACAAGTTTCAATCCTGCTTCAGGGTCAACCCCAGATCCTGTAGAACTTATTTTTCTCACAGGGATGGATTCAGTGGCTTCAAAGTCCTCTACCAATGATCATAACAAAGGGATACCCCTGTTATCTAGACAGTTGTTGAAAGTTTTCTGCAAAGAGCAGAACAGAAAACAACCTCTTAATTTATTCTAGTGATAATTTCATTACTCAAAATGTAGTGGAAACAAGGAGAGTGTATTGGGGTTCGATTCTCATTTTAATTTTCAAGAAACTAATTTTCAAATGATGGGAAATTTTATTAGGAGAGTAGAGGGGTGGTGATTAGGGAATATTTCTCCTAAGAATTTCTGATAAAAAAGTTAGATTTAAAATGTGGAATTCATCTTAGTTTGGAGAAATGTAGCTTTCAAGAGATTCAAAGGAAAGAGATGTAATACCTACCTCTTAACTAAAATGAATTTTGATGGGAAAGAAAGAAAGAAAGAAAGAAAGAAAGAAAGAAAGAAAGAAAGAAAGAAAGAAAGAAAGAAAGAAAGAAAGAAAGAAAGAAAGAAAGAAAGAAAGAAAGAAAGAAAAAAAGAAAGAAAGAAAGAAAAAGAAAGAAGGAAGGAAGGAAAGAAAGAAGGAAAGAAGGAAGAAAGGAAGGAAGGAAGGAAGAAAGAAAGAAGGAAAGAGGGAAAGAAAGAGAGAAAGAAGGAAGGAAAGAAAAAAGAAAAAAAATGGATCCTTATGACAAATAAGCACAGTCAAGTAAAATCAATTTCCTCATTCAGCCTCACCTTTTCAAATGTCTTCCCTACCTCCTGACAGCCTTCTTGCTGTGCTGGAGTAGGAAAAATGGGTTGAAGTAGATATGATGCGCACTTTGATAGGCATAAGGGCAGGTGTCAGCATACATTCATTAAGTGTTTGCAGAGGAGAATTCTAGTTTCTGTCCTACCCCTGATGTTGACAAAGGCAGATTTAAGTATTAACTCCCAGGTAACTTCGGTCATATGTCTACAGATTAGATACCATAGTGAATAACTGTAGTGCAAGAAGAATCATAACAGACACTTCAAGATTTATAGGAAATCCAAGAAAAGAGCAACCAATAAAATCCTTGGTCTCAAATATCTGTACAGAAATGCACAAAATACAGGTGACAATTGAGGCCAGTTAGAGATCTTCATTCAAAGTGAGTCCCATCCTAGGAAGTACCATTGAGAAATGAAAATATGGAACCCAAACCTGAATGTGAGTTAGGAAGAATATGTTGCATCCAAATGAAGCATTATCCCTTTAGAAATTGTACTCTTCTGAGAAAATCTGAGAATGAGATTTGAAAGGGAGAACATGATGGTAGAGGCTTGAGTGAAATTCAATGGAGGATGAAACAGAAATGATATTGTCCCATTTAAGGAGGAGCTCAGCACAAGTATATCTTCACTTTTAACTTGACTGCATTATTTTGGAGCTTATCTGACCTCCCCCAGGTCCTAGGAAGCTCATTGGCAAAATATCATCCTGAAAGATTCCATTAGCCTTGATATTCATACTCATCACTCGCATTTGCCCCATTGGAGATGGAGCCATGGATTCTTAAACCTCCAGTTAAGAAGGGTCCTCAGCAAAACTCCTGAGTGTAGCTCCAAACAGATTGAAATGTAATTGGTAAATATTTACCAAAATGAATATAAATGTAATACTGTAC
This sequence comes from Bettongia penicillata ogilbyi, assembly GCA_023548195.1. Taxonomy (NCBI): domain Eukaryota; kingdom Metazoa; phylum Chordata; class Mammalia; order Diprotodontia; family Potoroidae; genus Bettongia; species Bettongia penicillata. The sequence goes on from JAJHZJ010000257.1 coordinate 14,610,185, forward strand.
AGACAATATTAATTTGTGGTTTTGTAAGTCAACACTCAGCTCATAGTGATCTGTTTCTATTTAAATTTATTAATAGCCAATTATTAAATATTAAGACTTTTTCTCTCTCTATTTCTTCATTCAGGGACCAGCCCCTGTAAATCAGTCTATGAAAGACAAAGATGATGGATGAGATTAGCCTCATCCTCTGAGAACATGCTCTATGATCTTGGGTCTAACTAGGAGACCTCACTTTTCTTTAGAATATAAACAGAATCTAATCTAGGTGGCTTCCAGCCCAAAAGCATTCAGCCCATATCCTCACACCTGTCCATTGCAGTTTAGAGTAACTCAGTTCATGAACACCAACAAAATGAACCAGAGAATTTTGGGTAGAGATGGATTCCTTCGTCCAGATTCATGGAGGTTACTGATTTTCATGGTCAAGTCAGTTCTCAGTAGGAGGAGTGGAAGGCATTCAACCCACCCCCTCATTTGAAAGTCTATCCCCTCATTAATTGTTCACTAATCAGGGTTGATTTTCACCTTTCATGGGCACCCCTCTTTCCAACAGTATTTAAGCATTAAATAACCTCCAAGAATTTTTTTTTTTGGTTACCAAGAGTAACCACTGACTATCCATTTATTGATTATCAGCTAGTCTAATTAGCTAATTAATTAAATCACCCAGAAACTCTGTCTCATGTTCATTCATCTCATATTAAGTTTAACACAACTGCCATGGACCACCTGGGCAAAAAGAGAAAATGATATTTTTGTCAATGACTTGGAAAAAGACGTAGATAAGACTGGGACAGCTGGTGCATTGGATAACACATGCAGGATCTAAGCAATTCTTGACCGAATAGACCACTGGTAGAAATACAGAGAGATGAAATTTAATTAAGATAAATGTATAGTCATATTTGAATTACAAAAAAGCTTAATTTCACATGTACAAGATAGTTGAAGAGAATTAGACATAAGTTTATCTGAAAAAGATCTAGGATGTTAACAGACAGAAGCTCAATATAAATCATCAACATAATGAAGTAGTCAAAAAACCAAAAGCTAATGTCCTATTATTTCTTGTGTTTGGTTTAGTTATTTCAGTTGTGTCCAACTCTTCATGATTGCATTTGGGATTTCCTTAGCAGAAATAGTGGAGTGATTTTCCATTTCCTTCTTCAGAAGGGGAACAGAGGCAAACAGGGTTAAGTGACTTGCCTGGGTCACATAGCTAGTAAGTGCTTGAGGCTAGATTTGAACTCAGGTCCTCCTGACTCCTATCATGGTACTCTATCCACAGCACTACCTCACTGCTGAAAATTTTATCTGAGGCTCTATCCAAAGGCATGTTTTGTGTCTAGGATGACATAGATGATCACTCTTTTCTATCCTTCCTTGTTCAGGTCTCATACAGAGGATTGTATTAAATTCTAGACACTGACTTTTAGGAGGGTCATTCACAAACTGAAAAGTAGTCAGAAGAGGCAACTAAGGTGATGAGTGATTTGGATTTTTTTCCCCTTATCAGGATTTGTTGAGGTAAATGGAGATGTCCTGTCTGGTAATGAGAGGGAGCTTGCTTTCTATCCACTTGAGAGGGACTATTCTATGAAACCAAGAAACAAAAAGATGTGTGTGTGTGCATGTGTGTGTGTGTGTGTGTGTGTGTGTGTGTGTGTGGCTCCTCCTGTACTGTTTTTCCTTGAAGCAATACTTGGAAGTGCTAAAGAACCTTGTTGGGATTTCATATAAAGTATATATTCCTAACAATAATGGCAATAACAAAGTGAAATAGTGTGCATTGGTGAGTACTGAGTCCCCTCTTACTTTCTAGTTTGGATAATCACTTTTCAGGGATGCTCAAGAGGAGATATATGGCCAAATTTGAATTTGGGACTTGTAAAGTTCTTTCTAACTCTAGGATCTTGTGATTTCATGCCTTCCATGGGACTCAGTTTTCTCATGTGTGCAAGGTTGCTAGATTACTAGACTAGTTTACTCTTAAGTTTCCATTTAACCTTATTTTTTTTTAATTCTGATGGAAAAAGAAAGAATTCTATTCCAGTATGCTATGATCTTTTGGAAAGACTTCATGAATCTACTTCATTTCCTAGAATCCCAGCAAATGGAGTAGGAGCATGCTGGTAAAATGGAAGAAAAATGTGTGTCTGACCCATTTCTAAACATTTATTTGCATTATTATCATTTTCTTCACTAATTTCTTACATCTTAACAATCCACAGAACACTAAATCTGTATCTGATTTGTAGGTTTCCTTAAACTAGCAAATGTAAATGCTTACAATGAAATTTTCACAACCTCCTCTCTCAAACCAGTTTGAGCTGGCTCCAGTACAACCCCGAAATGGTTTTCAAGAGAAAATTTGTTCCAACTTCCTGATAAGATGAATGCTCAGAGATTTACAATCACAGGATTATAGATCTAGAGATGGAAGATACTTTTCCTCTGACCTAACCTAGTCACTTTTCAGATTAGAGAAGTGAGGCCTAGGGAGATTAAGGGATTTGCCAGTGGTCATTTGAATCAGACCCTTTACCTCCAAATACATATCTTTTTCTATCATGCACAGTTCACTCCAGAACATCCATATCTGAATGTAAGAGAGAAATCAATGCTTGATTGATTTAACTCTCAAGGGCTGAAAAAAGTCATCTACTAAGAAAGATGTGAGGTGAGACACTGGGTTAATTGAGAAATTGAGGCATTATACTCCACCACACCATATGGCCCCCAGGAAGTATAAGTCAAGGATGCATTTTAACCAGTTAATTAGTCACTCAACACATATTTATTAAATAACCACTGTGTGCCAAGAATTATTCTAGGTGCTAGTGATACAAGTAAAAAAGAAAAAACAATCCTTATTCATGATGAGTTTATACTGTAATCAGGAAGAAAAAAAAATATATGTTCACATAAGCACACATCAGTGTATATATGGTATACATATATAAAGTTATATAGCATAAATATAAAGTGAACAAACATAAATATAAACAAAAGAGAGAGGGAGAACACTAACAGCTGAGGATTTAGGAAATGTTTTATGGAGAAGATGATGCTTCAACTGCTTCTTAAAGGAACAGATGAAAGAAGGCAGGCAGGAAGGAGGGAAGGAAAGATTTATTAAGCACTTTCTATGTGTCAGATAATGTGGTAAGTACTTTACAAATATGATTTCTTCAGTGCTATTTGGGAAAACTGAGGTAGCTCGAAGTTTTATGATTTGTCTAGTCATACAGTTAGTATGTCTACGAGGTCATGGGGATGTATTCTGGGTATGTGGTATGCTCGGTGCAGAGGCAAAGTGAGGAGTGATAGAGTGTCTTGTGTGAGAAAGGAGAGGCCAGTTGGGTTGAGTCTCTGAGTATGGGAGACAGACTAATCATCAGGGAGCCTAGAAAGATAATTTGAGCCAAGTTGTGAAAGGCATTAAAATCTCAACAATGGAGTTTCTGTTTTGTCTTAGAGGAAATAAAGAGCCACTAGTTCTTGATTAAGTAGGAGAGTTAGAAGGTCAAATCAGCCCTTAAGGAAAGTTCCTTTGGTACTCTGGGTAGAATGAAGAGGGTTGGGGAGGGACTTGAAGCAGGGGGACCAGAGAGGAGGCAGTTTATAGTGTAGGTGAGAAGCAATGAGGGTTTGAACTAAGGTGAACTATGTGAGTGGAGAGAAGGATGTGAGGGCTATAAAATTAGAAAGAATAAGATTTTATGACTGGATATACTTGATGAGGCAGAGGGAGGAGCCTTTGATAAAAGTCATATTTACAAGCTTGGAAGTCTGAAAAGATAGAGCTGCCTTGTCAGCAATCATATATTAAATATGATGTGCCACGCACTGAACTAGAAGTTGAGGATTAAAATATATCAAACATAATAAAGATAACAAGCATAAATGTCTTTGTCCTTAAGAAATTACATCCTATGAGGAGGAGTTTTGCTCAGTGATTTCCTATGGAGTTTTGCACATTTGTCTGGATCTCCTGCTTAGCTGTTAGCTTTTAGTTTTTTCTTTTCCTCAACTCCCAGATTTCTACCATTTTAGAATGTTTTCTTTTATTTGACACCCTAAGACGAAGGACAGACTACCTTCTGGTTTCTTCGTGGCCTCTGACATTCTGATCTCATTCATGTGTATCCAGCTGCTTTGGGATCAGGCGTGATATGTTGCCCCACATCACTGCAGAATTGTTTTAGCACACACTCTTTTCAGAGAGCTCACGGATGGATAGAGCAAGACAGTAAAGTAAACACCATGAAACCGAATCGCTCATGCAGAACACTGTAAAATAAAACATTTTTCTGAGCACAGCTGGACCCTGGGAACATTTGAAATTGCTTCCATTTAGTTCCAGGAATCTTCTTATTTGAAAGAATATACACTCCTCTGGATTTCAGTAGGAGGAAAGAGCTAATGTGCTCTATAGTACTGGAAATTCTAATCCAGTTGTCTCATCTCTGAGTCACACTCTGCATGGCGTGTCAAACTCAAATAGAAATTGGGCCCGTGAATCTGTACATAAGGATCTCTGTAGGGGTGTGCTGGCTTTGTGTTAAAATGTAACATTTTCTATGCACCCATATATGTATAGCAACAATTTTTGTAATGGCTAAGAATTGGAAATAAAATCAATGGTGGCATTGGCTAAATAGGTTGGATACATGAATGGAATGGGACCTTACTGGACTATAAGAAATTATATGAGTGATGAATACAGAGAAGCCTGGAAAAACTAGATGAACTGATACAGAGGAAAGTCAGCAGAGCCAATAAAAAATATACGCAGTAACAATGGAAATGGAAAGAAAGACACATGAAAATTCTGAAAGAAATGTAACAAAATTATAAATATCAAACCATTTGTATTCTACTGAGGAAAAATGACATGTTCACAATCAATCAATAAGCATTTTTCAATCACTGACTCTATGCCAGCTACAAGGGAAATGAAGACAAATATAAAACAACTCTTTCACTCAAGCAGTTTCCACATTATTTGGAGATAAATGTAAATATGATGTATACTCAAAGCAAACTCAAAATAATTTCAAGGGACAACATGCTCCCAGTTTGGAGAGCATGGGTCTGGAAAGACCTCACCTACTTGGGATTACTTGGATAGAATGACAGAGCTAGAGGACATGGTGAGTGAGTACATCACATTCATAGACCTTGGCAAAAACTCAGATGTAGAGGAGAGACTGTAATGTGTAGGGAACAGCGAAGATGCCAGAGAGGCTGAAATATGCAATGTGCAAGAGGGAGAAATGTGAAACAAGCAGAGAAGAGTCTTTGGAGTAGGACTGTGAAGGGCTTCCAATGCCAAATGCAGAAGACTGAATTTTATCCTGGAGATAGTGGGAGCCCCTTCTCTTCCTTGGATTTCATTTTCATCATCCACAAACTCAGGGGTTACATCGGTCGATCTCTGATGTTCCTTCCAAAATGAGATCTCCCATCCTAGATATTGTTGCTGTTTTTAATCTGGGAGTGACATTAGAGGCCATCTGATCTAACCTCATTATTTTTCAGATGGGGAAGCTATCCCATTCAATGACTGTCCAAACAGCAAGAAAACAACACAATTACAATAGCAACAAGATGTTGACATTTTGCCCATGACATTTGACAAATGAAAATTTCAATGTAAAACACTCAGAACTAACTTCATAATTGATTGTTACTAATGGGAGAATGTTATTACTGTTCCTTATTTCTAAGTCATCACATCATGCCACCATGATTGTTTCCCACTTCTCACCCTATTCCTTTGTTTAGATACGTGGTACTGGGGAAAAAACCAGTCATGAGTCATTGCATGGCATATAATTAAAGTCCTAGAAAGGAATTTAAGGATTCTGTAGTCACAGAACCACTGAGTTGGATGGGACGCCAGAGATCAGTTAATCCAGTTTATACTTGAAAAAGAAATCCTTCTGTGATGTATCTACTTTGCTTCTTCATCGCTATTTACTAGTTTCCCCAACTTCTTTCAAGTTCCACATGACCCAAAATGGACCATGAACTTATTAAATTCCCACTGTCTATGGGAATCCTTTCCCAATTCACCTTAATTTCATGCTGTGCCTTCTCTCTGTTGATTATTTCCTATAAATCCCCATCTATACCTTGTTCATACATAATTATTTTCTTGTTTTCTCCTCCATTGAACTATGAGCTCTGTTTGGTCAGGGCTTTCTTTTTCCTTGCCCCTCCTCAAAGATTAGCACATAATAGATACTTCATAAATATTGATTGACCAACTTAGCATATGTGCTACATAGTAAGTACTTAATAAATGTTTATTGACTGACTGTTTTTTAAGTTGCTTTCATTTTTAAGTTGCTTTCATCTATATCTAACTATGCATCTCTCTATTGACATACACATCCTTTCCATCTGTCTTCAACCCCTTTGGGATAATAGCAATATCATATTACTGGGACAGAAAATATGCACAGATAAGGACTTCAGGGACATAGCTCCAAATTGCTTTCCAGAATGGCTGCATCAGTTCCTAGCACCACCAATATTTCATTACAGTCCCTGTCAACCCATAGCCATTTCAACAATGGTCATTTCTTTTCATAGTTTTTACTCATCTGGCATGGCTACAATAGACCTTCAATTTGCATTTATCTTTTGCTATTTTTGTTTTGTATTTTTCTATTCAAATGAACATTAATAGTTTGCATATTTTTCCTTTGAAAACTACCTATTTACATTTTTGACCATTGAACTATTAGGGGATTTCTTGTTTTTATTTCAAGTTGTTCTTTCCATTCCTCCGTGCCAGCACTCAGCCAAATTATCTATAGATCATGTGAGATTTCATAAACATGCTGCTGACACCGAGAAAAGGCAAAATGAAAACTGAAGTTGAGTAACTGGAATTTCATGTGAATAAAGATATTGAAACATGATATGAAATTTTAGAAATTTGCTTTGCCCTGACCTGAAAGTAAATAGCTTTGTGTTACACTATCTACTGACCACAAATGGAACGTAAGATGATGAAGTAAGAAATCCTGGGGATTCAGACTAATTATAGCTAGCTATATGGAAGACTATTATAACTCACACAAACTATTGCATTAACTTAATTTGTCTCCATCCACCCATCCATCCTCCCCCTGCTACTATCCTCCAAGAAGCTGCCAAACTGATCATCATAAAACATGAATCTGCTTGTGCTATTTTCCAGTTGAAGAAGCTTCAGCATCTCCCAATTGCCTGTAAGTTTAAATACTTGTGTTAAGCATTTATAATTTCTTACAGCTGAATGTGGAGGAATTAAAATTAAATGGAGATTCTCTGAATAGGATCCTCATTGTGAAACTACTATATTTTAGATTCCCATGCTCTACAGGGTAGTGTGAGGGCTAGTAGAATTGAATGACATTTCCCCTGAAGAGCTTCAAATCTAGCATTACACAGGAAGACACTAAAACTAGAGGGAGTTTTGAATGGATGGGAATCTGGTTAGTGACACAATGAAGTCCCAAGTACAATGAAAACTATTTGACTTTGGGAAGAGATTGTCTGTTGTTTGTCCTTTGTTCTCAAAGAGTTCCATGATATCAGGAAGGTGATACCTTGATTTGTGAGTTGGATTTAAGTGAGGGAGAACTGTGCAAAGTCATCAGCCTCACTTTCTCCTCTGGAACCATCTGAGCCCAGTGGAAAGACATAGATCAACATGAATGGAGAAACAAAAAAAAAGAGAGAGAAAAAATAGTATGCTTTGATCTGCATTCAGACTGCATAGTTCTTTCTCTAGATGTGGATATTATTTTCCAGCATGTGTATTTTAGAATTATCTTAGGTCCTTGCATTGCTGAGAAGAGCTAAGTGTATCAAAGTTTCTCTTTGCACAATGTTACCCTTTCTGCATACAATGTTCTCTTGGTTCTTCTCACTTCATTCAGTATCAGTTCATATAAGTCCTTCCAGGTTTTTCTGAAGTCTGTCTACCCATCCCTTCTTATAGTGCAATAATATTCTATTGCATTTTTTTTTAACCACAACTTGTTCTGCCATTCCCCAATTCATGGGTATCCCTTCCATTTCCAATTTTTACCAACACTAAAAGAGTTGCTAAAAATATTTTTCTACACAGAGGTCTTTTTCCCTTTCTTATGATTACTTTGAGATACAGATGAAATAATGGAATTGCTGGATCAAAGAGCATGCAGTTTTATAGCCTGTTGAGCATAGTTTCAAATTACTCTCTGAGATGATTGGATCAGTTCATAGCTCCACCAACAATACATTAGTGTTCCAATTTCCCCACGTCTTCTCCAATACTTGTCATTTTCCTGTTTTTCCATGTTAGTTAATCTGATAGGTGTGAGGTGATACCTCAGAGTAGTTTTGATACTCGTTGCTCTGATCAATAGTGATTTAGAGTATTTTTTCATATGCCTAGGGAGAGCTTTAATTTATTTATCTGAAAACTACCTATTCATATCCTTTAACCATTTAACAATTGGGAAATGATTTGTATTCTTATAGATTTGACTCAATTCTATAAACATTTTAGTGATGACACCTTTATCAGATACACTGACTGCGAAAATTGTTTCCCAGTTTTCTGTTTCCCTTCTGATCTTGGTTACATTAGCTTTATTTGTGCAAAATCTTTTTAAAATTTAATATAATCAGTACTATCCATTTTGCATTTCATAATATTCTCTATCCCTTGTTTTGCCATAAATTATTCTTACTCCATAGATCTGACAGGTAGACTATTGCTTGTTCTCCTAATTTGCTTATAATATCACCCACCTTTTCTATCTAAATCGTTTACCCATTTTGACCTTATATTTGTACATGATGTAAGATGTGGGTCTATGCATACTTTCTACCATACCGTTTTTCAGTTTTCCAAGCAGTTTTTAATCAAATAGTGAACTCTTATTCCAGAAGCTGGAGTCTTTTGGCTTATCATACAGTACATTATACAGATATCGACTATTGTGTTTTGTGTGCCTAAACCTTAGCCAAGTACCAAGTAGTTTTGATGATTGCTGCTTTGTAATACACTTTCAGATCTAATATGTCTAGATCACCTTACCTTGTGTTTCTTTTCATTAATTTGATATTCTGGATCTTTTTTTGGATGAATTTTGTTATTTTTTTCAAGTTCTTAAAAATAATTTTTTAGCAGTTTGATTGGTTTGGCACTCAATAAGTAAATTAATTTAGGTAGAATTATCATTTTTGTTATATTAGCCTGCCCTACCCATGAGCAACTGATAGTTTTCCAATTATTTCGATCTGACTTTATTGGTGTGAAAAGTGTTTTGTAATTGCATTCATATACTTTCTGGGTTTGTGTTGGCAGGAAGACTCCCAAATGTTTTACATTGTCTGCTGTTACTTTAAATGAAATTTCTCTTTTTATATCTTGATGCTTGGGTTTGTTAGCAACACACACACACACACACACACACATACACACACACACATATATAAATGCTGATGATTTATGTGGGTTTATTTTATATCCCAAAACAATTCTAAAACTGTTAGTTATTTCAAATAGTTTTTATTCGATTCCCTAGGATTCTCAAAGTGTACCACCATACAATCTACAAAGAGTGATAGTTTTGCGCTTTTTCTTGCCTGCTCTAATTCCTTTAATTTCTTTTTTTCTCTTATAGTTAAAGCTAACACATCTTGTACAATATTGAATTGGCATCCTTGTTTCACCCCTGATCTTACTGGAAATGCCTCTAGCTTGTCTCCCTTACATATAATGCTTGCTGATGGTTTTAAATGTATGTTCCTTATCATTTTAAGGAAAACTCCATCAAATCCTTTGCTCTCCAGTGTTTTTCAGGGTTATTGGTTGTTGTATTTCATTGAAAAACTTTTTCTGCCTCTTGAGAAAATCAAATTATTTCTGTTAATGTTGTTACTGATATGGTCAATTATGCTGATCATTTCCTCTAAAATTGAAGCAGCTATACATTCCTGTTATAAATCCCCCCTGGTCTTACTTTATTATCCTTATGATAAGTTGCTGTGATCTCATTGTTAATATTTTATTAAAATTTTTGCATCTATATGCATTAGGGAAATTGGCCTCTAATTTTCTTTCTCTTTTTGACTCTTCCCATTTTAAGTATTAGCATCATATCTATATCATAAGAAAAAAAATGACAAACTCCATCTTTGCTTATTTTTCCAAATATTTTATATAGTATTGATGAATTGTTATTGATAGAATTCACTTGCAAATCCATATGGTCCTGGAGATTTTTTTCTTGGGGTTATTTAACTATTTTATTTCCTCTTCTGTTAATGTGGAAATTTGTATTTTTGGTAAATATTCATCAATTTCACTAATATTGTCAGATTTATTTGCATGTAGTTGGGCAAAATTATTCTAATTCTAATTATTCTGAAATGGATGGAATTAATAAGTCACAGGCAAATGTCAATTAGGAATTTCGAGAGTGTCATTTATTAGCCAGGCTGGCGGCTCCCTCATGTAGAGACCCAGAGGAAACAGCCCCAAACTGAGGTGGGTGAGTGCATTTTCAGCACTTCAGCGCTACTCGGTACAGCCTTGCGGTTTCCACACCCGACAGAGTTCTGACAGAGCAAGAGGGGGGCTTGCTGCTAGGAAAGAACCCCCAAACAGAAGGTGGTTGTCAGGGGGCTACTAGGCAACAGAGGAGAGGTTCCAGGAGAGGTACCCAATGAAAGACTGGTTGTCATTCAACATACAGTAGTTGTCAAGAAGGGGCGGGGCTAGTTGCCTGGCAAAGGGGTCTAACGTTAGGGGGGCACAGGTGGTTACCATGCAAATGGACTAAACAAGAAATGACTGTTAACAATTCATCAGATATTAAACCAAAAGGGGAATAACATTTTGACAGGGGCCCAAACAAGAAACCTGTTGCTAGACAGATTATTCAACCCTTCCCAGTAACCTAACAGATATCTCTCAGCCTAGGGGCCCAGGGAGGAATAACGTCCATTTTAATTCTTTTAATTTCTTCTTTATTGGGGGTGAATTCACCCTTTCATTTATGATAATAGCAACTTGGCTTCTTGATTTTTTAAAATCAAATTGATGAAAAGTTCATCTATTTTATCATTTTCTTCATAAAAGTAGCTCTTAGTTTCATTTATTAGTTCAATAGATTTCTTAATTTCAATTAAATTAATTCCCCTTTAAATTTTCAGAATTTCTAATTTGATATTTAATTGGAGATTCTAAATTTGGTATTTTTTCTAGATT